>ML681971.1:32219446-32282618 GCA_007922195.1 Podocnemis expansa
CATTACAGGGATAGTAGCCTGATTGACGCCAGGGGCCCATAAGGGTGACAGCTGAAAGGTGCTGTTTTGACCCAGCCTGATTGAGTCCAAGGGCATATAAGGGTAGCAGCTGAGAAGTGCTGTTTTGACCCAGCCTGCTCAAGATCCATAATCAAGCCTAGTCTGGTGCGGTACAGGGGCACATAAGGGTAGCAGCAGAGAAGTGCTGTGTGACCCAGCCTACTGAGTTCAGGGACACATAAGGGGTCAGCTGAGAGTGCTGATAGACCCGGTCCGCTCAGACGCACCTCTGTAGAAACACAAGTCACACAAGCAGCACACTAATAGAAGTACCATCTTCCCCATAGAGAAAGCAACCCTAATAAATGAGCATACCCCGAGTCGGTGGGCAAAGTTGGTAACACCGCCCGGCTTGCTAGGGGCCTCAGGCCACTTCCCAAAGCCTGAGGATGACTCTGCCAAGGAAGAGAGAGAGAACTGGGTGCCCTTAAGGCAGATAGTATGTGACATAACCTGTCCCATTCAAGCAAAGCTTGGGTGGAAATCACCTCTCTGCATGAGAAAAAGGAAGGAGGGCACCCCTGCACTAGTGAGTTTTGTGCCATGGAGGAAGGTCTGCTGGGTTTAGGAATTCCCTCGGGAGGGTCTGTCCAGCACCTAGGTGGGTCATTAGCCAGAGCTGTTCCTGGTCATCAAGGCTCTGAGGAGAAACTTTCTTTTATGGGGCCAGAGTACTCATTGGGCTTCTTTCTGGGGAGCCGGGGCCCTGATCCAGAGCAGTTATAGAGTGGTTAGGACAGCATCCAGCTAGGCTGACGAGAAGGGAAAAAACCCTTTCTGCCCAATTGTCGGGACAGCAGGAGCTGATGCATCCCGTAGCTCAGGTGCTACTAAAGAGGTTTGCCCTATGGAGTGGAGAGTCATTAGTTGACTATCGCTTATGGAGAAAGAATGGTCATCCCTGGAGAGAGAAAGAGGAGAATAACGGGAATCACTCCTCTTTATGGACCTCAGTGGGGGCTCTGTAAAACCTTCAAGGGGTTCAGGGGGCCATAGGGGGCAAGGTGAGCAGGGGCGGCTGCACCCTCACAGGGGACAGTGAAAAATAACGTAACTACCTACAGGTCCTTCCCCCCTGAGGCTGTGCCTAGGAGGAAGCAGCAATCCTTTCCTCATTCCCTTCGTAGGTGACGGATGAGGCTGTTTTCTTACCCTCCCTGGTATAAGAAGGGCAATTGATGGGCACATGCTCACTTGGGATCAACACATAAGGTGGTGTAAGTGACCCAACCACAGGTTCTAAGGTGGTTTGGGCTTGAAGGGGGTTGGTGCGGATACTGTTGTCTTGCTCCTCTTCCCCTATGCACCCAAGTTGGTCTGTTGTCTGGGAGAGATTCCTGGGGATGCAGTTGGAGGGGTAACAGTGGGCCTCCTTTTTCATCCCATCCTGGCTTACCCACTAGGGTCCTAGAATCCCATGCATACATATGTGTCTAGGTGCATGTGAAAATAAATCACTATTTTCTCTTCCATTACCAGCCCTTTGACATTGAACCCCTTGAGATATCACATCAGACAAGGGTTAGCAACTGGAATTGCTGTAAGAGAAGAAATGGATCCTAAGACTAACTGTGAGGTGGCAAGCTGAAGGAAGCCAGTCCCTCAGTACCCATCCTGTGGGCACAAGGGCTGGTGCCATGGGAAGGAAGGAGAGATGATTCTCAGAAGTATGGATAGAGGAAGACGGCATCCAGTTAGGGGAGAGTTTGTTCAGGGAGCAGGAGGGTCCTCCGCACACTAGCAGGGGGCCCCGGAAGGTGGAGGGGTTCTAGATCCCCATGTAGACCGCTCTCCATTGCCACCATGCAGGGAGGGTCCCTGATGGACCTGCTGGCATGGTTGCTCCAGGGGTTGCTGAGGGCTAGAGGATTGTCTGGGCACCTGTGGTGTGTGCATGCCCAAAGACCTAAGGGTGGTTCTAGGGTCCCTCAGGCCATGCAGCAAAGAGTCGGTGGCCCTAGCAAAGAGTGACTGCCCCTCAAAGGGGAGGTCCTGTATGGCCTGCTGCAAGTCCTGGGGCAGGCCCAACTCTTGGAGCCACACCGCATGCCACATGACCACAGCTCAGGTGATCTCACGGCTAGCCATGTCTGAGGCGTCCAAGGCTGCCATGAGGGCGTCATGGCAGGCCAGCATGCTCTCCTCTGTGAGCCAGTCATAGTCCTCCAGGTTTTTCCCAGACCTCCTTCCCCAGAAATGCCTTATGGAATCCCAGAGATCAAGGATATATTGGCCAACCAGTGCTTGGTGGTTAGCAATATGGAGCTGGAAGGTGGAGGTTGAGTAAGCCTTCCTTCTCATGAGGTCGAGTCTCCTAGCCTCCCTAGACCTTGGAGAGGGGTCTGGACAGTCCTGCCCCTTCCATCTGTAGGCAGCCTCTACCACCTGTGAGCTCGGTATCAGGTGGTCCCCCAGGAACAGGAAGCTTTCTGGGGAGCATGATATTTGTGGCTGGCCACCTTGGAGACAGGCGGGATGGAGGCGGGGGGGTCTGCCAGAGTGCCCTGGTGAGGTCATGCACGCTATCGTGCAGAGGGACCAAAATTGCAGCTGCGGAAGCTGCAAACCCCAGGTCAAAAAGCGGGGGGGGGGGGTTCCTGGTCCCCCCTGAAAGGTTCAACCTCCATGCCCAAGTGTGCTGTTATTCAGCAGAGGAGGTCATAGTGGGTGCTGGGGTCCTCCCTGTAGGACAATGGCCAAGGGCTCACAGCTTCGTCTGGGGACAAGGACAACTGTGATCTCAGGCTGCTGCCCCTCAGCTCAATTTTACTGTGAGAGGGCTCCTCCTTGGAGACTCCTAAGTGAAGGGAACCAGCTGCAAGGGCAGTACCAGGGAGGGCCTAGTGCCAGTGGCCCTTCAAGGGCAGGCCAGTCCAACCTGTGGCTGGGATGGGCAGGTGAGCAAGGTGCCGGTTCCCCAGAGACTTGAGGAACGGGTTCTTTCTCAGTGCCTGGTAGGCAAAGCTGGTGCTGTGAAGGTGGGTTTTGATACCTTCAGTGCCAGGGTGGACAGCACTGGTGAGGCACTAGGGTACCAAAGTGAAGGGGACTGCTTACAGTGAGAGCTTAGGCCTGTGACCTGGCTTGGTGCTCAGGAAGGCAGATGTCTCTGGGGAAGAGGAGGATCCCAGGATCTCTTCATGCTCTGGTGCCGCATGGAACAGAGAAGCTTGTGGCACTGCGGTGGGTGGTGACTGGCTGTCATGGAGAACCCAGAAAAGCCTCTTGGATCCCCTCTGTTCACAGCCCACCAGGACTCTGCTACGGTGGAGCCTTCTCCCGTCCCAATATGCAGGTCTCCACGCTACCTGTAGCCAGCTACCAAATCCAGGCCCAGAGGGTCTGACCCTTGCTCTGTCTGGTCTCCTTTGGGGGGGGTTCCTCCCTCCACAAGGGTCCCAGCTGTCCCAATCAGCAGTGACACTCAGCCAGTGTAGCAGTCAGAGGGTTTATTAGCAATCCACTTTGCACAGCAGCTAGGACAGTTGGCTCTCAGATCAACCAGGAGGGCAGACAGCAAACCCCCAGGATGAGCCCCGGAGGTCCTGCCCCTCCGACCTCCATCTTCCTTCTTCTCCTCTCTTCCCTTTGTTCTCCTCTCTATCCAGCTGCCTTGCCCTGCCCCTGGTCTAAACTGGCCACAACCTGTCACCCCCAGGGGGTCCAGGTAAGGTCGCACTAAAGCCTCTTCCCCCCCCAGTGGTACCTATAGTTATCACACCCCTGTGTCCCATCACCAGAATACCATCACCAAAGAACAGGAACAGAAAAGAACCACAGTAGCCCAAGAGGTTTTCTTACTTCATCATACTGGCACTGCTCTGGAGCAGCCCACATCCCTGAGAAGAAGGCTGGTTTCCCTCTCAGCTTTGGTGGCCTTGGCACCATGAGAGCAGGGGCAAAAAAGCCTTCGCTGCCTCGAAAGCCTCTGGTGTAGATAGCACCAGGATGGGGTCCGGGCCTTGTCCCTGAGAGGGAGTCAGCTGGGGAGAGCTGGTGTTGCTGGTGCTTCAGTGCGGAGGGCAACGCCAAGCATGGCTTCCTGTGTTGCTGTGGGGAGCAGTGCCGAGATGGCCCCAGTGCCAAGTTGGTACGTGGTGTCAGCGGCTCTATGGAAGTCCCCAAGATACTAAGGGTAGGCTGCACTACTTCCTCCATGGCCAGCACACGGCCCCTCTGGTCTCTATCTTTCAAGGTCCTTGGTCTGAAGGACCAACAGGCTGAGCATTTATTTGCCTGATGAGATTCACCCAGGCATTTAAGGCGCTTCTCGTGGGAGGGGTCATCCCTCGGGAAGGCCTTGCCGCAACTTGTGCGGGGTTTGAACCCCCTCGCATGTTGGGTGGTGGTTGGGAGCGGTGTTCTGGCTCTGGCTGTGAAGGCTCAGTGGGAGCACTGGGTCATGGCAGGACTATGTCCATGAACAGATATTCTAGTGTGGATGGGTGGCTCATAAACAGAGTGGAATACAGAGGAACTTCCACTAGCGCAAGGAATGGGGTGTTCCATAAGTGTTGCTGAGGGTGGAAAAAGGAAGTGAGGAGGATCAGGATCAGGGCCTTGAGGGGGGTGTTGGCCGCCAACCCTGCTCTGACAGGCTAGGGCAAAAAGTTTCTGGCTAATTGTGTGCTGCAGCATGTAGACAGCTAGAACTGAATAATGCAAGCAGCACTTGAAGAAGAAGAATTTTTCTCCAGCAGAGGACACTGTCTTAGGGCAAGCACATCCTAGCCAGGGGCAGAGCCCATTTTTCTCCATCAGAGGTTCCCCTCTTAGAGCAAGTGCATCCCAACCAAGCACAACATTTTTTCACCACCAGAGGTCACCCTCTATAGGCAAGTGCATCCAAACCAGGTGCAGTACTAGATTCTCTCCACCAGAGGGCATCCTCAGGCAAGTACACTGCAGGTGGGTCCAGTACCAATTTTTCTCCACTGGACAGCACTCTACAAGGGCAAGTGCACCCTAGCCAGCAGCAGTACCAGGTCTTTCCACTGGAGAGTGCCATAAGGTACGGCCACACACACCAGTCAGATGCAGTACCAGGTCCCTCCACCAGAAAGTGTACTAGGTCAAATGCACTTCAGCTGGCTGCAGTACCATTTTTCACCATTGGAGGGTACCCACCAATGACAAGTTGATCCCATCCAGGTGCAGTACTAATTTTTCACCACTGGAGAGCACCCTAGAGTAAAGGCACCCCAATTGAGCACATCATGCGTTTTCACTTGGTGGCGCCCTTGGGCAACACACTGCCACTAACCCTAGTAGTTTTTCCCACTGGACAGTGCTCTTGGGCAAGTGCATCCAACCCAGGCACAGTACCAGGCCTCACCAGCAGAGGGTGACCCAAAGGCAAGTGCAAAGCAGCTGGGTGCTGTACCAGTTTTTCTTCACTGGTGGGAACCCTCCTGTGATGGAACGCTGCAGGAATCACTCCGGGGTCCCCTCTGCTCTTGGCTGAGTAGGTCTCTGCTATGGTGAAGGTCTCTCCAGTCCAGCCCAGGTCTCCACTCTTGGGTGTTAAACAAACAAACAGGTTGTCCTGGAGGTGGATTGGGTCAAATATTGCTTTTTATTGCCTGCTCGTTCCTCTCAACATCTCAAGTGAGGGAGAAGGGGCAGTTTTACAACTTTTTTATTTAAAACAGTATGGAAATACATACATGATTGACAATGTTTTATAATCGTTTTTATGGTTACATTAACATTTATTTAATGCATATTAATGATTATATGATGCATATAATTATCCCACCACTGTTGACAGATTTTTGCATATATTGCATAGATGCTTATCCATCAAACTGATTATTTTCTGCACAAAATGCTGACATCACATTCTTAATGGGGCATGATACCAGAGAGGTGTAAGGAGAAGATAAGAGGTAATCATACCGCTTCATTAACTCATGCACTTTGCTGGTCCTGTCCTGGAAGGTGGCCTTTCTGGTAGCCATAACCTTGGCTAGAAAGGTCTCAGCATTAAAGGTCCTTTCCTCTGAACCCCCATATATGAGATTCTTTGTGGACAAGGTGCTACCACACCTGCATCCAGTCTCTCTCTCAAAGGTGGCCTCCCCATTTCAGCTGAATCAGGATGTCTGTCTCCCAGTGTTCTAAACCAGAGGAGGCAGCACACCTTAGATGTCAGGAGAGCACTCCTGACTTACATTGATCGTACACGTGCATTCCACAAAATGTCCCAATTATTTGTGGCAGTTACTGAACAGACAAGAGGCCAGCCAGTGACAACACTGTATTTCAGCTTGGCTAGTGAACTGTATTAAAGGCTGCTACAGAAGGCTGGGTACGTCCCTCCCTGGGAGGGTCAGCGTGTGTGCAATGAGGGTGCAAGCATTGTCAATGGCCTTCCTCACACAGGTCCCAATCCAGGAGATCTGCAGAGCAGCAACATGGTCATCTGTGCACACCTTTATGATGCACTATGCGATCATCCAGCAGACACAAGACAATGCTGCGCTGGACAGGACCACACTCAAAGCAGGGTAACCAAGGGCTAAAGTATAATTTGGTTGGCTCTGGAACCCGCTGCATGGGTGGGCCCCCCAATACCGACCCCAGAACCCACCCCTTGCCCCAAGACCTGTCCTCCCAACACAGACACAGAGCCAACCCCAAACACACACATACACAGACCCGCCCCCCCCCCCCCACAGAGCCACCCTCAGACACACACCCCCAGCAACCCTGCCCAAAGCCCTTACCTGAGCTGTTCGCAGGCTTCCTGATGGCTGGAAGCTGTTTCTAGCCACAAGCTGCTCTGTCCTGCAGTGGGAGATTCACACGCTCCCAGCCTGCGGCAGCCCTCTCCTAGCTAGACTTAAGGTGGAACAGGGTTTAAGGCAGAGCGACAGGAACACTGCATTCCCACTGCTCATGCTATTTTTAGTGGGGCCCCGGAATGCAGCATTCTGGTGCCTTCCTCTATTTTTAGGGGCCCCGGAATGCTGCCAGCCTAAAAATAGGGGGCACTGGAATGCAGTTCGGGGGAGTTCACCCTTACTTTAACCCCTGGGGGTAACATTAACTGAGCCTACCATCTGGGGTACAGCTAGCAGTCATCTGTAACTGAATGATGTGAACAATGCTCAGAGAAGAATGGTGGGTTACCTGCAGTAACTGTCCTCCTTCAACATGGGCTACTCACATATATTCAGATCCCTCCCTCCATTGCTGCTACTCAGTGATGAAAAGAAGGGACTGGAAAGGCTCAGGGTCAGGGTCATATATATAGCCATTGTACATGGCACAGAGGGGGCACTGGCCTCTGCCCCTGCACTGATAGGCTAGGGCGAAAGTCTTCCAGCCAACCGTGTGCTGCAGCACATAGATACCTGTAACTGAATGCATGTGAGTAGCCCATCTTGAGGAAGAATGGTTACTGCTGGTAACCCAGCATTTCTCCTTCCACATGCTTAGCAGGGCCGTCCTTAAGGGGGGGCAGGAGGGCCAACCGCCCTGGGCCCCGCACTTTGGGGGGCCCCGCACTTTTGGGGGATCCCATGCAGCTGGCTGGAGTAAGGAAGCAGGGAGCTTTTTCAAGCTGTGGGACTAGGGAGCAGCTCCAGCTGGTCAGGTAAGAGGGAAGGGAATTCAGACAGGCAAGCGTTTGTTTACTGCTCCCTGAGGGGGAGAGAAAGGGCAAGTGCTGAGATAAAAATTATGGAGCCAGCCTCAGTCAAGCAAATGGGGACAAAGTCAGGAGAATGTCACATCCCCAACCTTTACAAAACAGGACCTTCTCTTTGAATTTACATCAGCATTTCCAGAAAGTGTTCTCAGATATTAAAGAACTTTTTTCCTTCTACATTTAACAAGACTTTTCAGTCTTCAGGGATGTCTTTTTGAGCAAACTTCTCTGTGCAGATAATGATCTATTATACCTGAAAGAGAAGACCCCAGGCTAGTGCTCATATGGAAATACTGGGTTTTTAGGGTTAATGGCCATCAATCAACACATCAAAGAAGTTTTTTGTCCTTCCTTCTGCACTGTAAATAAGCCCCACTGTCATTGATTGCGGTCAGAGCACCAGTCCCAAAGTATGGCAAAGAGGAAAGCCACTGTGGCCATGTGGGTCTAGTTTAGTGAAACAAACAAGGAATCCTGTAGCACTTTTAAAGACTAACAAATGTATTTATTTGTTAGCTTTTAAAAGTGCCACAAGACTCCTTGTTTGTTTTACATCAGGGTATCTGAGAGGATGCCAAAGGTCCCTTGTTTCTTCCTCTCATCCTCAAACAGTACCCGAGTTTCATTACTTAGATCACCTGCAAAGCAATGAGGAATGTATGAATACATACACTAAAATAAGATGGAAAAGGAGAGAGTCAGGCAGCATAAAGGAAATAACAGACATTAGACAATTGGAATCCAGTGCTTTAAGGTGAGAGAGGACCTGAACTTATTTCTTGTTATCATCCAAAAATAGCTTCCCTGTCTCTGAATTTTCAATTTAATAAAAACTTGATCTAAGAAAAATTATTAAACTTGTAAAATTGTGTGCCCATCTTGAACAGAAAACCAGAACCACAAAGAAGAGTACCTCCAGATGCTCTTATCCACTTGGCTGTGAGGTTGATGAAACATCACCATGACACATTCAGTATTGCCTACCCTAAACATCAAAAATAGTCACAAGTCTGGCTTAAATATATCATTAAAACTCACTTAAAAATAAGGGCTGTGTTCACACAGCACTCTTATTTCGCAACAACAGAGGTTGTTTCGAAATAAGAATTCTGCTGTTCACACCATGCAGTTCTTTCAAAACAACGGGAAGCCGTTGTTTCAAAACAACTGTGTTGTTTCAAAACAAGTTATACCCCATTTGGGGGGTGAAACAACCTTGTTTCGAAACCCTTGTTTTGAAACAATGCATGTGAACATGTTGTTTCGGAACACCCTGTTCCAAAACAACATTTCAAGGGCTGCCCCCTCGGCACCCTGGCCAGGGTGCCGAGGGGTGTCCTTTGGCTGGCGCCTGCAGAGCAGGGCTGCAGGCACCCGTGGGCTTCAGCACTGCCCAGAGCTGCTCCCCACCGGCTTAAAGCCTGGGCTGCCCCCAAACCCGCCGCACCCACAGGGGGTTTGGGGGCAGCCTGGGCTTTAAGCCGGCAGGGAGCAGCGCTGGGCTCCGCTGAAGCCCACAACTGCCTGCAGCCCCCCTTTGCAGGCACCCGCGGAGCTCAGCGCTGGGCTGTGCTGAAGCCTGCCAGTGCCTGCAGCCCCCTCCAGAAGCGAAACAGCAGGTTCACAGTGTGAACCTGCTATTTAGTTTCCCGCCTTTTCCCTTATTTCGAAATAACTTTTTGTTAATTCGGACTAAGTTATTTCAAAATAAGGCATTATTCCAATACAAGTTTGTTTTGACACAACTTGTATCGAAATAATCTCTGTGTGTGAACACAGCCAAAGAGATGTTTAAAGAAATAATAAATGAGGAGGGAGCTATTTTCTCTGACTTCTGGGTTTTGAGCCTTTAGGATAGTCAGGTCATGTTTTTCTGCTTCTCTCTGCAACTTTTTAGCTTGAGGGCTAGAAATTTATGATTTTATTAAAGAAAAATTATGACACTGCCCAGTGTTCCCTCTAAGCTGATGATGCAGCTGAACAAGTTATGGGTGCACAAGTTATTGGGGAGCCAGTGGGCAGCAGGGAAGAAGCCCATTGGGGCCTGGAGAACCAGCAGGGAACTTGCTCAGCTGCATCATCAGCTTAGAGCAGTGGTTCCCAACCTTTCTCAGGCTGGGGACCCCTTTGTAATAAAATAAAAAAATCTTTGCAGACCCCCCCCCCAATTATGTAATCTGGCCTGCATGGGCAGACTTTGGCCTGCACCAGTGGGAGAGCTGGTGAGCAGCACTGCCACCACCATTGCGTGCACCACCAGGGAGCTGAGCCGCGGCAGCTGTAGTCTCCTGCCTTTGCCCCTGCTGGGGAGCTGCTGTGGCTCCATCCCCCTGCCAGGACACAGCCACAGACGGGGAAAGGCAGCCCTGGCAGGGAGCATCAGGGCTGTAGCTGGATTCCAGCCCCAGGTAGGGAGAGGCTCTGCAGACCCCCTGCAAAGTGTCTGCGGACCTCTGGGGGTCCCCAGACTACAGGTTGGGAACCACTGGCTTAGAGGGAACATTGCACTGCAAAGTTTAAAATGGGGGGGCCCCGCAAAAACTGATTCGCCCTGGGCCCCGCTCCCCCCTAGGGACGGCCCTGCTCACACTACAAGGGGCCCGAAGGGTACCTGGTTACTAAGTGGCTCCTGTGGCTCAGCACCAGGCAAGCACATGTGAACAGCCACCAGCTCAAGTGGATTAGTGGCAAGGGCTTGCAACACCCAGTGCCTGAGGCCACCTTGCAACCTCCATATGCCAGGGGCACCGGAACCCAGACAGAGACTCATGAGAGATGTAGCCAAACATCACAGTTAACACCCCGTGCTTGCAGAGCAGCTCTCGACTGTGCAGCAACATCAGAGAGAGGTTCCTGGTTAGAAAAATGTGCACACTACAGAAGGGATGTTCCCAGCACTCTGGCCTCTGCAGGCCCTTGCTCTCGCCTAGCTGAATTTAGCAACAGGGAGAAGGATGATGCCACATCTCTCTGCCCGCACTAGCTTGTGGGACCAGCCTACACCCACAGCTCAGCTCAATCCCCCATCCATTTTAGCCATAGTGGAGACAAACTCCATCCCTTAAATTCCCCCCCCGAGCCATACAGGTTTCACACTAGGTGCCTGAGAAATAAGCTGAACGGTAACTGCTGCTATTTAACTTATTTGTTGTTTCCCTGCGCACTTGTTCACCAGTAGATGCAAAGCATGTCATTTCCATTGCCATCAGCAAAGGTTATTTAGAAAATCCCAAAGGACAGGAAATACAGGCATAGCTCTTCAGATGCTGTAGACCAGGGATGTCAAAACTCATTTGCTACAGTGCACCAGATTTGACTTAAATGTACTTCAATTGGGCCATATACACCATAAATTGAAATATTAGGGTGCTCTTGTGGCTTCACAGAGCACTACATACGAGACACTACAATACGACCCCCCAGAGTGTGGTCTCATGGAAGCTGTCTCACATACCCATTGCTCTGTGATGCTGTGAGACCTGACACTCTGCATCACAGAGCGCTGGGCATGCAAGACCTCTCTTTCTCTGTGTGTGTCTGTTAGGGAGGGAGCATGATCCTGCGAAGCAGATCACTGTCCAGACTGAAGAGGTTTCTTGACTGGATCCAGCTCAGGGCTACATGCTCAACACCCCAGCTGTAGAGAAGGGATAGCTAGAGGAAACAGCTGACAGAGAAAACAGAACATTTGGTTGCTCTTACATCATGAGGCCAAGTGCAAACCATCACCTAATAAAGCCCTGGTGTGCTGCCCACCCATCTTCTTCCCATGCAGATTTACTATTGGCCAGCTGTGCAACAGGAGACTTTTTGTAAGCTCAGGGGCCTGGCATCCACACAGTTGTCTGCCCCCTTGTGACTCTGGTACTCCCCTGCTAGCAGGAGACCCTGCGGATGACTGTGCTGGGCTCTGCGTTCTGCCCTAGCATCAGAGGACTCTGCAAACAGCCCACACCAGGCTCTAGACTCTTGGCTCTCTCTCTCTCCCCTGCCACCAGGGTGTGGCAGATGCCCCAGCCCAGCTCTCCCCTTCAGAAAGCTAGACCCATTGCAGCTCTCAAAACACTGGGTTCTTTAAGGAATTTTTAAAAAATGGCTCTTTTTATCTTTGGGTTGTTGATCCCTGTGTTAGCTCACTGCAACTTAGGACTGAAAGTCTCAGAACTGTTTCAAAACTGTTGCTCAGATTTACACATTGCAAGGCCGTGCCCTGGTCATTCTCCCCAGCCAGAACATTGCAGACCTGTGTGTCCTGCCTGGAATAGCAGCAGGCAGAATTTAATACATCCCAGAGTTATTTCTCCAAAGAAATTCTGGGATCTGAGGCAAAGCCAGAAAGGGAACCTTTGCGGACACACTGAGGACAGCTTGATTGGCTCCATTCGTTTCAGATCACCTTATGAAATACGCCCTGCTGCCCCTGGAGAGACCCCAAGCCTCTTGCCTGCTTTCTGGCTCAATCCTAAACTCATGACAAAAGCTACAGTTTTAACACCAGGAGGACCACCATCTCCCCCCCCCGTCCTCCAGTGTAGGACACAACATCGTTTTTCCATAGCAACTACCACGCTAGGCCAAGAGCCCGATTTAGTCGGAGAACCCAGAAGGAACGGGCCAACGGTTCAAACTGTCTCCAGGTGTGCAGCGGCTCCGCTTCACGACCAGTCACTGGCTCTCGATGCTCCCAGCAGGCTTCACTCCGACTCGTCGTCCCCGGGCAGGCTCCCAGCGGCGGCGGAGGCGCCGCCCGGGCCGGCAGTCGGGCTCTCCAGGAAGGCCAGCAGGGCGGCGCGCTGGGGGGCAGCAGCGGGAACCAGGTGGCCCCCGAGGTGGACCAGGAAGACCGGCCCCACGAAAGCGGCAGCCAGCTCCCGGCTAAGGGCAGCGGGGACAACGCGGTCCGCGCGGCCCATGACGTGCAGCGATGGCACCGCGACAGGTTCACGGAAGTAGATGGCGTGGGTGGGCGGACCGAGGCGAAAGCCGGAGACAAGAATGGCGAAGCGGAAACGGAAGCGGGGGTCCCCGGCGTGGAGCAGCGCGCAGAGGACGGCCGCCACCGCCGCACCCTGGCTGAAGCCCAGTAGCCCATCGAAGGGCCCGAGCTCCACAAAGGCCTCGGCCAAGGCACTGAGCGACTCCTCCAGACCGAGCTCAGCCTCAGCTTCAGCCCCGCCCAGCCCCCGGGAAACCCACCAGCCTCGCGCGTCGCCCGCCTCGTCCCCGGGCACGCGGTGTGGCGCGCTCACACACACCAGCTGTGCGCGGCCCCGCAGCGCTTTGCGCACGGCCCCAGTCCGCTCGTAGAAACTCCGCGCGTTCTGGCGGTAACCATGGAGACCCAGAAGCCGGAGGGCCGGCTTCCCCCCAGACATAGCAGCGGCCTGAAACCGGAAATTGGACTTGCCCACCGGAAGTACGTATGCCTCTAGCACATGGCGGAACTAGTGCCACCCTGGAAGGGAGGCGCTGGCGGCCTCTCATTGGCCAGCTCGCACCTATGTAAAGTTCGTGTCAGTTCGCTGCAGTTGCTAGGAGCCCGCCTTGCCACACGTGCTGGCTGCCCTCGGGCAGGGCGCAGGGGGCAAGTTGCTAGAAGGTCTCAGTCACCTGGCGACGTCCCTTTTCCCATTCCCACCATCCTTGCAGGGCAGGGCCCAAAAGCTCTGTGCACCCCAGGCAAACGCTGACTTGCCACCCTTCTTCCTTTCTGATACTGAAATAGAAGCGATAAGATCCAAAGAGGCAGCCAGAGGTAGTTCGACTGCCTAATTCCTTCTACAGCTGAGCCTGTCCTGCAGGACTACAGGCTCCCAACTGGAAATGGCCTCAGGATGTAGAGCAGGAAGTCAGGCAATTGGCTGAATTTCCCCCATCTTCAAAGCATCTGACGAAGTGGGATTTTCTCCCACAAAAGCTCATGCGAAAAATAAATGTTAGTCTTTAAGTGCAATAGGACTTCTTGGTAGGGGTGGGTTTTTTTTTTTTTTTTTGGTTTGTTTTTGTTTGTTTCTAACGGGAATGCCAGGGTGTAAATTAGAGTTCATTGCTGCCATGGGCAGAGCCTCCATGTCTGCACACTGAGGGGAAAGCACAGTCTTGCCCTAAAATCCATCTTCCACAAGCAGCGAGGACTGGAGCCACTCAGAAGCTCAGCACCACTCCCCTGCTTGTGCTTCTCAGCATCCCAGCTAGCAAGACAAAGTCCGAAAGCCAGCAGAAGAGAAGGTCTTTGTGTGGCCCGTTTCCACCTCTTCATACTACAATTCAGTACAAATGAATCATGGTCTGGCCCCAGCTACCCTTCAGTGGGGTGTGCGCGCACATGCATGCATGCACCAGGCCAGTCCCCAGGGAATGGTCCCTAGCACAGAAATGGCTAATATGCTTGTCTGTTATGGCAACCTCTGTGGGGACAGGGCTAAATGGGCCAAATACCAAGAGGGAGCTTGTTCCCTAGGGCAGGACTAAGACAATGCATATGGCATGCTGTGTATCAGAGTGGTCATGCCACTGCTCCAGGCATCAGTCACTCTACAGGCTGCTCTGGGCCCTTTCACCAGTGAAGTCAGAGACAGCCCTTCCTGGGATCAGGGTGGGTGCGCACCTTTCCAGGGCAGTAACAGCAGGACTGTCCCTGCCAACAGCTCCTGCTGCTTGGCGATTCAGGGCTCCTCTGCCTGCAATGGTGCCTTGTCTTCTTGGCTGGAGTCTGTGCATGGCTTCCGCACTCCAGCATCCACTGGTGTCACAGGCTCAGGCAGCTTCTTCTGTGGCCAAGAGAGAGACTGCTCAAAAGAGGATCCAGCACTGGAGTCTGCCACCACCTTCCTGTCTTCACATCTGCTCTAGTCCCAGCTGCTGACACTACCTTACAGACCTGATCAATGATCCTGGTCTCCCTTCCCTCCCTTGCAGGAAGCAGACATGCTGGCCGTACAGTTCCCTGAGTGGCTTTATTTTCAGGCAAAGCCTCCCCTTTCATTTCCTAGAGAAATGATAGGATGAATGCTCATGCACTGCCCACACAGAGCAAGTGGGTATGTCTACACTATAAAAGCAAAGTTGACTTTATTAAGTTGACTTAATAAAGTCTACTTAAAGTCAACTTTAAGTAGACCTTATTAAGTCGACTTAGTAAGGCTACACTACATTAAGTCAACTTTATAAAGTTGACTTTAAATGGGTGCCCTGGCTTAATTCGACTTTATAAAGTCGACTTAGTAACTCCACATTGCCTTAAGTCGACTTAATAAAGTCGACTTAACTGTAAAGTCAACTTTATAAGCAGAAGTAATAAAGTCGACTTTACCTGATGCTAAAGTCAACTTTATTGCTCTGCAATGTAGACAGAGCTTTGTTTAAGTCGACTTAAGGACCCTTAAGTCGACTTAAACATACACTGTAGACATACCCAGTGACAGGATGCAACACAGCCCATTGTGCTGCTTTGGCTTATCACACTAAAGACAAGCAGAGAGCAGCTGCCACTTGTTACAATAACTCAGAGGAGTACATACTCCCAGCGCCAGCTCTCAGCAGGAAGAGCCAATATGGATCAGACAGACTATGCTTCCCACAACCACTCCTAGGAACTCCCCTTGTAAGGTCGGACTGTGGGCACACAGCCAGGAGAGCTGGGTGCCCAGGCCTGAGTCTACCACAGAGTGCCCATGGTGGGGAGTGGGAGCCCTGGCCCACATAGGGCACTGGCAGCTGGGGCTAGCTGGCTCAGCAATAACCCAGAGGACTCTGCCAGGCCAGCTGCTGGGCAAGGGAGCTGGCAGAGAAAGCTGCTCTGTATCCCAGCCACTCACAGCCTCAGCACTCATGGCTCTCAGTCCAGCTGGGTCAAGGGCTCTGGCACTGGGCTCCATCTGCTGCATGATTTTGGGCAGAGACCATGCCCCTCTCCATGCTGGTGGGTGGAGTGAGGCTCCAGCTGCAAAGCACTGGGCCAAAGCCAACCGTTTCATCATCACTAGCCACTGGGTGGTGCTGTCAGCACACAGGTGAGAGGCACGGAACTCCGAAAAGTAGGAGCTCAGCCTGTACTCATTGCCCAGGGCTCTGGCAGTGCCCAATCCATCCCTAGGAGACAGGCAGGGGAAGTCCAAAGACCATTGTCCACACACAACAAAGCTCTTTGCAATTGCCCATCCCTCTGAAGGTCAGGTGCTGGCAACATGGGTCTTTCTCCTGGGCACAGCAACGCCCACCCTGCCTGCCCAGCCAGTAGTTGCTCCTGCTTCTGTGTTACAGAAGTGGATGAGGCCCAGAAGGGGCCGGGGGGCCTTGGATGGAACAGATTATGGCCACATTCCTCAGCCCCACCCTAAGAGAAACAGGTTGGGAAGGGTCAGCAAAGGGAGCTCGTGTCTCCCCATGGGCCTTTCTTCCTTGAGCACCACTGCAGCATCTCTCACCTGAGTGAACCAGTCAGGGCCCCTCTGGGGCTGACGGCTGGCATGGTTGACTGTCCAGGGTCCCAGGGACTGGCAGGCATAGAAATCCATGGGGTAGGTCTGCTGCCACTCAATCTCCTTCAGAGCCACAGCAGCCTGGACAGAGGCAAAAACCTATCAACACAACAAGGGACCAGCACCCTCCACAGGGGAGAGGCCTGGAGAAGGGACCAGTATAGCAGCCCCTCTCAGCAGGTGCCATAGGGCTCAGAGGATGAAGGGCAGACTGCTTGCACACTTTAGTGACAGTATAATGATTGGGGGAACTGAACTTCCATCAGGACTGACAGCTTTCTGAGGTGCTAAAAGGGTACTGCTCTGAGGAAGCTCACAGCACTAGGGTCCTGGGTGGTCACTGTTCTAGGGAAGCTCCCAGAACTAGCATCCCAAGCTGAGTATTAAATCACAACAGAGCACTAGTAACAAATCAGGTGCTCATTCTGTGTGTGATGGGGGGAGCAGAGGGAATGACCCTGCAGAAACCCATGGAGCACTGTGAAGCTGTGGCTATGTCCCCCAGACCCTATAAAGGGCCACACAGACCAGGGGAAGAATTACAAACATTCCCATAATCCATGATTCCTGACCTTTTTGGCTTGAAGGCCACAGATATCATTTTTACAGCCCTGAAGGGCCACCAGTCTCTGTTAGGAGATCCCCACGCTGGCAGTTAGAGGAATAAAGTTAGGCAAAGAGGCTGCCTCCTTGCTGATCTCCCGTCTCCTTGGCTGCAGAGGGAAAATGCATGCACCCTGTAATGCTGGGTGCTCCACCTGGTCCCTGAGTAGTGGCTCCCTTCTGTGGCCAGGAAGATGGAATATCAGTGCTCTCCTTCCTCTGGCTCCAGCAGGGTCCCCAGCACCTATGGACCTACACAGAATACTTTGCCATGTTCCCTGCTACAGCCATGAGGAAAGGAGTGCTGATGTCCCATCCCAGGT
Source organism: Podocnemis expansa (assembly GCA_007922195.1). Classification (NCBI taxonomy): domain Eukaryota; kingdom Metazoa; phylum Chordata; order Testudines; family Podocnemididae; genus Podocnemis; species Podocnemis expansa. Next base: position 32,236,567 of record ML681971.1, read on the forward strand.
GTAGCAAGGAGCCTGCACTGGTCTTTTAGGTCCACAGAAATGCCTGGGTCCTTAGGCAGCAGCACCCTCCTGTACCCAGCAGAAGGGGAGCCATGGACCACTTTGAAAACTCCTGAGGGCCACTTTTGGCTCCCAAGGCACAGGTTGGGAACTACTGCTGTAGATCTCCCCTAAAATAACATTCACTGGTTCCTTTGTCCATCTGCACAGGTACTGCAGTCCACTCACAGCCAGGCTGTGCTGCATACCAGGTGAGGCACAGTGCTCCCATGCTGTTACTTATCTTCGCTACTGGAGTCTTCGCCTTCCACACAGGATGCCTGCCTTAGTCCAGGTAACTGGCAGAGGAGCAGGAGGCATTAGGGAAACTGAGCTCACCAGGTTGGGCCAAATACGCAGCTGATGCTGCTGGGGTCAGCTCAGGGGGGCAAGTCACCTCCCAGGGTCCCTGGCGGGGAACAAGCTCAACCAAGAGAATGTTGGTTCCAGGCCCTAAGATCCACTGACTCCCCTCCCTGTTGTGCTGGACACTGGCAGGCACATTCCCATGGAGCTGGGTGGGTCCCTGTCCTGTCCCCCCAGGTGGCCTGCACTGGAGAGAAAGAGGGCTGCCGAGAATGTCTCACCTCATATGGTGTGAGCAACGGCTTGCTGAAGGCTTCTCCCCAGTCAATGGAGAGACGGGGACAGGCCACTTGCACCCACCTGGAAGGAAAGCACAGAGCCGGGAACCCACTTAGTTCAAGCCTCAGCCGCCAAAAGGTCTGCCCCCTGCTGCCTACCCGCCCCGAGCAGCAGGGGCATCACTAGCGCTGGGTACACAGGGCTCGTGCCCTAAGTCTCGGCACCAGTGCCCTGGGTCTCCTGGAGCCCAGAGACCCCACTGCTGCCAGCCCCAGGCAGCCTCTCTCTGGGGCCCAGGGATCCAGGGCTGGCTGCCAGCAGCCCACCCAGGGTGCCTCTTGGATGGGGGGGTGGGGCCCAGGGCCAATCAGCCTATGTGGGCCTCCCCCCCTCACCAGTCCATCCCGGGGAGGGGTGGGGGCAGGCCAGGGTGGGCTTGCATGTGGCCAGGGCCCTGCAGACTTCTGGCTACATGCCTGCCCCACCCTGACCCCTGGGCCGGAACGCTGCTGAAGAGCCCAGCAAACAGTGGGGCCTGGGATGGTAGCCCTGACCCTGGGGACGGCCCTGGCCCTACCCCTTCTGGCCCCGCCCCTGGCCCAGCCCAAACCTATTTTGGGAGCAGCGACGCCCCTGCTAAGCAGGGCCTTGTTCAGCAGGTCTGGGGGACTTGCTCAGATGCTGCACAGCGATTCCAGGGATAGGAAGTGTTACAAGTATGAGGGTGAAGGCGGGCAGCACTTTTTCCTGCCCTGGGCCGTGCAAGGGCTGTCTGGCTGCTCCTCTGGGCACTGCAATGGCTGGCATATCAGGACTCCCTGGCAAGGGCCTGCTCAGCTCTCCAGCATGAGGGAATCCCTGAGAAAGAGCGGCAGGCACAGAATAGACAGGGCATTACAATGAGACCAAAGCAGCACCAAAGCTGGAGGCTTTGGGGACTTAATGGCCAAGCCCCAGGGTGCTGCCAGTGCCAGGTCCCTGTGGCCAGTCGAGGACATGAGAAGAAGCTGGGAGCTGTATGGTGGGAAAAGGGCCTGGCACACAGGAGGGAACTCTGGAAACCACAGAGGCCGCAGAGTGACTCCTCCTTTGCAAAGGTGGAGCTTTAGACATACCAGAGTCCCCCACTCAGCCCAAGGGGGAGCCATCTGTGTCCATAGCATACGCCCAAAAGCTGCACGGATCTAGGCCAAGTGTCCTCTGCACCCTAGCTTAGGAGGTGGAGGAAACACTTAGAAGAGGCTCTTGGCAGACTCAGTGCTTTGATTTTGGAGAGGCCTGGACTGCATCCCTGTTGCAAGGAATCCAGTCCCTTCTCCATCATGCTGAGCTGGGCCCAACAGCATGAGCCACGCTAAGCAGCCCGGGCGTCCAGGAACACTGGAGAGGCCAAGATAAAACGTGCAGAAGCTGATCTCCCAAGCCCAGGGAAACATGACCGCCCTTGGGCTAGGGAAGATGAGGAGACTTCTGTACGTGCTGTCACTTGGTAGCGGTGTTCATTCTGAGTGGTTGATTCCCTCCATGTTGCTAATCCAGGCACCCCCCAGTCAAAAGCCCCATTCTACGCACTCAGCAGCTGCCACAGGTCAGGAGGGAGGTGAGTGGGGGACTGGCTGGGATGCTGCTGAGCAGAGGGGCTGCAAGGGAGGAGGCTGAGCCACACAGGATTTCAGAGGGCCTGGGGAATGGAATCCAGAGGACACAGCCTGTGGAGGGGACGAATAGATACGGGCAGAGCAAGGCCCTCACTCACACATCCACAGTAGGGAAAAGCTGCAGTTTGCTGGGGAAGATCTCAGACAGCAGCAGCCTGATGAATGGGAGGCCCAGGGTTTTGAGACGTGCCTCCAGGTGCTGTAGGGAATGAGACAGAGGGAATGTCATTGTTTGGCCAGCCCAGTGTGCATGTGCCATGAAGCCCCCTTGGTCGCTGTGTGGCACTGCCCACCAGACAAGCCTGAGAGCAGGGCAGGAACAGCTATGGTGGGCCAGGCCATGCTGGCACAGGGGTTGGAATAAGAGGGCACAACTAGGCAGGGTATCGGGAACAAAGGAGTCTGGAAGCCCCACTGCCAGGGCCAGGGAGGAGGTACTGGAGTGGTCCCACCAGTGCAATCTCTGCCCTGGAAGCCGTAGAGAGGAGGTTCCACCCCTGCTCCTCTGCTGGGCTGGTAATAGCACCCTCATGGGGATAGAAGAGAGCTGGGTCACTCCCTCCAGCACATGTGGGCTACCAGGCCACATCTCCACTAGCAGAGCAGATGGAGCCTGCACCCCACCAGCCCTGAACAGTGGCTTCACTCATCTCCCACGTCTAGCCACTGCCAGGTAGCTGTGACAACTATCTGCTCTTGTTAGCAGGCTTCTCCTCCCAAGCTCCCTGCAGTGGGGTAGTAAGGGCCGGGCTGGATTCATTCCTCTCCAGAGGTCGCTGGCTGTTCTGTGTTGTTGTGGAGCCCACACAAGCATGGCCCTGTCTGAGCAGTGATATACACAGCTACTCTAGCAGGCCCCATGCTGGCCCCTGCCCTACCATCCCCCAGCTACGCCAGTCTTGCCCTTCATGGTGCTGGTGACCCCCAGAGACCCACGTTACCCGTGCTCTTCTGCCCTGCCATCCCCATCTGTCGCTGCACTGTGTGACAAACCAGGGTGGTTTTGTGCCTGAGAGAAACATCTTCAGGGGCCCAGAGCAAAACCCTCCAGCCTGTCTCTCCTAAAAACCAAGTGCTGGAGGAGCAGCAATTTAGCCCAGTGCCAGGCTGGACAGTGAGTGTGGGTACCAAGTGACAGCTCAGGGATGCAGCAGGCTGATTGCTAGTGCTCCGACACAGTGCTCCCACCTCACGGCGAGACCACACTTGGTCTGCCCTGTCAGAAGAAACCCACAGAACTCTCAGTCCAGAGCAGGCTGCGGGAGCCTGCCTGCCAGGCCAAGCAGGCCTCTGGAGTTACCTGCAAGATGGAGGGGGAGCCCTGGCGTCCCAGGGTCCCAAGAATGAGTCCCCAGCTCTGGGCGCTGGCAGCAGTGCGGACGGCTTCCTGCCGGGCCTGCTGCATGCGCTCATGGGCGTAATACTCCTGGGAGAAGACTTTGCTGTAGGGGTCATACCTGTATGGGAAGAACACAGCTGAGAACAGGCATGGCTGGCATGCTCGGCATCTCTGACCCTGGAGGATCAGGACCCCCAGGGCACTGCACTCTCAGCTGCCAGAACTGACGGTGCATTCAGGGCACAGGGTCTCTCCCCAGGGAGGGAGGGGGCACTCTTCTCTCCCTGCTGTGGGATGAGGCCAAAATGTAGGTGTCCCCCAAGCCATTGCCATTCCTGTCCACTGCAGCTGGCTGGGCTCCTAACTGCCCCCTCCTCCACACCCCATGGGGCAACATAGAGCATGGGCCTGCCAAACCCCCACCACTGCTCCCTCCAACTCAGCCCCTGCTGAGAAACCAGGTGGGGCAAAGCCAAGGCTCTGCTCTCCTGGCGTCAGCTGCTGGGCTGATGCGACCCCTGGAGGTGCTCTGACTTCAGAACATTGTGTCGCCTGCCCTCAGGACAGTCCCTGCAGCACTAGCCTCTCCCTGCCAGCTGGTGAACATCCTTCCCCTATCACTGAGTGGGAGAGGTGCTCTCTGGCCTGAACCAGGTGCAGGAGTGAACATAGTTCCTTAGGGCCTGCGAAGCCCTGTGGACTGAGCCCTCCCTGCACATGCACTAGAGCGGATTAGCATGGAAGCTGTGGGAGTGGGGCAGTGGATTGCAGAAGGGCCCGGGGTGCAATGACCCACCTCCTGGCCCAGCACAAAGCAGTATGTGTGTGAACAGAAATCAAGCTCCTTTTTGCTTGGACCCTGTGTCACCCCTGAAAAGGCTCCCAGAGTGGCCACTCGTGCTCCCCTGTGCCCTGCTCTATCATTCTTCCCCTCCATCAGGTATGAAGAAATCTTTGATTTGTTGCTTTGTTTGACAAAGAGAATTTTAATCAAATCCTGCTTGATTGCTGCAGCTTCCGTGGCACCATAAACCTGATGTGCAGCTCCCATCAGTAACAAATGACCTACTAAGAAATTCAGACTTCAATAAATGGGCCTAGCCCTTCGCTCCTGATATTTCATCTGCTTTCAGCGCCTCATCATCACGTTTTATGGCCTCTGTCGCTGCTGCCAGGAGTTTAATGGCTGCACCTCCAAGTGCTTTCACAGGTACTTGTCAAAATATTTATACTAGGGGAGTAAATGGCTGGTGTTCACCTCACATGCCCTTTCTTTCTCTTTCCACCCCGCTGTAGTCACTTGTGCTTGTTCCTGCTCCTGCTCCTGTCCAACTCTTCTGCAAGCCAAGCCCACCTGTGTGCTGAGTGCCTCGAGGGGCAGAGCCTGCAGTTGGCACCTGGAGGGTGATGGCACTGCCCACAGTTCTGCTCTAGGAAGAGCAGTTGACTAAGAAGCCAGTGAACAGGGTAGCCATGTTCTACCCCCACTGCCTCTCTCCTCTCCCAGGCATGCTGTGCTGCTGGCCACGATGGTGATGGTCTGTGGAGTGCTGGCTCCAGCTTTCGGCAATAAATTGTATTAACAAGCTAAGAATGCATGAAACACTTCCAAGCCAGCCCTGCCCCAGGCTTGCAAATGGGAGGCACAGTGTGGCCGGGGAAAAGCCAATGGGAGGGAGCTGGCTCTGAGGAAGCAGAGGTGGTGCACCCAGCCAGAATGGGAGAGGAGGTGTCCACGAGCCAGTCTGCTTATGCCAGGGGCAGGAAATTCCATCCCACATCCATTCCTCAGCAACGTCCCCATCTGGCTCAAACCTAATATGAATGCTGGCAACCCTTCCCTCAGCCTCACAGACTCAGTACCTGTAAGCAGGGACCCTGGGGTTGGCAATCATGATCGATTCCAGGTGGAAGCGCCCATCCCCAAGGCACCTGTAGAAAGAAGAGAAGCTGAGGCAGGGGTTCCGAAACTCATTTTGCTTTGACACCCTGTGCAAACATTTTAGGCTGTGACAACCCCCCTGCCACACCTCCCTTACTGGCATGCTTAGGAGCTGACAACTCATACCCTGCTTGAGAATCCCAGGGAAGGCGGCCACACTGTCCAGAGCCCAGCAACGGTTCCACCAGTACTAAGCACAACAGGTGCAGAGCAGGCAAACTGGCCGACTGAGGACTGGTTTCAACAGCCTACAAGCCTGTCTTGGGCCCCGTCAACACCAGGGGGCAGGGGAGAATGAGCTCATGCTGGCCCCCGCATCTAGCTACACTGCTGTAACCCTGTAGTCATGGGATGGGGCTTTTCCATCACTTCCCAAGCAATGATAGCTATGTGCCATTGCTGCATCTACACTGGGGGTTAAGTTGGCACAGCTCAGGGGCCAGACTCTTCACCCCCCAAGTGATGTAGCTATGGTGACCTAAGTGTAGACCAGGCTAAACTGTCCCCTTTCACACCCTGTGCCCTCAGGGTACTCAAGGATGTGCCCCTGCTAGCCCCACAAACACAGCAGCACTGGACACAAGTGAGGACTGCAGCCCTGGCCACTGCAGGTGGGGAAATGGGTTCCCTAGGGAGGGATGGAATTGCCATCTTTGAAGATTTTTAAGGCTCAGCTTGACAAAGCCCTGGCTGGGATGGACATGGTCCTGCTTTAAGCAGGGGTCAGACTAGATACATGAGGTCCCTTCCAGTTCTAGCCTGTGATTCTCTGAAATAAGTCAGGAGCATAGTTCATAACCCTCAAGCAATTTCCATTCCCACCACCCTTTGCAGTGGCTCCTCCCCACACAGTGCTCTCCATCCCTCTCTGCCTTGGAGAGCAGCCCCTGCTAGAGGCAGGTGAGATGTTCATTCTCCATCCACTGGTGCATTCCACTTCTACTACTGCACAAGGGACAGAGAGAGTTGGTGCCGCTCCTCTATAGCTACACCTGGTTATAGATGTTTCTGCTTCCGTTTCTAATCGGATTTCAAGGCAGCATTTCAGAGCCTTTTATTCTGCTGCCTTAATGGAGTGAGGACTTGGAAAATGAATTCAGACACAAAACTTGACAAGATTTTGTCCCTAACTGGAGAATGACATTTTGGAAGATCAAAGCTAATTTGTCTGCAAAAGTTAGCCCCAGAGACAGGGCTAAGTAACTGCGAAAGGGGAGCACAGCAGCTGTGCTGCACCAGCAGCATGGGGACACCCACAGCTGAGGCAGAAAAGTGTCCGTGATCTGCATCCAGCTGCAGTTCCTTTTTATCATTAGGAGAGACAGAGCCAGGGAAGGGCCTTGGTCTTGAGAAGCCCAAGTCTCCACGGAGCCTGTGTTCCACTCCTCCACCCCAAGTGGATGGGAGGGCAAGAAACTGGAAAGTAGTGCATCTAAAACACATGGAAGGAAATCCATAATTACTCTGTGGAACTCACTGCCACGAGACACAACTGTGGACAAGTCCTTTGCACGGTTGCACAAGGAATCTTGCAAGTGGAAATGCTCTGGTTACTTTAGGCAGAATGAGGATTTACTGGCCAGTCTCAACCTCTTGAACCTGGCATTGAGACACTGATGGGCTGGGAGCCATGTGGACGTCCCCTTACTGCAGTGTGCCTGACTTTTCACGGCCAAGCCATCTGGGAAAATGATGCCAGTTGCAGATGTCAACTCCTCCTCCAAACCATGTGGTCAGGCCACTCAGCAACTGCCCACTGGAGTGGAGAGTCCAAAGCTGCCTTTGAAGCAACCAGCCCTGACTGCTACTAGCCAGGCAGCTGGCAAATGGCTCCAGGACTTCGCGACCTCTTCCCCTCCAACCCCATTGCTGCGCTGGGAGGCTAAGCAGCAGGGTCCAGGCCAGTGGAAGAACAGCTGCCTTCTCCCACCCCTGCCTCTATGGAAGGAGATTGGAAGAGCTAGAACTGCATCCCACCCAGACAGGAATATATGGCTGGGCAGCAGGGGCCCCCATCCCAGTGGGACAGGGCCTTGTAGATGGCTGGTGAGGGGCAACTAGCACAGTGCCGGGACACTGAGCTGGGGATCGTCCGCTCCATCAGCCTGGCTCTCAGTCACAGGAGGCCGGCAGCAGAACATTGCCATGGAGTCGCACAGGCTCTGCAGCATTACATACACACACCCCCACCCTGATGTGTCAGGAGGCTCTGGGGAGAGGGGTGGAGCAGAGTGAGAGTGCAGGCAGGGCCAGGGATCTGGGGCCCAGCCAGCAGTGGACCTGAACAGGGAAGAGCAGCTGGCCCAGCCTGGGGTCCTGCAAAATGCAGTGTAGAAGGACAGTAGGGTTGGGGAATGAGGGGTCTCCAGCCCTGCCCCATGGCCAGGAGCCCATACCCTGCTTCAAAGAGCCAGCATTCCCTTGTGGTGTGTTTGGAGCCAAGTAAGACATGCCTCCCTGGACACCGAATTCTGCTGACCCCAGCCCTCCCCTGCCAGCACAGGGGACGCGCGATTCCCACGCAGGGCACTCAGTCACTCCCTGTGCTAACGCAGCATGCGGGGGGGGAGCGAGGGCAGTGTGACCTGCCCCATGCATGGACTGCCAAGCACCACCCCCTCCTCAAGGGAATGGCCAGCCTGGCTCCCCTGGGGTGGGGTCGCTGTATTTATTTATACTGCAGCTCACTGTATTCACAGTACATTAAGCATTTCCATTACCTAAAATAATTAGCTGATAGGAAGCGAAGTGCTCCCTCTAATTTGCTGTCTTTAAATAAAATTAATGTTGCTGCAATGTTGGGCTCTGGCCATTCGTCTTCTCCAATTATCCGCCCGCCTTTCCATCTATTATCTATTCTGATATACGACTCAATTATTTCTCCTGTGCAGAGCCTGACTTGGCAGGTCCTGGCTCCCCTGCAAGTCTGGGGCAGGGGAGACCCAGTTCTGCCACGTTCACTTTCCCCCAACCCTGGGAACCCATGGCTCTTCTTGAGACCTCCACAACTCCCTTGATGTGCATGGGCAGCCTGCTCTATACACTGCATTTGTATTGCTTTAACTTCAGGCCTTCTAAAAACAGCTGCACCTTAAGTGCTGCTCAGCCATTAGCCACTCCTGTTTCGGGGTGGGATGGGACAGAGCTGAAAGGGAGCTGTAACAGGGGAAGAGGACACAATCCAGAGCATGAGGAAGCCAAGGCCCTCAGGACAGAGCCGCACTCTGTGCCCCACAGCTGAGCAGGACTCTCCAGGAACCATGCTGCGGCAGCTTGTGTGCAGAATCGGTGGCATATCCTGAAGGGACTTCAGAGAGGTGGGGTTGGGGGAGCTAGGAGAGGCCCCCCTCCAGCCAAGGCTCCTGCTCCCCACGGTGTCCCTGCTGGGAGCATCCCATCCCCTACCCACAGCACCTGCTGCAGAAGTGTGGCTCCCCCACCATCAGAAAGGAGAGGCATTCCTGAGTACACTGCTGCGTATCCCTGGTACTCACACGATGGCATCTGTGCCTGGGCCCAATTGGGGAGATGTGCAGCCCAGAATTTCACCTGGTGAAAGCGGCTTGCACTGCGGGATCCTGATCTTGTACTCAGAGCGCAGTGCTTGGCCTGCTGCCTGTGGGGAAGAGGCAAGGGGTTAGAGGCCACATCTCGAGGGCTGGTCTGAGGGATGAAGTGAGGTGCTGAGCAGCAGACCTGTGGCACTTGGAATGCAGCATAACTGTCTGCAGAGGGACCCAGGCCTGGGCAGAGACCCTGCACTGCCTGGACATCACATCTCAGGGAACACGGGTGGCACTTCCGCACTGACACTCAGGTGAATCCCTGGTGCATGGCAGGAGCCTAGGATGGAAGGGGCCATCTGCCTGGAGCAGCAGGAATTCACCCAGCCCACAAACTGGTCCTGCCTCAGAGAGAGAACATGAGCCAGGCACTGGGAGTGGCTCAGAGGCACATCAATTAAAATACAAGAGAAAACGTTTAGTGCTTCAGTGACCCCAACACACCTCCAGAAGCCCACTCATCTCTCCCTGTCCTGCTGCGCTGGCCTTTCATGAAAAGCATCTAATCCACAGACAGACCTGCCAGCAGCTGCCAGAGCTTCCCTTGCCACAACCAGCATCGCATCCAAATGCCAAGTGCTCAACTGCCTGCCCTGACATTTCCAGGGCCGGCTCCCCCGGGAGCAGCGGGGAGGGACACTCCCTTGAAACATTGATCAGAGCTGTCATTACAGGTGGAGAATATTATTGCAGCTACTTGTCAGAGGGGAACGGTCAGCTCTGAGTGATCACTGGGCCTGGAAGGTAAGATATGGCTACAGACCCAGGTGTGCGCCCCCACACAACCCCAGCCCTGCCCTGACACACACAGAAGTGAAAGCAAGTTTTCTCCTCCCTTCTCTTCAACCTGGCACAGCTCAGCGCCAAGGCAGCAGCGTGCCCCAACCCTGACACTGTGGCACCCAGTGTGAAGCCCCAGCACAAGGACACTTGTACAGCACCTGGGGCCATTCCAGTGCTTCCCCTGCACCCACCCACCCCAACAGCAGCATGATTTACAGCCTGTCCTGGCTCTGGGTACAAACATGAGTGCTAAAGAGATGCACATGTGCAGGCTGTAGATTAAGTGAAGTTCATGGTCCCTGCTGCGTCCCTTATTAAGCCCTGTTAGCTCAGGAACTTAACTGTTTGCTCTGCAGTTCCGAGCGGTAGTGACCCCATCCTTTCTGGGACAGAGAACTTGTTCCAGGACTCCTTGTGCTGGGCCTAGCATGGGAGCAGGGAGGCTCTGGGAAGCTGCTGCTTATCTGCATTCACAGGTACTGGAGGTAGTGTCTAGTGAAGTGTGGAAGAGCCACCGTGGCAGAGGGGGCTGGGGATCCTACTTCTGGGGACCTGTGCAGTTGCGAGGGTGAAGTTCCAGACCCGGCCTTGCTGCCATCTCACCTGCAGAGCAGAGACGAACTGGATGGTGCTAACAAGAGCCAGGGTGCTGGTCTTGGGGAAGTTGAAACGGACAGTCTCGACAAAGTGGGCTGTGTCGATCTTGATATCCACAAACACGTAGAGCATCTTCACTCCCCACGTGGCATCAATGGGAACTGAAGCAGGGAAAAAGAGGCGTGAGGCTTGGCTGGCTGCCCCCAGTCCTGCCAGCTAGGAGGCTAATACCTGGGGCCCATGATGTCCCAGCACACATGGCCCCAGGCCCCCATGGGTACTGGCTAGGGAAGGAGCCAGAGAGCCAGCAGCTGACGCATGGACATGCTCGTGCAGAGCCATGAGTCTAGTGCCCAAGAAGAGCCATTCACTAGGGAGAGGAATCCGGCCCCTCTCGGCAGCTCTGCACTGCCTCGTTCAAGCCTGCCAGCATCCTGTGCCCCCATTTCAAGCAGGCTCTGGGCACTGTGGCACTGGCCAATGCTGTTATCTCATCTCTTTATTTATTTACACCAAGGCAGAGCTCCCAGTCACATAGCAGGGCAAGGGATGAGCGTGAGCCCCTCTGCTTGGCACACGAGGCTCACCACGGCCAGGTCACTATGCGAGTGTGTGGCTGGGCCAGCACAGTGAGCAGAGTTGCTTCTGGCAAAGCAGCAGCACCTGGTCATTTCTCTCTGGGTAATGGCAGCCAGGCAATCGATAAACACAAACTAATTCCCCTCCTTACTAAGGAGACCATGGCATCACGATTAAGCAAATAATTAAAGAACACAGGATCTGCATCAAGCCCAGTTCAGCACCATTCACCTAATCCCAATTAAGTGCGCATCTGCTCCAGACTTGGGGGTGGGGGCTGAAGGACCACAGGGGCAACATGCCCTTCACCTTCACAGAGCAGGGAGATGGCCCGAAGTCCTGGGTGTGAATGCCGGCCACAGCCAGCAGGACCTGAAAGGGCTGCCAAAGATTGCAGGAGTGCGGTCAGCAGTGGGCTATGGGTGCTATACCCAGGACAGCCAGGGCACAGATACAGGAAAGGCCACCAAAGCAAAGGCAAACAAACCCATGGTGAATGGCCAGCAGTCTCACTGCCCAGAGCCAGCCCCTGTGGGTGCCTTGCTGGGATCAGCCACGGTGAACAGCATGCCCCTCTCCACACCTGTGGGCTTGACCCCCTACTGTCATCCTGAGGCCCAGCAGGCAAGGGGCAGGTCCCTCCTGCTTCCCTGAAAACCTGCCCTATCTGGCCTCTGGCACCATGGCCCCAGGGATGGCCACATCCCACAGGCCTGCACCAGGCCAGCCACTGCAGCAGACATCAAGCTTTGTGTCCACCCAGCTCTGGTGCCATCAGAGCACCACAGGCCCGGATCACATTTGGCTAGAAGCCATGCCGGGAGCTCAGCAGAGAGGATGCTCCCTTGGCAGGCCTGCCTTTCAGAATGGCTGGAGGCTGGAAAGTCTCCACACCCTTGCCTGACCAGGTGAGTGTCTGGGCACTGGCTTAAATCACCCCTCTGATCCCTAGGGAAGGACCAAACAAGAGACTTACTCAGTCTCTCCTCAGCCGTGGTGCAGTATCACTTGTCCAGGAAGGAGTGCTCCATTCCACCAGTGGATGCACTCCCCTGAAAGCAGGACAGCTGGAGCATAAAGCAGCTATCCCCCATGTCCTGCTCCCTCTGAGCAGTGGACTTGGGGCACTAGCATGCTCACTTCCCTTCTCTCTGGTAATTAATCTAACAGCAGGCTACAGACCAGTTTTCCTGCAGCCAGTATACAGAGGATGCATCTCCCTCCAGCCCTCACTCCTCATGAAGTGACAAAGTCATCACTGGAACGTGACCCCCTTCTGACCCCTGCTCATCAATACTTCTGTATATGATACCAACGTCAGGTGACCATGAACAGCCCTTTATGTGCCCTGTAAACTCAGCTCAATGCACAAAACAGCTGGAGTGCTTATCCTAGGCCTGGCACTGGCCGTCATGAACCTGATGCCTGGGATGGAGAGGGAGCCAGACAGAAGGGCCTAGGGGCTAGAACAGGCTCCAGGACTCACCCTTTTGCAAAGCTAAGCACCTGCAGCCAGACCCCATCTTCCCTGGTCAGTGCCTGCGGCTCTAGAAAGCACAGCAGGCCCCCACTCCACATGGCCACTGAGGGAAGGGTCCTGGGCTGGGTGACAGATGCTGGTGTGTGCGGCAGGCCAGTGCTTGATGGGCGGGGAGCTCTGATGTCCATCGAAGCTGCCAAGGGACTGCATGTGTCCAAGAGCACTGAGCACACACAGCACGCTGCCCACTCTGGCCTTACCAGCAGGGACAGCCAGGCCCGGCAGCAGTGGTCTCCATGGGGGGAGGGAAGCAGAATAAAATCCACACCCCCCACCACACAAGGCGACACCCTGAGGCCAGGCTGGGGCCCATCACCTGCCTGCCTCACCAGCACAGCAGTGATTCCAAGGATCCACCTTAAGACCCTATGTCTTCTGTTATTTTTGGGCTGATTCCACCCTGGGTGGGCTCCAAAGTTAGCAGCATCTGGGACAGCAGCGCTGTTTCCATGACAACAGAATCCAGCATACCGTTCTGTTCTGCCGAGGGAGCACAGACACACCTCTTCACCTGCCCTTTAAAGCAGCCCTTCTGGCCAGCAGGCCGGCACTGCCAAATCTCAGCCTAGCCCCCTGCAGCCACCAGAACAGCCAGCCCCGGCCAGACCTGCCTCTTCTCTTCCCTCAGCCTTCACACAGGCTCCATCCAGAGCTGCAGACACCAGCTCTCAACCTCAACAGCCCAGCTTCCTCTGCCCCGGGACTGCACCAATGCACTTGTCTGGCCCAAAGCTGTGCAGCCTTGGAGACATGTTGCACAGGGGTCTCTACTTACCTGTGCTGCTGAGATGGAGAATAAGGCATGTGATGGCGACTTTGAGCCTGGCCTTCCCCTCATCTCATGGGGAGAACACCAAACTGTCTGCCAGGCTGGGGGTGTCACTGACCAACATGCATCCAAAGGTGCCCAGCAGGGCAGGAGTGCCAGGATTTCCTGCACAGTCCCTGGGCGTCAAGTGCTGCAGACCTGGGGGCACACCCAGCAGTACAGGCTGCAACACGCTGCCCTCACAGAAGCGGGGCTGACAAGAGTATGCCTGTCTCCCCAGGAGTCACCCGACACTTGCTGCAGAGCTACTTGCCATCCCCCTGGACTCGGGGCTCCCGTGCCAGGACAGGCCTGGGAGCCTTGTACATCCTGCAGGCTGGCCCAGCTCTAATCCCCTCCCCTCCAGCTCTCTAATTAATCCGCTTGGCTTTCCAAGACCTGCCTGCCCCACACCTCTGCCTGCTACATATAACTCCTGCCTCACATCAGGTACCACACAGCCTGACCCTCCTCTGAGCTCCAGCTGCCCCTCAACTGGCAGCCAGGGAAACATGCTCCAGCCACTGCTACTCAGCCCTGAGCCTCTGATGGACACAGCCTGTTGCACTCTGGGTTCTTCTCTACACAGATCCTGACCCAGCCCATTCGGAGGCAGCAGGAACCAACTATCCAAGATCTCCCTCCTGAATGGAGCCACAGCGCCACATCTCACAAGCAGCGGGTTCAAGGGGCAGGCTGGCACAACATACTCAGGCAGCTGTGTCCATAGTGCACCATGAAGTCTGCTCCCAGGGCCCTGGCCGTGTAGTCATCCACGCAGCAGGCACCATAGGTCACATCTCCCATCACCACCACCTCAGCGCTTGTGAACCTGTGGGGAGAGGCAGGACAGGGAACGTGAGCCAGAGACAATGTCACTAGGGCAGCCTGGGCTGTGCAGCTGAGAGAGACCTCAGGCAAGGGAGTCAAACAAGCTACCTGGCCAGGGTCAAAAACCATGGGAAATGAACCCCAAATGTCTGTGCCACCAGCTCTGTCTGCAAACTGCCCTGCCCAGATAGCCCCCCCCCCCACCACTTCTTCCTCTACCAGGGACCTTCACCAACCCCCAAAGGGCACCTGATGCCAGCCAGCAGTAGAGGGGGAACAGCAGCAGCTCAAGCAAGGATCTTCCCTGGGAACCAACACTGGGCTTGGAGAGCTGGCCTGGCTGCAAGAGGGGGGCAGGGCCCAGGCACCTGTCAACTCCCACCCCAGCTCTCTGGGCAGGGGCAACAGGAAAGGTCCCAAAGCCTGACTGCTGTGTCTGACCCCCACCCCAGAGCCCCTCCAGGCCAGCCGTTCCCGTGGCTCTCTAGGCCTATCAGCGTGGCAGTGCAGCCACCATTCTCCCTGTGGAAAGCAGCACAGCACTGCAAGGGTCTCATTTTGCTGCAGAGTGCAGCCACCGGACACCTGTCCCACCCACAGGGACTGGGCCAAGCACTGACTACTCCTGGTGCTGGAAGCACTGCAGAGAAGTAATCCACCCCTTCAATTGGGTAAAGCTGTTTGCAATTCAGGAGATTATCTGCTCATCAAATATTATGGCAGCAGCTTCCTAATGTAGCAGGAAGGGGAGGGGAGAGGTTAGGCGCTGGCAGTCTCTCATCAGCATCAAGCCCCAGTGCGGCTGTTGTGAGTGGGACAGACAGTGCCAGAATGCCATTCGCTGCCAATTTCACAGCCTGGGCCTCTCCATCCCTTCTTACCTCAGCCTTAGCCAAGTCCACGTATGTGAGGGAGCAGCCCTGGCGGTGGGAACTAACACTGCATGGCTCCTACCATCTACACTAGGGATCTCAAACTCAAATCACCATGAGGGCCGCATGAGACTCGTACGTTAGCCTGAGGGCCACACCCCGACACCTTTTCATACGATATTGCAAATATCGGTAACACTAGTGTTAGAATAAAATAGAACCATAGGGTTGGAAGAGACCTCATGAGATCATTAAGTCCAACTCCTTAGGGCTTGAACCCAGGACCTTCTGCATGTTAAGCAGAGATGCTAGCCACTACACTATTAGTTGTTATGGACCGCAGGAAATAGCTTTAGGGGTGCACTTGGTCCACAGGCCACATGTTTGAGACCCCTGATCTACACTTCACCCCAAGGCTGGCACAGCCCAAAAACCTCCCTGTTCAGCCAAGGTTCTCTAAGCACCCTGCCCCCAGCATCAGCTCACCATTGGCATCTCACTCCTGTGTTGGTAGAAGGAGAGCTGCCTGGGGCCCTTCTCCACCCTGCCAGAGGGAGTCCCAGGCACAGGCCCACATGCAGTGAGTGGCACCTGGCCATCCTGCACATCCCAGGCTCACTTACACGAGCTTCTGCTGCTTAGGAGGCACCTGGCGATGGAGTGTGATTCACACAGCACTCACCTCCTGCTCCTGGAACCAGGCACCACAGAGGAAGAGCACACCTGGCTCACAGTCCCACACAGCCAGAGCAAAGCCAAAACTCGCGAGGAAGCACAGCCATCCGGCTGGCATCCCTGAAACCAGGTGTGGGGCAGCTTGTGGCAGGTCTGTGACAGAGAGGCAGTAGGGAGAACAGGCAGAGGGTGTGCTGTGATACACAGCACCCACCTTTGGCTGTAGCCCTTTGCAGCATTTCAGCGAATAGCAGTTTGGCCACATGCCAGAGGACCAGCCCATCCTGGAGGGGTTAGTTAACCATCTGCTAATTCCTTATTTACAGCACTGGCAGGAGTATCTCCTTCTACTGTCTGGGCCCTACTTCACACTGCCTCTGGCCTCGCCTCTAGCACAGGGCTGATCTCTGTTGACCATGCCACGGCTCCCAGCTGGACCTGCTGCCAGGAATCCACAGCAGTCAGTGCTGGGAAGGAGCTAGATCACAGCACTGGACCAGCCTGGATGTACTCAAAGAGCCAAGGCGCCCCTTTCTCTCACACTCTCACTGTCACTGAGGCAGCACCATGGTGCTTAGTTCCATGGGACAACAGCTCACACAGAACTGTAACCGGGGAACCAGCCCCATGTGGGCACTCTCAACATTGCCAGGCCAGCAGGCACTGCCCACAGTATGGGGCTAAGCAGGTAATAGGTATCCAGCTCTCTGGGGCAGGCAGCTGCTCACTGCAGTTTCATCCACGGACTGGCGTCATACTGCAAAGGCAACCTGGAGAGGGGGCGGGGGACACACAAACTGTGGGCAGATCTGGCCAGATGGCAGAGGGGGGGAGAAATCACAGTGTGCGCCAAATATTAACAGCTTGATTGTGTCCATCACTGCCAGGCAGGGGGAAGGGAACTTCGCTGCACATGCTGCAGCCCCCAGAGATGGGGCAGCCACCTCTCCTTAGGCACCCCAGCTGCAAGGAACCTCACAGCTTCTTGCACACTGGATGCTGCTCTCTGAGCTAAGGGGGGGTGGGGCCCCTGGTATCTGCCACACAGCAGCAGTTCTGGAACTAGGTATTTTGGTGCCCAGGGAACACCTAGAGCCAGCAGCAGGGAACTTGCCATCAGATCAAGCAGTGAAATGGAGCTGCTGGATACATGCCCAGGGCAAAGCCCTGGTCGTCTCGCTCTAGTTAGGCCCTGCACAGCAGCCCCAGCCCACTGGCGGCTTGTCAGAGTGTTACTGATCCTTGGGACACCGATAGTGCCACGCTGAGAAGGAGGCTGGCAATTCTCTCTGGCATCAAACTTCCAGCTCCTGCCAGGAGGGGACTTGCAGACACATGGTAACAGATGCCATCCTATCCTGCAGCAGGGACAAGGGGCATCTGGCTGTGACGCCACAGTAGCCCTGGAGATTCTAGAATGCGGCTCTTAACCCTTGGGCTGATCCCGCCCCCTTAGCCCATCCTCTAACTAGAGGTGACAAAATGAATATGAATCAGACTCCACACATCTCAGGATGTGGGAAATTATTCATCTCCTTAAGATTCAGGACGGAGAGGTCTGAGTCAGAGCAGCAGCCGGCACCACTTAATTTTTGTATAGATTAAAATGTATGCAAATTGGCCCAAACCCCAGAGAAAGTCCCTGGGGGTGAAGAGCAAGAAAGTGAAATGGCAACAGAGGGAGAGAAAAACAGGCTGTGGCCATGCCCAGAATAACCAGCCCCCACCCCTGGTTCTGAGATGGGACAGGAGGGAAGGAACGGGTTGGGGCCAGGCCAAGACTATCCTGCCCCTGCCAGTCCTGGCTCTGTATTTTGAGGTTGGGGGAGATCAAGGCTGATGTCTTGCCCAGAGCAGCCAGCCCTGGCTGCGGACTTCATCTCAGCAGGTGCTAATAGCTCAAGAATCCTGTGTCCATGCAGAGAGTTGACCCCGGACCTGTCACTCAGCTTCCCCTCACACAACCCAAGGAATGGGAGAATCTCTGGTCCAGGGCCTCTATGCTCTGACCCTCTAACACTGTAAATGCAGCAAACGCACCCCTCCCAAATGCTGGGTGCAGTCTGGACAAGGATGGATTGAGAGACTTTAAAACACCATTTGGCCTAGGTCCAGCTGGGCCAAGCTGAGGTTGCAGCAGGATACCCTCACCCAGCAGCTAGGCCTTGTCCTGCTGACAGCCTACTCTACCCCCCGCATGGGACATGACAAGACTGTTTGCACACCCCGAGTGGGGCCAGGCCCTCAAAGAACCAGACCCTGTAGAGAGATGGGCCCAGCCCTTGAATCAGCCAAGGTGGCCAGCAGAGGGAGCAGTTCTCGGGTTCCCATGCAGCAGTGCTATGCCTACAGGGGCACTGGGAATTCAGGTCAGACCTGTGCCCACAGAACCAGGCCCAAGCCACCAGTCAGGCGTGCAGGGAAGAGGAGGCAGAGTGACCCTGGCAGGGTGGTGGTGGTGGTGAGGGGACCAAAGTACCAGTCCCCGCCACCCTCTGACAGACAGACAGACAGACAGACCCTGGAAAGCTGATGCCCCAACAGCTTTCCAGGCACCCATGAAAGCCAGGGGCTGCCTTTGTGCTCAGCCAGCCAGGGCACCCAGCAGGGGGGGAGGCCCGCAAACAGGCTGCTGGGGCTCCAGTGACACCTGGCACCCTGGCTCAGATCAGGGTGGGGACAGCCAAGGGAACTGACAAGTCATGGGTGAGTGCCAGAGCTCCCTAGATGCGTCAGTCATGGTGTGTAAGGAAACATCAGGCATGGGGCAGACAAACACCCTGCCCTGCACCAGCCCAGGGCTGACAGCACCACTCATGCTCTGCTGACCATCTGGGGGTCAAGAGATGGGGGCCAGGCACCTGCTTGGTGTAAAAATGCCAGCCAGGGGCCCCTCATGCACTGCACCCCAAGAGTTCCCTGTGCAGATGGCATCTGGCACCACACAGCAGTAAACACTGGGGTGAGTCATTCATCATCCCTGGCCCCACACCCCAGCCTGTAAAACCTTTCATATCTCTTCCCAATTTGTTGTTTCCTCCTTTAAACAGCTCCAGTTCCTGACCAGCCCCCAAAAATCAGTAAGGGGGTGAGTACACCACACCCTCCCCCAGATACAGGGGCAGGGAATATCCCAGCACCTTGCCTAGAGGGTAGTCCGGGCAGACTAAGAGGGAGCTCAGAACTACTCGCACCAAGGAGAGCTGGCTCACACTGCACAGGGAAGACCACTGGCCCTCATTCACTGATGCCAGGCTTATACCTGGCCACTTCTCATTACCATGATGCTCTTTGGCAATTCTGCTTCTCACTCCTGTCCCTGGTGCAGTTCCTCATCCCTTTGCTGATGGAGGCCAGGTGCCCCCACCAGGGGCCAGGAATGGCAAGGTGACATGGACACACAGAGCCATGAAGCAGCCTCCCAGCATGGCAAAAGGATTAACCAGAGCAAGCACAAGACAGACCAAGGCCTGGGTTGGGAAGTGCTGAGAAGAGGCAGCAGGGAACTGAGCAGCCCACGACCACTTGCACAACATAACCCCAACTGGGAGTCTGCCAGCAGCCCTTTTCTCCCCACAGCAGAGCCTAGGATGACAGTATGCAGGGGAGAAAAGGCTCCCAGCAGGGCAGGCTCCCCTTCCTGAAATCCCTTTTGAAATCCCCTTCCTGAGCCACAGCATGCCTGGAGGTGCCCACAGGAAGTACCTAGGGTGCCACTCTGGCTGCCTCCGAGAGGACATGGCCACGGACCATGGTGAGTCAGCCCAGCCCCACGTGCATGTATGTTCTTTCATGCTGGGCTTCAGAGTGAGAGCATCTTCTTGGTCCGTGCCCCCCCCCCCCCGAGACATGGTGCAGCTCCCCCACAGCAGTGTCTCCCCCAGCCCCACAGAACCCTCTCCTTAGGGCCCCACAGCCCCTTTCCTGCTCTCACCCCAGCTGCGAGCTGGCTGGCAGGTCCTGAGCAGCATGTTCCCCATTGAAAAGGCAAACAGAAATGCATTTAATTAGCAGGAAGCCAGTCACTGAGCGACATCCACAGGCTCCCAACTTCATTAGCACAGCAAGGCTGCACGTAATTGAAATAATGAGTTTGCAATTTTCCTGCAAACAGCTTTGAAACACACTGCCTTCACCGCTGCAGCTGGGCAATTACAGGCCATGCACTGAGATGGCCCAGAGCAACTGCAGGCTGCAGCTGGGTCAGGCTCAGAGAATAAGCCTCCCCCATTGCTGCACCCATCACTTCCTGCCCCATGCAAAGGAGGCATCTCCAATGTTCCCTCCCTGGCAGACTGCACAAGGGGCATCAGCCAGGACTGAGCCTGCACCCGGCAGATTGGCCTTTGCTTCTTCTGTTATGGACACAGGGGTCTTCCCTGCAGAAGCCCCTATGGGACTGGGGACTCCAGCAGGCATACAAGTACCTCCTCTCCTCAGAGCCAACACTGGGCACCCCAGGCCTTGTTTCAGGGCCAGCAGGCTCCACCTCAGACCTGCAGCAGTGCGGTGGCACCAAGCTCCTGGGGGGGCAGGGCAGGGCAGGGCAGGATCTCAGGGTTGATCCTGCCCAGTATTAGAGCAGGATGGAAGCTAAGTGCTGAGAGAGGAAGGCAGCAAAGACCTGATGCTCTGGGCTGCAAGGCAGACATATGGGGAAGGGGAGGCTGGCGGGCAGCCTAGGGAACTGTGGGGTCCAGCACAGCAGGGGTCGATTCCAGTCGATCTGCCATGGGTGTGACAGCGACTGACAGCAGCAGCTGTAAGCATCTCCACTGAAGTGAGAACTTCCTTCACCTTCAGTGATGCTGTTGTGTAGATAATGATGATTAAAATCCCTGGCCAGGACAGCATACCACACCTCACCATGCAGGAGACAGTCTGTGCTGCAGCTTGAAGGACAGTCACAAGCCAGCTCTGCCTGGGACTCTCAGCAGGACCAAGCACAGGGTTGTTGGCAGCTTGGGACAGGGAGTCATGGGGGAGCCATCAAAAAGTCCCTGTGCCCCCCATTCCAGCCAACTGCAGAGAGTAACTCCCTGCCAGCGAGACCTGACAAGCTGATGGGAACAGAGTCCTATGCTCCGCATTATGGCTCAGCCCTGCCCTGCTGGTTGGGTGGGTGGGGAGCTGGCTCTGCCCAGCACAGCAGGCCAGGCATCTGACAGCAGCCCCAGGAAGCCGCAATGACTGGCTGAGGCGGCTCTGAGTCTCAGACGCAAGCCAGTTGTCAGAAGTTTTCTTGCTCCTCATTATCTCCCTTTCCTGCTTTCAGAGGCCTTTCAAACTGTGCCAGAGCCACTTGCCATGCTGCTTGCGCCCGCCAGGACACGTTCCCAACAAGGCAGGTCCACACGAGATACTTAACCCTGCCCTGCCCAACCAGGAACGAGGCAACTTTGCTTGGTCCGTGAGAGCCTCCAGCTGCCGCACAAAGGGACGAGCAGACAGACAAACAGCACCAGGAGCTTGATATGCAGAGCTGATGTCCATTGACATGCATGAGATCCCTGCTCCAGCCAGCAGCCTGCCCCGCTGTCCATCCACTTGCTAGCAAAGAACCATCTGCAGCCTGGTGTGGACCTGCACCATAGGACAGAGCTCAGGGGAGACCCTGCTGGGCCCATATGCGACACCTGGGAGAAGCATGAGTCCAGTACCCATCATCCCTGCTCCCCAAAGGGAGCCCAGTAATGCAGCCAGCTCCCTTCCAGCCCAGCTTCTAACCTCTCTGCCCTCCTGGCATCCAGCGCTGCCAACTGAAACACCCCAGGGCTGTCTTCAGCCCTGCGCGCAATTCCCTGCCTAGGGGGCTCTACCCCAGACACCCTCAGACAGCCGTTGCTGAAAGCAGCCTGACAGTCCGGCATGCTGCCCACACGGTCAGGGGATGGATGTGGGTAAGGATAGGCTGGGCCTGACCACCACCTGGTGCCACAGCCACTCACAGACACTCCTTTGGTGTGGGCAGACAATAGAGCAGGAGAAGCCAGGGCAACTGCTGGAACCTCTGCACCTTGGCAGGTCATTACTCCCCCACACCTGGACAGGAACAGGCAGTGCCACAGTGCCTGGGCAGGAGCACAGAGGAGAGCTGCCCTACGTGGCACGCTGACACTGCCACAGAGATGACCACGTCACTGCTGGCTGTTTCGGCACAAACCCCCAGTGAAATGCCTCCCAGCCTAGCTGAGTGCAGGGTGATGAGCTGCTGGGCCCTCAGAAGAATTCAACTTGCAGCTCCTCATCTCCTCCAGGGCCAGAAGGCTGAGTGGGAAAGCCACCAATGTCCAGCCCAGGCAGGGATCTCGCTGCCAGGCTCTGTGGCAGGTCTGGGCTGGGCAGGGCAGGGCACTATCAGGCAGAGAATGGGGAGGGCAGCAGGATTTAACCTGAGTTTAACAAAACATTTGGGCTGCTCCAGAGACTACTCTGCCTGGAGGCCCTTGCCCTTACACTAAGCCCTGCTAGGGTCAGGCTCAGCATGGGGGCTAGCTGGGTGAAAGAGGCCTTTTGTTTCCTGGGAGCTGTGAACAGTCTCAGGCTGTCGGAAAGGCAGGGACCTGGGCAGGGTTTTTTTTGCAACTTTCTGAGATAACATCCTGCTGCAATTTCTCCCAGCACACTACTTCCACCCAGCAGCTCCAGCGGGTGGTCAGAGCCCGGACTCAGCCACAATTGTATGGTGGCTACAGCAGTGTGGGCAGCTCAGCCCAGCAGACCCGCGTCCCACAGCCTCCTCCTGTGTCTGGCCAGGCCCAGCCTCAGCCCAGCAATCCTGCCTGCATTTAAGCCAGTTAGGTGCTTGGCCCTGCGCGCGCTGGAGCCAGGCATCTAGGGCAGAGTGATGGTGCATGGGGAAGTGCTGTTTGTTAGAAAGTAGATGATAAAGACAAACCTACTAACACTAATTAACAAGGCCTCCCATGGATCAAATTTTTAAGCGTGCTTCACGTTCCAAAGCTTGGGCTTTCTGCAGGTCAGGAGGCAGCCGTGGTACTCTGCTGTGTCTTCACTTGGCTAAAGGGCCCCACTGGAGTGCAGCCAGGCCCTGGTGCCTACAAGAGCGACAGCTGCAGCCTGAGCTCAGAGCCACAGACAGCAGGAAGAGACACAAGCTGTCCTCAGGCTGCTAGGAGGGACCCCTGGCCACAGCACAGCCTCTCAGTGCTGGCCACCAGCATGTCTCCCTCCACGCCTCACACTCCTCGGCACCCTGCCCCTTGGCTTGAGCCACTCCACTGTCACAGCCAGCACTCAGAGAGCAAGGCTACATGCTCTGATCCAAAACCATTTGCCCCTGAACCCTATGCTGCTCCTCCTGCCAGTCCTCAGGACAGCACAGGGCCCTCAGGATGGCTCTGGCGAAGCCTCCCCCAGCAGTGCCCAGAGTTGGTCTGTTTGTTTTGCTGTGTAGACGGGCCCTGTCCGGCACTGGACTGGGTACTGTCCAACATTGGGGTTAAAAATGAGAATGACAGAAAATTAATGCAGCACTTGCTAACTGGATTGAAAGCTGGCCTCCACACATTTGTAAACAGGGAACCACCATTGACCCAGTGTCACAGGGATGGGTTCTCACTCTTGCTATGTAACATTTCATCAATGACTTGGACGAGAACATAAATTGATTACCAATAAGATCTGCAGATGAGGCAAAGATGGCAGACTGGTTAGCAATGAAGAGGACAGGTCACTTGTATAAAACGATCTGAACTGCTTGACAAACTGAGCAGGCAAAGACATGTTTCAGTCTGGCTGAATGGGGACAAACAATAGGCTGCAGTCACAGTAGACTGGGATGCAATGACCCTGAAAAAGACTCTAAGTCACAGTAAACAGCCAGCTGAACAGGAGCAGGAATACCCCATGCCACACTGTAGCTGAAAAGACTACCCGTATCCCTGGATGCATAAACAAGGAACTCTCAAGGAGCAGAGAGGTTATTTCACCTCTGCATAAGGCACCGGCTCAATCATGGCTAAGTCCAGCTCTGGTGCCCACAGCTCAAGAAGGAAGCAGATAAATTGGCAAAGAGGGTTCAGCAAAGAGCCACATGAAGATTAAAGGATTAGCACACTTGCCACCTAGTGATAAACTCAAGGAGCTCAGTCCTTAGCTCAGTGAAGAGACAGCTCAGGGGTGACTTGATCTCAGTCCCTAAGTACCTACAAGGGGAAATATGGGATAATGGGCTCTTCAGACTAGCAGAGACAGGTCTAACCCAGACCAGTGGCTGATGGTGAAACTGGACATGGTTAGGTGTAATATTTAGCAGTGAGAGTCATTAACATAGGAACAATTTACCAAGGGTTAAGGGGATTCTCCAGCCCCGGCAGGTTTTACATCCATACTGGAAGTTTTTCTAAAGGACACGCTAATCCAAACACGTTCACTCAGGGAAGGCTTCTGCTTTGTTTAGGCAGGACGTTAGACGAGACCATCAGTGGTCCCTTCTGGGGCACACGCTGCTTCCAGTGGGGTGTGGAGACCCAGGCAGACAAGGAACTTTGAGGGGGATATAAAGAGCACCCTCTGAAGGGCAGGGGAACGCGAAGGAGAGAGGCAGGGTGCAGGCTGTTCCCCCAAAGTCCAGCAATGGGGTGCCTGCATACCTTCACTCTAGGCAGGGGATCTGGATGCAGAGTGCCTGCACAGTGAACAGCCTGGGCTGTGCTGCTCCTGTTTTGCAGAGCTGCATGGTGCTGCTGGACATGGGGATGTCTGCCAGGGCAGCGTGATCCAGCAGACCTATGGAGCAGTCACAGGGCACCACGAGGGAGAATCGCACAATTGCCTAACATGAAGACTCAAGGCCTGTGCTCTGGAAACGGATGGGGCAATGATGCAATCAGCCCCAACCGTGGCAGTCAGGCAATTCTGAGTGGATGGGGGCCGGACCCACTTCATGGCCCAGACCCTGCACAGGTTCCTCTGGGCTCTGAATTAATGTGGTCAGCTCTTGTTAAACCTGCCTAACTAGGGCAGCTTTGATCTCAAATGCCTTTGACTCCCAACTCATGTGTCCCCCAAGCTCTCTGCTGGTGTTGTAGCCCTAGGCTCAGGACGCAAGGGTCCCCAATATAATATTCAACCTGACTCCACCTGCTGCATGGCATATCAAAGGAAACCCCTACCTGGATGTGATCCCCTACATCACCCCAGCTTGCTTCAAGCCCCAACAGTGCTGTGGTTGATTGGGGTCCATGTGATGGACCTCCCCACCTTCAAGACCTTGGGGGAAACGAGCATCACACAGCCCCCAGAAGCAGCACAGCTCAGGTTCTCCCAGCATGCACCGCCTTCTACTCCCAAATGGACCACCCTCTGCTCCTGGACCCCTTTGTGTGGCTGCCCCTTTGCAATTCACCCCCACAGGGCCTAGCTGGGCCCACAGCACACCCCCCTCTCCTGGTTCCTTTCCCTCTCATGTTCCCCGCAGGGGCAGCCCAACCACACTAGCTTCCAGCTCATTGAGGATTCGGGGGGTGGTCCAGGACTCCTGTTGCTCAGCTCCACATGGACACAGGCCAGACCCCATTGGGCTCAAAGCCCTCTGCTATGACACAGGGAGCTCCTGGGGGGTCAGCCAGAGCAGAGCTGTGGGATGGAGGCAGAGAGGCAGGCAGCGACCTGGCTGGTCACAGACCATGCTTACCTAACTGGGGCAGACTAAGAGGGCTGTTAAAGGGCTTGGAGAGCCCAGCCCTGGAAGGCTGTGGGAACAGGCTTATCCGAGATCCCCCCCTTCCCTTGCAGCAAGGCTGTGAACAGACATGAGTGAGATAGAGAGCCAAGAGCACTAGCTGAGGATCCCAGGGTGCCAGCTCCACTTGAGGTCCTTGCTGCTTTCTGCTCCTGCCACAGATGCCGCTGAGCTGCAGTGCAAATGCTAAAGACAGTGAACTCTATAGAAAAAGAAAGTGGGGAGCGCAAGCATGCCAGGAACAAAGGCCCTGGGGTCCCAGCATAACCAGAGCACTTCACAGAATTGTAATTGCTGCCTTCAAAGCCTGGAAAGCCAAGCAGCCTGCACTGCCAGCCTCCGTCCCTGAGCATGGTCCTTCTTAGCAATTAACTAGAACGCTACGTCTGGGCAGCATGTGTGAGCCCTCCAACCCTGCTAAGCACATCCAAGGAGAGCACCAAATGCTACCTTGAGGGCATGGGGAGGCAAAGCTGACCTCAGGGACAAAGGAGGTTTATTGAAAAGCAGTCATGGTCCTCCCATGACAGCGTTCATGACAGCATGGCCCTGACCCTCAGGTCCGAAAGTCCAAGTACCCGGGCTGTCCCCTCTCGCAAGGGGCAGTGATGTTCTCAACCGCACGGTGAGTCCATGGGCTGCAGCCAGCCAGCCTGGCATGGGCCAGGGCCAGCCCTAGGATGCTCCCCCTAGAAAGCGCCACACTCAGTTCAGACTCAAGAGGAACGCATCACCAGCACCAGGCCCAACAGTGCCTAGCCAGGCTTCCCAGCCAGACCCTGAATGCCAGCTCTTGGGACTGATAAGAGGGGCTACAAACCACATTCTCCTAGCCACCACCTACCCCCCTGGCTCAGAAAATCGCTTCCCGGCCCCAGTGCCTGCAGATCAGATTCCTTGACTGCCATCCAGACAGCTGCTGGAGTCCTACAGAGCTGCTCCCACACATGCCCTCAGCCCAGAGCCCATTGAGTGAAAGTCTGCCTGGGGGATCCACACTACACTGCTGAAGGCCAAAGGCGCAATGTGTGTCAAGTCTGGAGCTTCCCAGCTCTCTCACAATCAAGGCAGCTGGGTGAAACACCAGCTATAAATATTAATAGCAGAAAGAGCCAGGCACTAACAAGACTGAGAACAGACATTAGTCTCTCTAACCCATCACCTAATGAAACTGACTCCTGACCTGGGTGAATTCCTTGGGGAGCAAGGGGCAGAAATGAGATTGCTCCAGAGATGAGTCACGTTGCATCACAATCAGCAGGACAGACTCAGCAGTGTCTGCATACCAGGTCCAGCCAGCCCTAAGGCTGGAGAGACAGCAAAGGATGCTGCAGTCAGACTGACAGCAGAATTCTCGAGTGTTCAAGCTGTGGCCCCAGCAGCCATTGCTGACTCTGGCTTGGGCTCTTTTCAGCCTAGGTCTGTAGTGTAGAGTAGCTCTCAGGCTTCCAGCTGGTAGCTTCAGAGTCACATCAATAGGCTGCAAAGGAGCAGCTGTGTTAGTCTAGTAAGCAAAAACTGCAAGGAGTCTTGTGGCACTTAAAGACTAACATTTATTTGGGATTTTCTCCCATGAAAGCTCATGTGATAAACAAATCCGTTAAAGACTAACAGATTTGTTTATCGCATGAGCTTTCATGGGAGAAATCCCAAATAAATGTTAGTCTTTAAGTGCCACAAGACACCTTGCTTTTTTTTTTTTTTTTTTAAACCAATAGGTTGGTTGCTGCCTAGGGGGATGAGCGGCTCACGGCTGGCACGGTGCCTGGGGGGGCGGGGGGGGGGGCAGCAGCATGGGACCCAGGGGATGACACAGATGTTAACACCACCACTCTTCAGCCAGCCAATGTCACCAATGATGTGTCTGACGCAGTGGGGGTGGCAGCTTCACCACTCAGGTGCCAGCCTGGCCCAGGCCAGAAGGGAGACAGAGGCTGCCTGGGGGGGGGGGGGGGGGGGTCTCAGGAAGATTCACGCAAGAGATCTGGCACTAGAGGAGCCAGGACAGCTGATACCTCACCCCTGCCCACCATGCAGGCTCAGCCTACAGCCTTGCCCAATAGCTTCACACCAAGGGCCAGCCATGGGTCCCCTAAGGAGTGCTCCCGGCCAGCCCTGCAGAAGTGCTCCCTGCACAGAGTCCCAGGCAGCACCTCACCCTGAGAAAGCTCCCCGCTGATGGCGAACAAAGAAGGGGCAGAAAAATCAGGGCCATCTTGGTTTGGCTACTTTCAGCACAGGGGCAGGAGTGAGGCAGGAGGAAGTGCTCACAGCCCAGGCAGGCACAGCAGGATAAATATTTTGCTGGCCTGGAGGCCTGGCATTGCCCAAAGACCTTCTGTGCCAACAAGCATGCCAGATCCACCCCCCACCCATCCCAGTAAGCTGGCAGCCCCCCACATAGCAGAGCTGAGACCTCCCCCCAGCTGCTGAGGAGCAGAGTGCTGACCCTGCTATGGTCACGCATCCCTCCCCGCCCACACAGCCCAGCGTGACCTTAGCAGGGGCCCCAGCTCAAGGCCCACAGTGCAGATGCAACAGTGACAGTAAGGGGTAATGAGAGCCAGGCGACTAAACCCAGCAGTGGCATCAGCCACAGGAGCCAACTCACCCTGGCAGCAAGTGCTCCAGGCCTGATTCCCGTCAGCGCAGGATCAGCACAGCCATGAGTGGCCCAAGACCTTGGAGCTGATGTACCAGAGCTCTGGTGGCAGTAGCCATCCCATATGTTTAGCAGGGATGATGCCTGCAACCTGGGAGCTCAGGCGCAACATGCTGTAAGAGGGATGGTCTAAGCCTGCTGAGGTCCCCTCAGTGATCCTGTGTCTCCAGATTCCCAGCCCCTGCTCACAGAGCACCCCACTGCCCATAAAGAGAATGAGACCGGCCAAGCCCTGCCCGCTCCTTCTACCCAGGCCTACATAGCAGCTGCTCCTGAGAGACCCAGGCAGGAACGAGAAGAATCAGGGAGCAGCTTCTTGAACAAACCAGGCCCTGTGCCCTCAGCCAGGAACAATCCAAGTCCTGCTCCTTGCCAGCACCTGCCTGGATCATCAGGGCTCACGCAGAATCTCAGCCAGGCTCCTTCCTCAGCTTCTCCTAGCCTCAGTGCAGCTTATCGGGCAGAGTGCACTCTTCACCAGGCTACATCAGCCCATCAGCACATGCCAGGCCCGGCCCTCCCCACATACAGTGCAGGTCCAAGAGTGCATACTGCCATGTTTGCAGCAGCACCCAGAGCAGGAAGAACACACATGGCATCTCTCACTGACCACTGCTGGATACTTCAGCTGCTACCAGCCTCTCAGGCAGTGAACTGAGTGCAGTACCTCATGCTCCTGAATGCCCACCCCACCCCCACATGTGGCACTGCACAGGTGACAGCTTCCCTGACATACTAGGACTGGCAGCAGACAGAGAGATGGCCCAGACATCGGGTTCAGCTCAGCTGTATTCTGAAGGGCATTACATCTCTGCCCTTTCCTGTCCTGTCAGCAGGCTGCCTAGGCTCAGGCCTCACCATGACATCCTGGGTGCCCCTCCCAGGGCAAGGGACAGCAGAATGCGGCTCCCATAGGCCAACCAACTTCCACCAGTCTCCCCAGCCACCAAATCAAACTACCCCCCCCCAACACATTTGAGGGCAGAACCAGCCCCAGGGCATTTCCCCACGTGCTGGCATTCTGCACACATCCAACAGCTTGCCAAGTCCACCCCGCCTGTGGGTCCTCGGGCCTGGTGGGTGATTTGAGAGACGTCTCTCACTCACTCACCTTTCGATGATGTCAGCGATGGTGCAGGCGAACATGAGGAGGCCTTCGGGCATCTGCAGAGCCACTAGGAAAGAGAAGGAGCCCCAGGGTCATGGTGCACTGAGCAGGTCACTTCCTCCCCAAACCTACCCAGCATGGCAATGAGTGTGAACTCACCAGGCAGGGACAGTACCAGGCCTAGGCCTTCCCACACACTTCTGTGCCCAGCAACCAGCATACGCCACCACCCAGCTGTGAGTCAAGGTCTGCCCGGGGTGCAACCATGGTGCTTCCTCCCCCCGTGCACACTCTGCCTGCGGGGTCAGTGCTAGGACCAGAAGTAAAGCTGAGTTCTAAAAGAATGAGCTGGGTTCCTGGAGGGTAGGTCTATCAAAGGCCATTACCTACCCACCCCATGCCACAGAGCTTCCTAACCCTCCGCCTGCCAAAAGCTGGACTGGTCAGCAGGGGCTAGGTCACTCACTAATTGCCCTGTTCTGGAATCTCCAAAGCATCTTGCAGCAGCCACTGCTGGGAACAGGACACTGGTGAGGTGCACCGCTGGTCAAGCCCAGTGTGGCCATGCTTATGCTAATGGACAGAGACTAGGCCACAATCCCCTTTGCTGCCTGCCTGAGCCTTTGAGAAGTAGAGAACCGGTCACCACACCGGGGGGCTCCCTCCAGGGCAGGCAGCTGGGTGCCAGCCTGCACCCCCACACTTGAGAGCCCAAGCCTGTGGTCTTTTACACTGGGTACCAGTCCCATTAATCTCCTTATGATCTTAACTCCAGATCCCACTAAATACCACCTGGCCATAACAACACTTACCCAAACATCCCATCCCGCCCCTTCCGCCAGAAATCCCAAATGGTCGGCCAGCACATGGTGCAAAGACCAGATCTACTGAAAGACACTCTTAGTCCAGTTGGCCCAAATGATGCTAACCTCGAGCTGCTTCAACTGACAAAGCTCTTTCAAGGCTCAGCTGGCTGAGGAAACCCATGAGGGCACCTGGAAGAGTCCCACAGCACAAGCTGCAGTAGCATATGAGACACCATCCCCCTCAGGCATTTGCTCGTTTGAGCCAGGTGACAGGTGGCTCAGGGAGGATTTTAAGACACACTTTTCTGTGCCCTGGCAGCCCACAAGGAATGGCAAAGAGCCAGCTCCAACAGTAGCTCTTCAGCAGCTGAGGCCAAAGGCCAGCAACTGAAATCAATCCAACAGACCACACAATAGAGATGAGGGTGTCTACCTCTGCCCCTCCCCAAGCTGGAAAATGTCCAGCCCTAACAGAGAGAGCTCATTCCTATACCCCACAGCAACTGAACTGCTTTCAAAGGCCCCAGTGCCACCTCCCCAAGGTGCCCTGCCCTTCATCCACACCCCATCTGGGTATCCTCTCACCTGGGTGGACACCACCAGGTCCCCAGGGCTTCATCAGGGAAGCACACACCATTTTCACACAGGGAAAAGGAAGCAGAGAGCCATACCCAGGCCCTGGCCACCGTCCCAGACCAATCTCCGGCAGGATGACAGCTATGACTGACTCGACCTGTCCTGCCTAATGTGATTACAAACTTGAGCTACAAACACACAGCACCAGTGGCAGGACAGCTGCTTCTCTGCCTGGCAATGCCAGCATCCACCCAGATATCCCTGGGGTAACCACTCCAGACATTCCCTAAGCCCAGACCAAACTGGCCTCCACACCCCACGCCTTCCACGCTCCTTCTCCCAGCTGTAGTTCTCTGCCGACACGCAGGAGGGGAGTACAGAGGCCAGCAGCTCCATGGCAAACACAGTGTAGGCCACCAAGCAGCTCCTTACCTTTCTTTGCCTGAGCCTGCTGCAATCTCCAGATTGTCTTGTAGATCTCAAAGTTATAGTTGCTGGGGAGGGCTCCAACTGCTTCCTGCAACTCCTTATTGTTGAGAACTGCCTCAGGGATCTGCATAGCCACCCGTCGCTGCTGGGGTCCTCGGCCTGCATGGAGAGCCCAGGAGCATCTTACACACAGGTGCACCTGGGAACAGTGGAGGAGCACTGACCCCCACCAGTCGCACACGATTTGGAGTTGGACACCTGGCTCCCGCTGCCACAGGCATCACCTCACCAGACAGAGACAGAGCACCCCATGTCCAGCCAGCCAGCAGTGAGCAAGACTAGCTGAGCAGTACAGTCAGGGACACTGGGTGCAAGGGAACCACCTATTGTCTCCAGCCTGATGCTGCAGCATCAGTCAGGAGATGCCTACTCACTCAAGGGGATCCAGTGCCAGCACTCAGACCCCTCCACCAGCCCAAGAGCATGAGGCACCCCAGTCTGCTGAATCCCACCCTCTATAACCAAAGAGACCACATGAAGAGTTTCTCCGATGAGTTCTGCTTAATGAAGCCAGCCTGGGCAAGCACAGTATAACTTCATGCTCCCCACTCCTCCACGCGCTAATATGAAAGCAAGATCACATACCAGACAACTCCCAGATAGCTGTGTAACCCATGTCAATACTGTGGAGCAGCCCAGCCAGCGGGCACTGCACTGAGTCAGCATTAGAAGGTCAGTTCTGCACAGAGAAGGCTTTTGCCCATGCCTCCATGTGCAGAGCTGAGAAGCCTTGGCCAGGTGGGAAAGCAGCCCCCAGAATCCCACTGAGCAGGGGCTCTAACACCCTGTTGAGCAGCTAGGGGCAGGACCTCCCAGGAGAGACAGTGGCCAGGCACTAGAAGCCAAGCTCAGGGAAGGATGATGATTTCCAGAAGAGCTTGAGCGGGGGGGGGGGGGGGGGGCACCTGAGGTCTGGTGCCTGCTCCGGCCATCACCCTTAGCATGACAGCTATGGGAGACCCAAAAAAAGGCTCCTGTTCAGAGGTCACTCATGCCTGTGCCAGCTGCCCTGACAGTACCCTGGTGACCATCCAGGGAACGCTGGGAATTCTTTTCTCTCAGGCAGGTGGCATGTTTAAAGGTGACCCTCATGTGCACTGGACCACCAAGCTCAAGTTGCAGCCATATCACAGATCCACAGGGCTGGAAGGGCACTCAGGAAACCATGTATTGTAGTGCAGCTCCCTGCTCAAAACAGGACCAACTGCAGGTGAATCACCCCAGCTAGGGGCCAAGTGAAGGCCTGCAGCCCCCCTTACCACAGACCATCTCAGTTAAAGCTGAGCAGCTGCCAAATGCTTCACCTATATTGACATTAAGGATAACCAAGCCACCGCCAATGAGGAAGAGCCCCTGCTCCTACCCCTTGCCTAAGGGAGCTCCCTCTGTCCCCAGCAAGGCAAATTCCACCTCCCCAGCCAGCCTACTACCCTGCAGCCCAGCACTGAGAGCCACCCTCCTTCCCACCCCAGCTAGGTCTCTGCCTCCAAGAAAACTCTTCTCTCCCTCCACAGCCACCTGGCACAAACCAGCCACTGTCACAAGTGGGCCCAAAATACCAGCATGAAAGGTCATTCAGTGGGGGAACGTCACTCAGTGAGGCACTGCATGTGGAGGAGCAACAGCACTTTAGCGAGGGAAGGGCAGGTGTCAGTTTCCCAGCACCT
Source organism: Podocnemis expansa (assembly GCA_007922195.1). Lineage (NCBI taxonomy): Eukaryota > Metazoa > Chordata > Testudines > Podocnemididae > Podocnemis > Podocnemis expansa. The sequence continues at coordinate 32,269,392 of ML681971.1, forward strand.
CACTCGACAAAGCGATGTGAGCTGTAAAGAGCAGGTTTCTATTCCTGTGTTAGCACGAAAACTTGAGACCCTCGTGTGGGATTCTGTGACTCAGAAAGGCTGTCAGCCGTCCTGGCGCTGCCAGATGAGCTGATGCAGCGCAAGGGCTGGTCTATTTATGTTTGCAAAGGGCCCTTTTATGGCAGCCTCCCAGCAAACAGGTGGTCGCGGCTGTCAGAAGACCAGGCTGTAAAAAACACTTGACTCAGAAGCCGCTTTGCCCACTCACCGAATGGGCGAGTCAGACTGCTGCAAAGCAAACTGCCAGGATAAATGAAATGCCACAAATAATTGGACACGACTCCCTGAGGCCGCCTGGTTTCATCTCAGCCACCACGGGCACGAACAAGGCCGCAGGCTGGGCAAGCGGGGTCAGGCAAGGTAGGGGTCGGGTCACGGGCACGGGCCCGCCTCCGGAACCCCTCTGGGGTTGGCTCCGGGAGGCTGCGTGGGGCCTCGCTCCCCCGCGGGACGGCGAGCCGTCCCCTAGGCCGGGCGCTAAACCCAGCGCTCCCACCTGGCGCTGGTGAAGAAGCCGAAGCCTCCCTCCGCTGCTCCGAGGCCGCCATCGCAACAACCCCACGTGCAGCGGGTAGACAGGAAGCGCTGGAAAAGCACGTGCTACCGACCCGCTAGGGGCCAGACAGCAGCAGCCGCCGACCGGGCAATCGAGCACAGGAGGCAAGCGGCCGCAGGGGGTGGGGCCTCCGGAACTCCCTTCCCCGATTTTCCCTGACCGGACGGGAGGGAAGAGAGGGTGGTGAGCTGGGTTGAACAGCGCAGCCGGATCTTTGCATATTAGCTGCGCGGGTCCTCCTGTCCCCCAGACGTAGCGGGCTTGGCGAACAGGGTTGGCTCAGCAGAGGCCCAAGGGCAATGAACCAGGAGTCTCCAGCCAACTGCAGAGGCACCAGTCCAACCAGCTGGACCCAGGTGCAGCTTCAGTGGTTAAAGTATAATTTGAGGGACCCCAGAAGCCTCCTAAACTCTAGGCCCCCCCTTCACTTATTGTCCAGACCTCTTTCATGCACGTGCGGGCCCCAGCCCAGGTAGGCACTTGCAACCACTTGTGCCACATGCATTGGTTATCGCTCCATAAAAATATGGCTTATCATGAGGAGCGTTTCTGCCCCTGGAAAAGACCCGGCGCCTGGCTCTGGGTTCCTGCAGCTGCTAGCCTGGCCCCCAGCCAGGGATGAGGCCAGGCGAGGCAGTGGCTGCTCAGGGTGGGCCAGCCCCAGATTCCAGGGCAAGAGAGGCAGGCGCTGATGCAGACTGCCAGGCTGCGGATCCCTGGCCATGACAAGACCAAGAGAGGCAGGGGGTGTGCCAGCAATTCAGGGCACTGGTACTGAGAGTTTGGGCACATGCTCTTTGTGCCAGGTGCCAGCAACGAGCCTGGTTATCACTCCATAAAAATACTAGCCCCGATCTTGGCTTCACATGCTGCCCCCTCCACCCCCCACTTCCCTGACCTCAATCCCAGCCTCAGAGTGCTTCCCCCCCTGGCCCCGATCCTGGCCTCACACACTGCTCTGGCCTCCCCTCTTCCCCCGGCCTCACTTGCTGCTCCTTATGTCCCCCTGCCCTCATCCTGGTCTCACACTTACCCCTTGAAGGGTTGGCCTGGCCCAGCACCCCCACCCCCATCACTTACCATCCCCTGGTGCAGCTGGGACCCCAGTCACTGGCTGGAGCTGAGTAGCTTCACCCCCCCACCCTTTGCCCGAGAAGGGGAGAAGAGGAGAGGGATGGAGTCGGCCCTTCACAACCCATGGCAGGGGTATGGATGAGGATGTTGAGGGCTCCCCTGGATCAGATCCTTGGAGTTTCCCTCACATTCCTTTCCTGCAGGGACTCTAGTGCTGTGCAGCAGTTAGATGCTCCCTGCTGGGTCCTAGTGATGGAAAAATTTCATTCCTATGTAGGTTGGGCAGCCCTGCACACACTGAGAGGGAACCCTCTCAACAGTAGGACCCAGGAAGCAGCTCCCATGAAGGAGCAGCCCAGGCTCACCACAGCTCCCAGGGCAGAGTGGAATGTGCACTCCAACTGTTTTTTTCTAATTTTAGGGGCTCCAGAAGGCTTGCCCCTCAAACTTGTGGGCCCTGGAATGGTGTTCTGGCCTACTTTGGCTCCTGTCAGCAGCTGCCCTGCTTGGGCAGGAAAGTGCAGACCAGGCAGTTCTGGTGCCTTTGATCTGCTGATCAAATACAGTGCAGGTATTCTGTGACCAACCCTGACCCCTCCCTGTTTGGGGGCTGAGTAGGGAGCAATCTGACACCCCAGACGTGGGAGATGTTAACACACACCTGGAACCTTTGCTACAACTGGGGCATTTTAAATCTCCCACCACTGTCACCAGCTTGTTTGAGAATCTTTTCATCAGGTGTTCCACATAAAGTAATTAATACCTTTAGGTGTTCAGCACTCCACTGAAGGGTGGGAAACATCAAAGCCCCAGGCAGAATAGAGCAGCTCTATGGAGCTGCCCTATTAAAGAGGCAGCTTGGCGGTGCCGGCTCTAAGTGCCGCTAATGGGAAGGGGCACGTTCTGATCAGAACACACCCTGAGTGGCAAAACACCTCATTACGGCTCTGCCAAGTGGAGCACTAATGCTGTGGCCAGATGCTCTGTCTAGCTGGATCTAAACATCACAAAGGGGAGCAGCCTCATTAAAGAGCTGACTTTGGCTCACAGGCCCAGCCTGCCTCCTGCTTCACTCACCAAAGGGCCGGAGAGCCTCAGGAACAGAAGCTCACTTCCTTTACCTTACTGAAACTGAACGGGCCTTTTTGATTGGCCACTCCAGCCTGGAAGCAGGACTCTGAAACAGACAGCCCCAGGGCCAGTGGGAGAGGCCAGTGTTCCAGGATGGCCTGATTGACTGGCTGGATGGGCCAAAGAGGGAGCCAGGAGAGTGTTGCCCTGCCCCTGAACTGAAACTGCAGGCTGGACATGCCTGGGCAAACCAGAGAATGTGTGGGGCCCAGATAAGGAGGAAGCACTAGGCTAGTGGTTCCCAACCTTTTCTCTGCAGTGGCACACCTTGATACCTTCAAATTTTTTGAGGCACACCACCATTAAAAAACTCATGAATATTCAAATTAACTTAAATTACTCATGCATATTCATGAACCATGGCACAATGTTTTGGAAATGCTGGGGTAGTAGAGTAGGGGTGGCAAAACACAGGAGGTCAGGAGTCATGTGCAGTGGCAGGAGGGAGCATGGGGAGAAAAGCAGGGCAGGAGTGGCAAAAGAGGACAAGGGCAGCCATGCGGGGAACAGCACAAGGGTAGCAAGAGAGGAGAGAGAAAGGGAGAACAAGAGTGGCTTTGTGGGGGGGCAGAGTGGGAAGGTAGGGCAGGGGAGCATGGCACAGCATCCACTTCTCCCTTCTCCACAGTGGCTCCCTGCCACCCAGGGCAAATCCTCACCCTACTGCTGCTCCTCCCCAGCCCAGTGGATCCCAGCCTCCCATCCCCCAGCCCCCTGTTGCCTGTGATGGACCCTCCCATCACTGCAGGGGCCAGAATTAGGGCTCCAGACCTCAGCTACAGCCACCCCACAACCCCAGCTACATATCCTCTGCTACACATCCACTCCCACCCACCTCTGCTTCATACTCACACCTGCTCCACACAACCCCCAGCAGCCCTCCCCCCAAAGCCCTTGCCTCTGCTGTTTGCAGGCTGGCTGAACTGCTGGGAGCTGCTCCACTCTGCAGGGGGAGATTCACACCTGTCCCGCCCCTCTCTGCTGGCTGGGCCTAAGGTGGAGCTACCAGCACACTGTGTTCAGGCTGCTCCTGCTATTTTTAGGGGGACCCCTGGAACTCCACGTTCCAGTGCCACCTTCTATTTTTAGGGGGACCAGAAGGCTGCCTGCCTAAAAATAGGGGGCCCCAAAACTGTGTTCCAGTGCCTTCCTCCTTACTTTAACTCCTGCCTTTCCCCAGCCATGCACAGCCCATGTGGCTGGGCTGAGCAAGGAGGGAACTTTAACTCCAGCTCTCAGGGATGTTCGTGGCACACTGTGGGTGTTGCCACGGCACACCAGTGTATGCTGGCACACTGGTTGGGAACCACTGCACTCGGCAGCCAGCAGCTGGGAGCCAGAGAACCTAGGAAAGGGGGTCAGGCTGAGCTGATTTGTGCAGAGCAGACCCACATCAGCTGAGCCAGCAGAGAGCCAAGCCAAGCAGACCAGAGCAGAGCTGGAGCCGGAGATGGAGCCAGAGTTGTCTGAAGCCGGGTGCAGAAGGCCAGAGAAGGAGCACAAGGCACTGAGCTGATCTGTGCAGACCCACAGCAGGAGAACCAGAGGAGCCCAAGGAGTACCCCAGAGAGCCACATTGAACCAGAGCAGGGGTGGGAGCTAGAGCTGGAGCCACCTAGAGCAGGGTCTGGTGAGCAGCTGGGGAACAGTGAGTGGGGGGCTGATGCTAGGGAGAAGTGCCCTGCCCCTGGAGCCTGGGGATGTGTGGCCACGTTCAGAGCCTGTGTCTGGCCGCCTGGATCATTCAGTTGCAGCCAGGCCTGGGCAGAGGGCTTGCAACGTGGAAAACAGACTGTGAGACTCCCTCAGGCCCCAGAGACACTGTGTGTAGTGCCCCCATGCCAGGGGGTGGCACTGGGGGTTTACTTTTCACCTTTTTCCACTTTTCTCTATTTTCTTATTAGATTATTTTTTATTTCTGTGTGCTTAAATAAATTGTATTACTTTGAATTGTATATAGTGACTGGTGGGCCAGGAGAGTGGCCAGTGCAGTCAGCACTCTGGAGTGGGGACACCCTACCCCCTGCCCTGAATGACTACAAAAAGATTGGGGGTCAAACCCCCAGGATATCTGGGGCCAGGCTTGTTGGGGTTACAGAGAACCCACCACACAGGAGAGTGGGAGGGAAGCCTTTGAGGTCAGACAGGTCTCTGGGTAAAGGAAGTGGGAGCAAGGGCTCAGAACCTGGAGCTTCCCACATTCAACGGGATGGTGCATAAACCAGAAAAGTTCCCCAGAATAGCAAGTACATCCCCTGCTTACATAATGAAACAGGTACAACACCTGCCTCCAGGGTTTAGTCCCAGGCCTTTCTGCTCACCTCACCTGGCATGACACCACAGGCCCCTCTGCTTCAGCTGCTCACTGCTGACTGTTCATTTTGCCACTCAGTAGGGTAAGCTCCTGTAGAGTTTTAAGGGAAATTATAATCCAATAAGGAGGACAGCATATTCAGAGCTGTATAAGAAGTCTTTATTGAAAGAGAACTGAGAGAGAGAGGAGACAGACAGGTTTTCCTAGCACCTAAATGACTCTCCCATTTATCACTATGACAACCCCAATGACCCTAGGTAGTCCAAAACACCACATATTCCTCTCCCTCTAATGAACAACCCCCCCAGAATAACCCCCTCCCCCGAAAGAATAAGAACTAGACTAGGAGATGAGGGTAGACTGCCCCATCTCCGGCGAACCCCCGGGGAATTATTCTGCCCCATGAAGAGGGGGTCACCACTAGCTAAAGATCCAGCTGATTAGGAGGCCTTCTGTTGCAAGGTGGATTACGGCGAACTTCTGGTGTGCCCACCCCACAAGGTGGTATTGGTGGTGGTGGGATCACAGGTACTGGGGAAGTAGCTGGAACCGGAGAGGATGTTGTGTCCGGTTGGTCCAGGAAGGCTGAAGGCGTTGAAGGGGTGGCTGGAGCAGGAGAGACAGAAATAGTAGTTTCATGCTCTGATGTTGTATCATCAGTAAGGGTGAAGTCAGATATGTCTGCTGGAGATGCATCTTCTGGATGGATATGATGGAGAAGCAGCTGATCTACATGCTGTCGCCAAACTAGGCCACTCGCTGTCTGGACAGAGTAGGAAACAGGTCCTGTCTGGGCAGTGACCGTTGCTGGGACCCATTTAGCTCCTGAAGCATAGTTTCAAGCAAGAACTGGCTGTCCAATGCTGAAGGTGCAGCCCTTTGTTCTTGGTGAATGTCTGCTGACCTGGTCCTGCTGTTGGCGTTGAACCACTTGCTGTGTGTCTCGTGGTTTAAACAAATCAAAGCAAGAGCGCAACTGCTGTCCCATCATAAGAAAAGCTGGGGATGCCTTAGTTGTAGCCTGTGAAGTGTTTCTGTAGGACAACAAGAAGTTGTCCAGACGCTTATGAAGAGGTGAACGTCCCTTTGCAGATTTTAGAGCTTGCTTCATAGTCTGTACAAACCTTTCAGCAAGTCCATTGGTGGAAGGATGATATGGTGCTGACCTGATGTGATGTATTCCATTGGCCTTCATAAAAGTTTCAAAATCCTGAGAAACGATTTGTGGTCCATTGTCACTCACCAGCTGTTCTGGAAGACCGTAACAACTAAAAAAGCCACACAGGGTCTGAATAGTGGCTTCCGTAGTAGTGGACTGCATTATAGAGACTTCTGGCCATTTTGAATGGGCATCCACAGCAATTAAAAACATACATCCTTCAAATGGGCCAGTAAAATCAACATGGATACATTGCCATGGCCTTTTGGGCCAATCCCATGGGTGAAGAGGTGCCAACTGAGGTGTGTTCCGGACGCTCTGGCATGAGGTACAAGCTCTAGCCATTTCTTCAATGGCCCTGTCTAAGCCTGGCCACCAGAAATAGCTCCGTGTAATTTCTTTCATGCGCACTATGCCACAGTGACTTGAATGGAGCTGTTCCAACAAATGTGGTCTTAATGAAGGTGGGATAATGACACGCATACCCCACAACAAACACCCGGATTGGGTCGATAACTCTGTCCTCCTAGACACATAGGGGTGGAGGTCAGGAGAGACCTGAGAGTCAGGTAAGAACGTTCCATGCATCACGAAATCCATAACTCGTGAGAGCACTGGGTCAACCCGTGTTGCTTTCTTCACTTGAGAAGCCATGACGGGTGTGTTTTCCACCTGTTCAAAGTAAAAGATTCCTTCCTGGCCCTGATCCTGATGGTGTGCTGGTAAGGGTAGCCTTGAAAGGCCATCAGCATTGCAATGCAAAGAGGATTGCCTGTACTTGATTTCATATGTGTATCCAGAAAGTATCAATGCCCATCATTGCATCCAACTAGCAGCCAAATGTGGGATGCCTGTGTGTGGCCCCAAAATTGATGTCAGGGGTCGATGGTCAGTGAGAAGTGTGAACTTCTTTCCCCATAGGTACTGGTGAAATTTCCGAACGCCAAAAACAATGCCCAGTGCTTCGCGTTCAATTTGGGCATAGTTAGTTTCTGCCTTGGTCAAGGAGCGTGAAGCAAAAGCAATAGGCCTCTCTTCGCCAGAAGGCATAATATGTGACAATACAGCCCCAACTCCATAAGGGGAGGCATCACAAGCCAACTGTAGGGGCAAGGATGGATCAAAATGTGTCAGAACCTTAGAGTTTACCAGTGAGTGTTTAGCTTCATTAAATGCAACATCACAGGCTTCGGTCCAGTTCCAGGCCTTTTTCGGCCCCAGAAGCTTGTGTAGGGGTTTCAGGAGCCCAAAAAAGAGCAAAGTTGGCTTATGTTCTGAGGTAGCGGAGCATCCACAATAGCCTTAACCTTGGCTAGAGACTTATGGAGACCATCAGCATCAATTATATGTCCTAAATATTCAGCTGAGGGCTGGAAAAACTTACATTTGTCTCTGTGAACATGTAGACCATACTCTTCCAGTATTTGCAGAGTAGCTTCCAAGTTCGTAAGGTGTTCCTCCTCATTTTTGCCCGTGACCAGGATGTCATCCAGATAGCACTGTACTCCTGATAAACCACTCAAAATCTGATCCATTGCCCTTTGGAACAAAGCTGGGGCTGAAGTAATGCTGAAAGGTAAATGACAGCATCTGTACAACCCCTTGTGTGTTACAATTGTCAACAATTCTTGAGATTCTTCTTCAACATGCATCTGTAAGTACGCTTGACTCAAATCAATCTTTCTAAATTTTTGTCCTCCAGTCAAGCCTGCAAAGATGTCCTCAATGCGGGGAAGAGGATATTGTTCTACACATAACACTGTGTTGACAGTGACCTGAAATCTCCCCAAATCTGAATGGAGCCATCCTTCTTCACTATTGGGACAATGGGTCTCACCCACTGGCTGTGAGTAACTGGCACCAAGACTCCCTCTTTGACTAACCGCTCCAAGTTTTCTTCCACCTTGGGTCTGATGGCAAATGGCACCATCCTGGCCTTCAAACATTTTGGTTGGCAATCAGGCTTTATATTTAATTTCACAGTGATTCCCTTCATACTGCCTAAGTCTTCACCGAAAACAGCAGCATGTTTCGTTAGTACCGCTGCTAGATTCATTTCTTCTTTAGTCAATTGATGCACTTGTGACCAATCGAGTTGGATTTTCCTGGTCCAAGATCTTCCCAGTAGGGGTGGGTAATTCCCCTTTACCACAAACAGTGGTAGCTTTGTGGTCTGTCCATTGAGTTCTACTTTCACATCAATAGTACCCAACAGGGGAACAGTCTCTCCAGTATACGTCTTCAAAACGACTACTGTTGCCTTAAGTGGCAGATGTCTAAAGTCCTTCTCATACACAAGGTTAGAAACTAATGAAACTGCTGCGCCAGTGTCCAGTTCCATGTGTATAGGTTTGCCTTCCAACACAGGTATTACCCAGAATTTACGTGGGCTAGCTGTTATAGACAAAACATGGAGGGAATCCTCATCTTCCAATTGGGTGTCACTATGATCACCTGTATTCTGCTCTACTGCATGCAGAATTTCCCTCTTATTCCGCCAAACCAACGGCCATTTTTCTCAGGTCTGCCTCTTTTGTTTGGCTCGCCCTTCCTTTGTTTGCAGGCACATTCAATGTGCCCTCTCTTACCACATTGTTGACACAGTAGTTCTTTAAACTGGCACTCAGATGCGAGGTGGTCCTACTTCCCACACTGGTAGCATTCTTGTCTCCCCGGTGCCCTGGGGGCAGGTTGTAGGGATACTTTACAGACACTGACCCCGATCTGTTGCATGTCTTGGGTGACGCGTTCCATGGAGACTGCAATTTCCACAGCCTTCTGCAAAGTGAGTTGACCTTCAGTCAATAGGCGTTTTCGTGTTGATTCACTGTGCAGGCCACACGCCAGCCTGTCATGCAGCATTTCCTCTAACATGTTCTTGAAGTCACAGTGTGCTTCCAGCTTCCACAGTTCCTTTGGTAGAACCTATACCTCTCTGCAATTACTAGTGGCTTTGGGGAAAAATGTGCTCCCAGAACTTCTACTAGGTCCCCATAAGGTTTCTGCTCTGGCTTCTCTGGATAAAGCAAATCACATAGCAAATTATAAGTCTTAACTCCAATGACCGTTAGAAAAACTGGTACCTTCTTCTCATCAGTTATGTCGTTTGCTATTACAAAATTTTGAAATCGGGCTGTATATGTCTGCCAGGAATCTGCCGAATGATCATATGCTTCAAAGGTTGTAGTAAGTAAAGCCATGATGCCCTCTTGTGGTTATTGTTTGTCTCTTCTCTTAACAACAAGGCTGATCAGCTTTCAGAATAGCCAGCTAGCCCTTAGGCAAACAGATCAGCTTTCACAGCTACAACCCAACCCCCATGCAAGCAGTAAAATAAAGTTTTGCTTTTTACATTGTATTCTGGTTTTCCAAAGTTGCCAGGATTGTTGAGGATAGCCACTCCATCACAAATCCCATCCTCTGTCACCAGATGTAGAGTTTTAAGGGAAATTATAATCCAATAAGGAGGACAGCATATTCAGAGCTGTATAAGAAGTCTTTATTGAAAGAGAACTGAGAGAGAGAGGAGACAGATGACTCTCCCATTTATCACTATGACAACCCCAATGACCCTAGGTAGTCCAAAACACCACAGCTCCCTCTGAAAAAGCAAAGGTAGGAGCTGCCAAAAAGCAGAAGGGAGGCCCAGGAGGAATGTTTCTGAGCATGGAGTGGATGGCACAACCCCAGAGCCTGGAACTCGCTTTGCCCAGTGTAAAAGGGTCTGTGCCTGAAAGCTAAGAAAAAAACACTGAACAGGATTCTCTATCTCATCCATGGTTCAGGACAATTACAGTGTAAATGGAATGGAGGAGAATAAAAAAGTCTCCAACTCTCAGGGGCTGTCCTTCTCTCACATCCCTCTTCAAAACCTATTTCCTTACAAAGCCGTCCTGCTGTTATTGACCCCTCACTAGGGTATCTCTGCACCTCTTTGCACTGGGACTGCTGTGTGTTTGTCTGCCTTAGACTGCAAGCTTTTCACAGCAGTGACCTCGTCTCCCACTTGCTCATGCCCAGGGCTTAAAGTAAGCCAGAACACGCTGAAACGGCATTCTGGGGCCCACTATTTTTAGGGGTCCAGTGTTCTAGGGCCCCTAAAAATAGGAAACGGAGCTGAAACGCTGTGTTCCGGGGCCCATCATTTAAAAATAGTGAGCACTAGAACACAGCATTCTGGCTCCATTGTCTATTTTTAGGGGCCCACCGAACACTGAGACCCTAAAAATAGCAGGCCCTGGAACGCCATTCCACTGCATTCTGGCAGGGCATGGAGCTGCCTTGGGCTGGGAGATTTTAAATCTCCGATGCTGAGCCTGCTGTGACTGAGCATGCTCAATGAGAGCAGGCTCTGGGCTGGAGTCTCAGCCTAGGGCAGGGCAGTTCCCTACTGGCTGGAAGACTGTCTTCCGGCCAGGTAGTCAATGCAGCAGCCGGCTGTCATGGCGGCCAGCTAAGGGGGCCCTGGGGGGGTTTCGGGATCAGGTGAGCAGGCTCAGTGGGGAAAGAGCACAGGGGAGGGGGGCAACGGGGGCAGAATTCTCCCCAGCACTTGACATTAGAGGGGTATAGGGATGCTCACTAAATTGATATAACACTGTTATTAGCTGACAACTGGGGGGGGGTGTTGGGAAATTCCCTAGGCAGGGGAAGATGGCACAGCACAGAGGGGGTGGGAAGGGTCGGGGGACCAGCGGTGACACAGGGGCTTCAGGAGGGGGTTGGGGAAAGGTTTGTGGGACCAACAGTGAGACAAGGGCCATGGGCAGTAGCTGGGGTAGTGGGGCAGGTGTTTGTGGGGCAGTAACTTGGGTGACAGGTAGGCATGTGGGGGGCAGTAGCTGGGGTGAGGGGTAGGCGTGTGGGGGGCAGTAGCTGAGGTGGGTGAAGGGGGCCCAGACCTAGGTAAGGGGGGCACAGAAATTTAGGAGGTTGGGTTCCAAGGCCCACCAAATTATACTTTAACCCCTGCTCATGTCCCATGCACCATGTGTGCCCCAGGGCTACACACTACATAAATGATAATCAGTGATAATAACAATGACCTAAACAGGGAATCTAGAGAATTCAGCTGCATGCAAAAGGTGCAGAGTTGGACACATGAATCTGGGCCATTCAAATTTTCATGGGGAAAATGTCAGGAAAACTGCTAGACTTTCCTTCACTTCATGACCTCTAGAGGGAATGTTTCTCAGCTTCTTCTTCCTTGACATTCCTCACTGCATGTGAAATGGCACAACCAGAGAGCTCACATCCACTTGGCAGGGGTCCTTCAGTGACCCCTCTGCAACTGCCAGACTCTTGCAAAAGTGGGACTTAGCCACGCAAATATCTTCAAAAGCCACTACCCTAAGAAGAGCCACAGTTGGGTAAGTTCCAGCACTAGGATGTCCTGCATGCACTAGAAATTCATCCAGGACCAGCCATACCAGTGTGGGGAGCACTGATAGATTTCCATCCCTGAAGGGAAAAGCAAATTAGCTACCACCCTAGAGACTTGTCCCCCATGGCATTCCCCCTCAGAAGCATAAAGAAGGTGAAATGGCTTCAAAGCATGAAGGAGGGAGTAAAAATCAGCTGAGCTCCTGCTAAGACGATACAGCATCTGTCTGTCTGGGCAGCAGGGAGGCCCAGGCGGTGCTGACATGGCACAGTCAGACTTGTGCAGCATTTCACATACAACAGATGATGATCTCAATGAAGCTGTCAATAAGTTCTCCTGAGTCAGAGTGCAGAGACCATTGAAGCCATAGGTCCTTCTTCGAGTGCTGCTTGGATAATTCAGTGGCTATGTCTACACTACAGGGCTTGGTTAAGCCGGCTTAATAAAGTCTGCTTAACGTAGACTTTATTCAGCTGGCTTAGCACGTCCACACTCAGAATGCCAGAAGACTGCCCACGCCCACACTGGCAACTGCTAGGTCACCCTAGGAGTCATGCATTGTGAGTACCTGGCCCACACTGCACCACAGCAGAGGTGTCCCTCTCTTCCAGCCACTCCTTCACTACAGAATGTGAGTGACCACACCACCCTCCATACTGTGTGTGGCAACAGGGTGGTCAGGTAGCCTGAGGTAGCCAGGACAGCACTTCATACCCTTCCTGTGTTGCCAGACTTCTCTGGCTCTGGAACAGGTACTGCATGGCAACTACCAGTGCAGGGGCAGGATGCAGCAGGTGTTAAGACTTAAACACAGGGAAACAACGCATAGAGGAAGGTGAAGTCATTACCTGTTATAATGGGGAAAAAAAATCCATAAGCAGGATTTAATACTGCTTTCACACAATCTAATCTAAAAGAAATAGCAATTTTTCTTTTTCTTTCTTTCTTTCTTTTTCTTTCTTTCTTTCCATGTGCTGTTTCCCAGTGTTTGAATCTTAATAACTGCTTTGATTTGCTGTTAGAGTGTGACCTGATCCTGTCTTAAACTCCCCTGCATTTATTTCCTACCATTCTGTAAATTCACCCATCTTCAAACTGTCTGATGAAGTGAGATTTTTTCTCCCATGAAAGCGCATCCAATAAATAAATTTGTTTTAAAAAGTGTCTCTGGACTCTGTATTTTTTTACAACAATATGGGGGTGTCCTCTGAGAAGGGGAGACACACAGGGTTGGTTGGAGAGGGGAAGAGACAGGGTCAGGCAGAGAAGGGCAAGGGGGAGACACACTGGCAGCTGCTAGGTTGCCTTAGGAGTGGTGCATTGTGGGTACCTGGCCCACAGTGCATCACAGCAGAGGTGCCCCTCTCTTCCGGTCACTCCTTCACTACAGGAAGTGAGTGACCACACCACCTCCCATGCTGTGTGTGGCAACAGGGAGCCCATGGAGGCCAGGAAGCCTGATGTAGCCAAGTGATGTGGCAGCACAGCACTCCACACCTTCCATGTGTTGCCCTGACACCTCTGGCTCTGGAACAGGTGCTGCAGGGCAA
>ML681971.1:32287618-32303726 GCA_007922195.1 Podocnemis expansa
GAGGGAGGAGACACTGGGGATTGGGCAGAGAAGGGCAAGGGGGGAGACACACAGATTTGGGCAGAGAAGGGGAAGACGTGGAAGACTGGGCTTAGAAGGACAAGAGGGAAGACACATGGGTTTGGGCAGAGAAGGAGCAAGACAGGTAGGGTCGGGCTGAGAACAGGGAAAACATGCAAGGCGGGCAAAGAACAGGGGAGACATGCGGGGTTGGGCTAAGAAGAGTGAAGACGTGGGGAGGGCTATGAACAGGGGAGACATGCGGGGTGGGCTGAGAATGGGGGAGACATGCAGAGTGGGTAAAGAGCAGGGGAGACATGCAGAGCGGGCTGAGAACAGGGAAAATGTTGGGAGCAAGCCAGGCAGGGTCGGGCCGAGAATGGGGAGATATGCTGGGCGGGCTAAAAACAGGGGAGACAAGCAGGGAGGGCTAAGAACGGGGGAAACAGGAGGGGTTGGGCTAAGAACAGTGAAGATGTGTGGGGAGGGCTAAGAACAGGGAAAACACGCAGGCAATGTTCCCTCTAATGTTTTGTAGGCTGTGTGCACAAAAAATTTGTGCAAATTTTCAGAACTGGTGTGCAAATTTGTACGCGCTCCAGTGAGTGTGGTCCAACTTGTGAGCGCAACAAAGCAAGTGCGTAGGATGCAACCAATATATTTATTTTGGCATGGTGATGGGAATGATATTATAAATTACAAAACCTTATTTGAAATATGCTACTTGAAACAGCTTTCTTAAAGTAGCATAAAAATATTCACACTGTTGAATTTTTTTGTGCGCACCTTATTTTGTTGTGTGCGCAGGTTTCACAACTTGTGTGCATGTGCACACATGCATAGCTTCAAGGGAACATAGCATGCAGGGAGGGCTAAGAATGGGGGAGACAGGCAGGGTCGGGCTAAGAACGGGGGGAGATGCTGGGGTCAGGCAGAGATGGCCGGAGATGCCCAGTCAGGCTGAGATGCTGGGATCGGGCTGCGGTGCAGGGAGATGCGGGGTTCAGGCTGCGATGCAGGGTATTAGCAGAGAAGGGGGAGAGAGAGAACGAGGAAGACATGAGGGGCAGGCTGAGAATGGGCGAGACAGGCAGGGTTGGGCTGAGAACGGAGGACGAGAGGGTTCCAGCTGAGAATGGAAGAGATGCTGGGTCCCGGTTGAAAATGGGAGAGATGGGGGGTCGGGCTGGAGAAGGGTGAGAGATGCCAGGTCAAGCTTAGTTGTGGGGAGATGCCGGGTTGAACTGAGCTGTGGGGACAGGTGCTGGGTCACACTCAGATGCCGGGTCTGGCTGAGATGCTGGGTTGTGCTGAGATGCCAGGTTGGGCTTAGATGCAGGCAGATGCCGGGGGTGGGCTGAGGGGCAGGGAGAGATGCTGGGTCACGCTAAGATGCCGGCTCGGGCTGAAATGCTGGGGTCAGGCTTAGATGCAGGCAGATGCTGGAGTTGAGGTGAGCTGCAGGGAGAGATGACGGGTCACGCTGAGATGCTGGGTCAGGCTGAGATGCTCGGGTCGGGCTTAGATGCCGGGGTTGGGCTGAGCTGCAGGGAGAGATGATGGGTCACGCTGAGATGCCAGGTCGGGCTGAGATGCTGGGGTTGGGCTGCAGTCCAGGGAGATGCTAAGGTTGGGCTGAGATACTGGGGTCAGGCTGGGAACCAGGGAAATGCCGGCTCAGGCTGTGATGCCTGGTCGGGCTCAGAACAGCGCAGATGCCGGATCAACTGGGGAACATGGGGAGTTTGGCTGGGTTGCACCTTCTAGCCAGTCCCCATCCCCATGTTTTCTGTGGCTGGGAGTCCAGTAAAGTCAACTTAAGGCAACTCCCCCTCCACATTGCCTTAAGTTGACTTTATAAAGTCGACTTAACTGTAAAGTCGACTTTATGAGTGGAAGTTATAAAGTTGACTTTAGCTGATGCTAAAGTTGACTTTATTGCCCTGCAATGTAGACAGGGCTTTGTTTAAGTCAACTTAAGGGCCCTTAAGTTGACTTAAACACACAGTGTAAACATATCCACTGTTAGGTGTCTATGTGCCTCAGTGCACGATTGGTTGGAAGCTTTTAGCCCTGGCCTGTCAGAGCAGGGTCGGTGGCCAATGCCCCCTCTGGCCACTCCCAAGGCTATATGTACAGCCCCAACCCTGATCCTCCTGTTTCTTTTTCTGCCCTCAGCGACGGTTTCGGAACAGCCCATCCCTTGCGATTATGCAAGTGCCTGTTGTTTCTCACTGTGTATGAGCTGCCTTTTTGATCTCGAAGATCTCTTTGTGGACATCGTTCCACCAAAGACTGGTGCCTTCACAGAACGTATGAGCTTGGAACCAGAAGACCGCTCCCATCACCCGCATACAATGCCAGGCTTCGAACCCTGCACAGCCTGCGGCAAGGTCTTCCCGTGGGATGATCCCCGTGAGAAGTGCCTCCAGAGCCTAAGTGAATCTCACCGGGCGACCGAATGCTCCATGAGCCAGTCCTTTAAGCCAAGAATGCTAAAGGACAGGGAGAAAAGGCGCCGTGCACTGGCCATGGAGCAAGCACAGCAGCCCTATTCCTGAAGAAACGGGGTCACTTTTGGAGCCAGCACCACATGCTAGATTGGCACCAGAGCCCTCTCAGCACTGCTCCCTGCAGGAGCAGAAGATGGCACGTTTGGCATCCACATTGGTGCTGGGGCATGGCAAGAGATCCAGTTCCCCCAGACCAGGTCCTTCTTGGTACCAGGGCAAAGAGACTGTGGTAATCCCCTCCACTGTGGAAGCCTTTGAGGTGGCAAAGGTACTCTTGCTGTTGCCAATGCCTCCCCCTCCCAAACCTCCAAGGCAGAGAGGAAAGCCCACATTTCTCTCTGGGAGATGGACTGCACTGGAGTAGCACCACTCTCTGTCTCCTAGCTCAGTGCTGAGCCCACTGCTGCAACAGGAGGAAACATCCTCAGAGAGGCCTGTCGGCACTGCCCTGGGCCCAGCTCCCAAGCGCTGTAGAATGTGCTCACTTTCCCCCCAGCACTGTAGTGCCTCTAGATGTCCAGCACCGTTGGCGCACTCCAGCACCCAGACAAGCCCTCCATCATGGCACTGAGGGAGACCTCGCTCCCCAAGTCTAGAGGAGGTCACTCCCGCTCAAAGCAGATGGAGCTGTGAGGGTCTGTCAGCACTGAGCCCCTAAAAGTAACTGACCTCATGCGTGGTCAGTACCGCAGGAAGTCCCGATGCAGCAAACTCCCTTGGTACGGGTGAGGTGGGGATCTTCTCAACCCCACTTGTAAACCCAGATAGGGCCTTAAACCCTAGACCGGTATTATATAAGGAAGACACCACGGCCCACTTTGACATCCTTCACTGGGTCACCATGCACGCAGGTCTAGAGGTCGAGCCCATTGGGGGGACCAGGCTCCCCTATTCAAACCTGGGCTAAGATCCTTCCCAGATGCAATAGCACTGCTGTTGCACCCTCCCGTTTACAACTTCTCCAGATCTCACTGGTAGAACCCCACTTCTATTCCCCCAGTCTCAGATGTAGCAGGTCATAAGTACCAGGTACCACTGGGGGATTTTCCTTTTCTAGTTGACCACCTGAACTTTTAGGAGGTTTGGAGACCTCCTTCTCCATGAATACAGGGAGGACTATGACTTGCTAATAGAGGAGGGCTCATTGACATCCAGAGACTCACTATTAGCTGCATGGGATGCCTCGGATATGACGAGTCAAGGAGTTGCCTCAGTGTCATGATGAGATGCACAGTGTGGTTACTTGAGGCAGGCCTGCCTCAAGATACACTTCGGGAGATTCAGGACCTTCCTTTTGAAGGGCAGTCATTGTTCGTGGAGGAAATAAACCTGTTAAGTGGTGCCAGAGACCACAGATCAGACCTCCAATCTCTGGGTATGCTCCCATCATGAACACCTAGTCACCCTATCAGTCCGTGCTGACACAGAGAACACTGAGCAGGGCCTTCTCCACCTCACAGGGAACAAGACCAACCCCTCGGGGTTCCTACCTCCCCTTCTCCAAGGGAGACCTAGGATGCCGGAATCATCAGGACCTATTTTCCCAATGCCACCCCTCCCCTCCCTATCCATCCCCTTTGCTGCAACCCCTCAGAAATCAGTAGTTGAAATCCTAGATAATCTACAGCTAAGGAGTGGAAAGCTCCATTCCCAGGGTTCATACAACCCCTCTCCCACAGGCTAGACAGTCTATTTTCAGGCTGTCCTATCCCTACTCTTCAGAGACTTTCCCCGGTTCATATGTCCTTGCCCTCCAAGATAGCTTAGGCCTACGGACTGGCTTTGGCCACCTAAATCAAATCACCCCCTCATTTCCTGCTGGGGTCTTGGATTCCTAACCTAACATTCATAAGGGCCCCCTTGGGCCTATGGTGTCTTCAGCGTGCCCCTATGTCCTCACTTTTCTCTGCCTCACCTTCTCTCATATTCATGCTGACTACGGTCACTCAACATATCCACTTGTCCAGGGTTTGGTCTAACTGAAATGTTGAATACATTCATTTACAGCACAGGCCTCCATTCAATAGTCATAATCCCAGTCCCGCAGTCATTCAGGTGGGACACATGTGTCCTAAATTATTGTTCAATGGACTTCTTAGGCTGCTTCACTCCCTGCGTCTATAGACCTCTGGGTCGCCTTATCTGACCCTTTGATTACTGCGAGGGTACCAGTCAGTAAATTACCCAGCCACACACCACCATCCTCTTGATCTAGAACGCCACCCTCAGTGTGGCCAGCGACCTCCCATACTTTGGGTGGGATGTTCCCTGAACGGACGGGGACCGCTCTTTTGCCCTCCGCTGTTTTTTCCAACCAGCATTGCTACCGAACAGAAAACAAGTACTATTTGGGTACTAGTCAATTGGCGCCCATGGATTACATCCCTGTGGCCCTTTTCCCCCTTTTTTCCCTTTCCTCAGGGGACCTCTCAGGGACCCTTTGTTGATTTTCTCCTAAACCCAAAACTAGGGACATCCTACTGATTCTGTCATAGGCCTAGCCCTCTCCTAGTGTAAATCAATAGACCATTCTGCCTTAACGATGTTGACTCCTCAGTATGATCTTTTGCTGAGATAGGAGGGCAAGTCCAACAGACGCCTATTCCTTCCCTTCTCACTAAAGTTCCTGGGGTTCCTTTGGAACAGAGTCGAAGTTTCCAAAACCCCAAGACGAGTTTTCTTCTCTCAGCCAAGAGTGGAGTGGCATTCCCGCCCTTGGGGGTAACCTATATAGATATCTCCCCAAGTTATATGCCTGCCCAATTCCTTGTTTCCCGGTATATCTTTTTACATGGTTATTGTTTCTTTGCTCTCCATGAACGATGCAGCTCCAGCTTTATACCCTCTAAAGGTCTTATACCTTGCCTCTGGGTGACACCCCATCCAACCCCATCCATAACCTAACTCCCCCCCACCCCCCGTCGGCAGGCAGAAATAAAGGGACCTTTGATGGTTCCCTCTCTTCCTACCTCCCACATGTCACAGGTCAGGAGGCTTCTCAGGCCTCAAAGACCCTGGCAGGGAAAGGGAGGGAGGCAATTTGGCATTGCAACAAATTGCCTGAGAAAGAACTTCCACCCTGCCCCACCTTCCCCAACTGTGGGGTGTGACCAGCATGAAGAAATAGTCCCACTCAGGCTCCAGGGGAAAGCATTGAGATATGGGTTTGTACCACTCTCCAGAACCCTACATGCTTATAGGGGAGTTATACAGCTCCCTCAGGTCCACCCCTTGCTGGCCTATGGTTTCCACTTTAACCCTTGGGGCTGCTGGGTATCTTAAATCCCCGCTTAACGCACCATGAAGGTCAAAGGGACTTCAGTTTTCAAGCAACTCGCAGTTTTCCCCCTCACTTTGCAGGAGGGGCCTGGGCATATGATAAGGGTGCCCTGAGCCATTAGCCTATTCCCCCGCAACCTCATCCCTTTTCTCGATACGCTGGGCCTCGGCTCTAGTGCCCAAGGATTCACCCCCCCCCCATGGAAAAGAGAGTCTTGGGGCTAGAGGCCCCCTTTCCCCTTTTCCCCTCCTGGGTGGTTCTCCACATAGACAGCCCTTCACAGCAGGTACCTTCCCTGCCAATCCGGGGTCATTCCTACCCCATGAGAGCGGTTAACCCAGAGTAATTAACTGGAGTACATACTAATATTATTCTTCAGAGTTGCTGACCCCCTCAGTGTCTGGGGCATTATGTTTCATGAGCACATCAGCTCGCAGAGGAAACCAAGAGGTAATATGTACCATCTGGGTCCTAGGTTGACATCGCCACTAGTTTTCCCTCACCTTCCAAGTTACCCATGAGGGTGACTCCCACTCTGGTTGGGAACACCCAGTGGGAACAGTCCTGCTCAAAGGTCTCATCCTGCTTCTCCTAGCATTCATAGTTCATAGTGCCATGACCCAGCTAGCCTGAGGGGGGAAGGTCTTAGCCTAACCCTTACCTCCAAGGTAGTATAAGCCAGGGATCAGGGGCCTAAGACAACTAATTGCATCCGACTTCCAGAATAGGTAGCACACTCCTTCTCCTTGGAGAGGAGCCTACCCTCACTTGACAAGGCCTTGTCACATCCAATTTTGGAGGATCCCAGAAATAATCAGTGCAACCCAGTAATTAGATCTGATGTGTAGCAAACTGTGGCATCTGTTCCTCTGGGAGGACTGAGATCAGGGGCGCCGCTGGCACCAAGCACATAGGGCCAGTGCCCCGAATCCTGGGGCCAGTGCCCCAGGCCTGGTGGGGCCCCTCCTCTCCCTGTCTCCAGCCTGATTGGGCCAGGGATCTGGTGCCCAGCCACCTGTGGCTGCGGCCGCCGCTCCTGGCCCTGGCCCTGGCCAGGGATCCAGGCCCAGCTGGCCGCTCCTGGCCCTGTCCCCAGCCGGGGGTGTGGCCTGTGGCCAGGGGGCATTGCTTCTGGGTAGGGGGGAGGGCCTGGGCCGGTGCCCCGGGTCCTTTCCTGGGGCAGCGACACTCCTGACTGAGATGCCTCCTTATCCTGCATGATAGCCCTGCTGCCGCTGGGTTGTGGGTATCCAAAGCATTAGAATGACCTAGCAGGGTCACCTTCTATTCTCCAAGACTGAGTGACATGCAAACACCTGCCGGTCCCCCTTTTGCAGGATTTTCAAGATTTATGGTGCATCTCCTGCAATAGGTCATCCAGCCTGTTATTTCAGGGATCCCACTGTGCTTTGGCATCACCTTTTTGGGGACAGCAGTGCTGAAGGTGGAAAACTCCAATCCACCCACCATCCCCAGCATGGCTAGTAGTCACCTAACACTGAATGTATCTGAGCAGCGCTCAAAGAACAGCGGGTTACTTACCAGTAACTGTCCTTCCTCCAGACGGGCTGCTTGCATACATTCAGGACCCTCCCACCTTCCCCCATCAGTGTTGGCAACCAGAAGGGACTCGGGATGATCAGGGTCAGGGCCGTATATGTGGCCAGAGGGGGCGCTGACTGCCGACCCTGCTTTGACAGGCTAGGGCTAAAAGCTTCTGACCAATCCTGCGCTGAGGCGCGTAGACACCTAATAATGAATGTATACGAGCAGCCCATCTTGAAGAATGGTGGGTTACTCACCAGTAACCGTCCTTCTTTGAGATGGGCTGCTTGGATCCATTCAGTAATAGGTGTCTCCGTGCCGGAGCGCCGGATTGGTCGGAAAACTTTTGTCCCAGACTGTCAGGAGAGGGTAGGCGCCCTCCGC
The DNA here is from genome assembly GCA_007922195.1 of Podocnemis expansa. Taxonomy (NCBI): domain Eukaryota; kingdom Metazoa; phylum Chordata; order Testudines; family Podocnemididae; genus Podocnemis; species Podocnemis expansa. Next base: position 32,295,341 of record ML681971.1, read on the forward strand.
CCCTCGCGCCACCCGCCACATTATATACAGCCACCTCCCAACCCCTCCTCAGTTCCTTGGAGTCGCCAACTCCATGTGCAGGGATGGAGGGGAGGGACCTGAATGGATCTGAGCAGCCCATCTCGAAGAAGGATGGTTACTGGTGAGTAACCCACTGTTCTTCTTTGAGCGTTGCTCGGATGCACTCAGTAATAGGTGACTACTAGCCATGCTGATGGATGACAGGTGGAGTTGGCTCTTCCGCCTTCAGCATAGCGAAGCAACACCCCAGATGGGAAGAGGCCCAGCGAGCAAGACTGTAACCAGAGCCGGGAGGTGAACTAGGCTCCTGGCGTGGTGCAAAATAATCGATAGCTGTGGGCCAACCCAAAGCTAGGGATAGGTCCAACCCCGCCGAGGCAGGCATGTGGGGGCAGGACGGACCAAGGTCACCATGATGAAGATGAAGAATGCAACATGACAACATAGTGTTGCACTTGGCTGCTATACTAGGTGGTATAGCACAAGGAAAGGGACCAGGGAATAAGTGTCTGGTCATAAGGCTTTCCAGCATGAGCTGTAAGCAGACGCTGGAGGTCAGAGGGTACGGAATTAGCCATAATATCCGTAGCCCAAACAGAAGCAAGGAAAGAAAGGAAAATTATCCCATGAACAGAGCACATCTGGTCTGAACTGGGAGCTAAAGGGTTGCTGCCTAGCCGTGATGGCTGTGGACTACGCAGACGGTCACCAGAGGAATGAAGCTACCCTTTGTTCTGGTCACAACCAGTCCCTGAGGGGCCTGGGCTAAATTGCATAGATGCATTGGGAAAGGGGAGGGGAACCCCCAGATTCAAGTGAGAAGGGTCTGAGGAGGGCACTTTGAAGCAGTACCCAAACTCAAAGGCAATAGATGTGCGGTGAGCAGCGCATTGCATGTCGGCCGGGGAACCTTAAGCTAGTGTGCAAGCGCACGCTTCTAGTAGTGTATGGAACCAAAAATTGGGGTTGTTATTTTGAGGGGTACCCAGGATGTTAGAGCCCACAAGGCGGCATGATGGGCTTCAGTGGTGCAGATGGTTGGTACCTATAAGCGTCCTAGTAGCGTACGAGCTCACAGAGCGAGCCCATCGTTGAGCCTGTAATCCTGTGGTGTTCCATCATCATAAGGATTGCCCAGATGACAGGGGTATATGAAGAGGGAAGAGGGGGAGGCAGGGAACAATGAAGAGCTGCCACTTGGCCAAACCATTGGGTGGCCGAAGGCTCGTGGAGATCAGTAACAGGGGTACAAAGTCAAGTGCCTATGGCATCGTTGGAGGAGAACCATGCCGCAGCTACGCTGTGTCTACATGTGTAGCAGGAACAAGGGCAGGTAGAGACAGAACTGCCTGGAAGTACGGTTGCCATAGGAAGGATGAGTCACCTTCTGAGCGTGTAAGATGTGGGGTTGCTCACAAGGAATCAACTGTGGCAGTACTGCAGTATCCTGGGTCTAGGGAACCCACATGTAGGATTATTTTCAGCTGAGTGAAACCCGATGGTACTCCTCGTGAAAGGTATAAGCCTCTGAGGTTTTGGTACTTTGGAAACAAGAACTTGACCTGTCTCCCTCTAGTTATTAAATATATATAGTCTGGTCCCTCAAGGGAATGAGGGAAAAACGGTTTTGGTAAGGCCAATGCCAAGCTCACATGGGGTGGCTTACAATTCAGATTTAGGTCCCCGGGGGAGGAGGCTGGCTCGTGCCTAAGGGGCAGATCCATTGCCAGGATGCGTGCCACTGAAGGGCAGAAGGGGTTGGGATGGGCAGGCACAAGCAACTCCGTGGAGGGGCTTTCATGCCCAGATTGCAGTGTTGTATCCGCTATGTAGGGCTGATGCCACTGGAAAGGGGCGGGCTCTGATGCGGGGGGGCTAGGGACAGATACTCTCACTACTGTTCCTCACCAAGGATAAAAGCAACATTGACTCCTACCCCTTGAGTTCCTTGATCCAGAAGTTCCGGGTCAGGTATGCTAGGTCCCTGCTTAGGGGTTGTAAGCGGAAAGGGAAAGGTGTGCGAGAACGCTTACCCTGCTTCTGGAAGGGTGGGCCCAGGGCGGTGACTCCAGGATAGGCTGTCCTGTATTAGCCAAGTTGCCTGCAAGGGAAAGGGGCTGTTGCAAGGCCTCAGATTCAGCGGGGGGGGGGGGGGGGCGGATATAGGCTGGCAGGGGTTGGACTGCCCTGCCTCGGCCTTCCCTGGAGGCTAAGGACCGCCGTAATGATGTGAGATGCATCCCGTGTGGCGGTTGGGGTGGTTTTCATCTACCACAGGAGTGCTGAGAGCCCTAGTCGAGCTGGTCTAGCCAGCGTGTCAATGGTATGATAGCGTGGGGAGGGGTTCCCTCCCCGACCCAGGAACGAGCGTGCATCCTACTTGATGTAGGGTCTTTGGGGACACAGGAATGGTTCTGCGTCCTTAGATGGCTGTGACTGCACGCGTCGGAACCACTGCAGCAGTGGCTTGGGCTACTACGAGACGCGCTTCTCGTTCCTGTCAAGGCCCATCCTGTCGCCTGCCGGTGCAGGGGATGTCAGTCGAAGGGTACCTGGAAGAGGGGTGGGAGGGGCGGAACTACTATAAATGCCAGAGTAGTGTTTAGGATGTCTAGGAGTGGACCTCTGGAAAGATATGACAATGGGTCGGGTTTCGGTCGACATGGCACGTATTCCCCAAGGTTGGGGAAAGTACACGGGAAGAATCAGTGTGCCCGAGTTCACAGAATCGGGAGAGATGAAATGGGTCCCGCTAAGTCCCGCTGTCCCCGAAAGGACGGAAAGGACACCAACTGCCCACTCTGAGGGTGTGCTGGAGTCTTATTGCACCCCGGATATCTAGAGAATGAGGTGGCAGCCAAATAGGCCGGCACCTTCCTTGCCAGTGCACTAAGGTCTTGCTGCACCTCAGATGTCTTGAGAGTGGGTGGGCGGCCAAATGGAGTGGCCCCTTTACAGAGGTCTCAGCACTGTGGCAATGGGATGCCCTGGGGGGGGGGAGTCTGTATCCCCATGATGATGGGAAAAGCGGCATTGGGGGGAAAGGGGTTGCCCCAAGGTGTTTATGGGCAAGAAAGGGCCTGGGAGGGAGGAGGCCAAAGTATTTGGTCTCACCCCAGGGTCCCATGTGGTGCCCACCACCAAAAGGATTTCTGGCAGGAACAAAGTGTCCCCTTCAAAAGGCAGGTCAAGGACCACCTGTTGAGCAGTTGGGGACACCCTAGCCTCCCTGAGCCAGGCTACTCAGCAGATAGTTACCACCGAGGCCATAGTGCGGGCGGCTGTGTCCACCGTGACACAGGCTGAGAGGAGGAGGTCCTGAGGAACTATCTGACCTTCCTCTAGAAATGCATCAAATTCCTCTCTAGCCTCTGGTGGGAGCAGGCTTTGGAATTTTGTGACCGACTCCCACACGTCCAGCAAATATCTGATGGTTAGGGCTTAGTTATTTGCCACTCATAGCTGGAATGCCAAGAAGGAGTAGACCTTACAGCCCAAGAAGTCTAGTTCCCTAGCTTCCCTGGAAGACGGGAGGGGGTCTCTGGGGGGCTCACCCAGGCCTAGCGTCATGTGCGCCATGTCCCTTGGGGGGACCAGGTGATCGGCAAGGGAAGGGAAGTCTGGCTCAGGGACACAGTACTTGACACTTGCCATGTCTGAAACCGGGGCAATAGAGCTTGGGCTCTGCCACCAGGAGGACATGAGGTCCCAGACACTGGGGTAGGGTGGGACTGTCAGGGGTTCTGCCAAGGCAAAGGCAGGCCCGAAGAGGGTGTCCAGAAGGGGACCGAAGGGTTGTACCTCCATCCCTAAATGGGCCATAGCCTGGTGCAGCAAATCAAAGTGCGCTGCTAGGTTCCCTGTATAGGAGCCTAGTGCCGGGGAGAGTGCGATACCAGGGGCTCGTTGTGGAGGAGAGGGAGTCTCCCGGGGGGACCATTCTTGTGGGTGGAAGCAGAATGGCAATGGTGCCGAAGTGCAGCACCGAGGTCGCTTAGAGCCCCTTGATGGCCCCTCCTCTGGGCTGAGAACGGGGGAAGGAGTACAAGACTCTAGGGGTGGTACCGGCAACGGCAAGATGATGCATTGCTGAGGGGATGGTGCTACGGTACCGGGCCCAATGGGGTGGATGACAGAGGGCTATGTGGTGAGGGAGAGTGACGCCCATGCTGGACCCAGGCCTCAGAAGTGAAGGCCATTTGCCCCTTCTAGCTGGGATTGGGGCAGGTGGTGTGGGGAGCAGAAGGAGGGCTTGAGCAGCCTCCACTGCCTCAGGAGTTGCTTGGCACGAGGAGTGACTCTGAGTGGGCCCATGGTGAGTCCTCGCCTGGGGAAGGGGGACTGCCTGGTTGGGAGAGCCTGCTTTCTGTCGGTACAGGGGTGTACCGAGTCTGCGGTGCCGAGGGTGACTGTGGCCGGTGCCGGGGTCAACTTGGCACCAGTGACGCTGGACTGTACTGGGCCAGTGGCACCGGGGAGGTGGGCAATCGGCGCTAGGGTGATCTCAGTGCCGGCGGTACTGGACTGTGCCGGGGTGCCAGGGGCGACCACGAGCTGTGCCGAGGTGCCAGGTTGGCACTGGGGTGCCGGGGTTGGCACAGAGGTTGTGCAGCGGCGGCCACTGGTGGTACAATGATGTGGAGGCTCCAGTGCCGAGCTGGGTCTCAGCACTGGGCGGGAGCCCGAAGCCTCAGGCAGAGATTGCCAAGCCTGCTCTGAGGCTAGGGCAAGGCGCCGTTGTTCCGTCTCCTTGATGGTCCTCGGTTTAAAGGAGAGACATAGGGAACAGGCTGAGACCAAGTGGTCTGTGCCTAGGCACTGTAGGCACTTCCCATGGGGATCATCCTGGGGGAAGGCCTTGCCGCACTCGGAGCAGGGTTTGAACCCTGGCATATCTGCAGTGAACGATCTTCTGGCCCGACTATGGAAGGCTCCTGAGGTGGAACTGTGTCCATGGAGAGTTGCTCCCAGTCGGGCGAAAAGTTCAATAAAGGACAGGCTGCCTGCGTTTGCAAGGAGCGGACATTCCAGATCTGATGCGCAAGGTGGAAGAAATGAAACTGAGGAGAGGTCGGGTGGTGGCCTTACATAGCATCGGGTGGTGCGAGGGGAGGAGGCCGCCTACCCTCTTCTGACAGGCTGGGACAAAAGCTTTCCGACCAATCCGGGGCTCTGAATGCATCCAAGCAGCGCTCGAAGAAAGACGGTTACTGGTAAGTAACCCACCATTACCCTGTCTTCCCTAGAGCTCAGTGTCCCAGGCTTTGCAGCTAATATGTGCTGCAGTGACTTCAGAAACTGGGTAGCAATGATTTGCCAGAGGTGCAGTTGGGCAGATGAGTTCCTCAGCTGCTTTAGAAAGGTGCTAGGACCCATTTGGGGTTCATGGCTTTCTTCCCACTCCCTGAGGGCACATGTGTCCAGGACCAAAGGAACATGTTAACAGGGATGACCATAACAATACCTTTAGAGGGTCTGATTCTCAAGGCCCCTCTCAGAGACTTGCTTCCAGTCACCACTCCAGCCTTGGCTGAGGTGTTTGACAGAAGACAATCTGCCTGGATGCTTGGGACAACATGTTGACAAAACAGGTTCCCTGTCCGCAGATGTAATAACTTTATCAGCGCCCTCCTGCATGCTCCAGCCTGGAGTGGGCCTCCCCTCTCTGCAAAAAGCAATTGCTTTTATAGTAGGTTGAGATGAATGGCTTCCCCTCCATTGATCCTCTCGCCACAGCTGGGCCACTTGGCAGTTACTGGCAAGGGCCACCCCTAATTGGTGACTCACCCTGATCTGCCACTTCCCTAGTATTCAAAAGAGGGAACATAAGGGGTGACTGAATATTGGCTAAAGGTGCCTGCTTCTTTCACCAAACAGACCTCTCATCTAACCTGTACCTGAAAACATGTGCCAGGATCTATCTGCTTTCAGGACTCTTGTGTTTTCAAAACAAGTTCTGTAAGCCACATAGAGAAGACTGCCTTTTCCTTTAGATTCCCTCCACAGCATGTACAGGCCTCATGGCCTGTGTCAAGGCTGTTTCCCAACTCTGGCACTCTGAGTGCAGAAGCTGGGGAGCCCGCAACAGGCCTTAAAGCCCACTGGCCTTAAAGCTTGGTCTTAAAACTCTCCAAGGCCACTGTTTCCTGACATTGGAGTGGTATTGCTGCCACCACCTAAATGCAAAAACCTCTTGAAACCCAGGAAGGTACACTTGGGAATTCCTTCCTGAGAGGTACCCTCAATCACTACAGGGCTTGGTTAAGCTGGCTTACTAAGGTCTACTTTAAGCTGGTTTAAGGTAGACCTTATTAAGTTGGTTTAGTGCGTCCTGTAAGAAAAATTATATGTAATCTCTTCTGTAGGACAGTGAGAAAGGTGCTAAAGTGTAGGCCTCGTTGGAGCCGTGGGTTGCTATGGTAGTGGGGTCGTTTCTCTGGTAAGTCATGTATCTAAGTTTCTTTAACAAGCGGCCTAGAGTTGATAGTTAAAGTGTGTTATCTCCCCTTTCTCATGCTTTTTCTCCTGACCATCTGGACAAGGAATGTAAGCTAGACTGTCCGTCTTTGTTCTAACTGAAAAGGGAGTATTGCCTCCTATCTCCTGCTCACCCTTCTTGGCACCATAGCCTCACAAGAATGTAAGGTCAGCATCTCTAGGCAGAACTTAATGAGTTTGCAGGTACTGCGGCTGCCCAGGATAATGCAAATGATGTCAACAGTAAACAGAGGCGGGGATAATTATATGCATTCTTTAATCATTAATATGTATTTAATAATGTTAATATAACCATATAAGGGTCTCTAAAACATTGTCAATCATGTAAGCATTATCATAGCATTATCATACTGTACTGAATAAAAGTGTTGGGATGCTGCCCCTCGGGGCTCTCTCTTGCACTCGAGTTGTTGGGGGGGCCTGCTCAGAGGGGCTAGCACTTCTTTGCTGCCCTCTGATGCAGTTCCTTTTGTTATTCAGCTGAATAATAAATCCTGAACCACACCTCGTTCTCTGCTAATTTGAGTCTCAGCTGGGAACGGGCCTTCATCACTGGGGAGGATCGGTGGTCTCTCTTTCCAGGTTGAGAGCCCTGATTAATTTGTCCCCCACGGTCCACACTCAAAATGCCAGGAGACTGCCTACGTCCAATGTTCCCACTAAGGGGCCAATGCAGCTGAGCAACATATGTTGCTTGCTGTGCACCTCCCCCACGCTGGCCCGATCCTGCCCCCTCCTGCTCAAGCTCAGCTGCCTGCCCAGCCTCCTGACAGCTGTGTGGAGCAGCCAGCCCAGTCTACCCTTAGCTAGCTGTGCCTCCGTGGGGGGGGGCGGAGGGGGCCAGCGCTGAGCTCCGGTGTGCTGCTCTACCCGTCCCCCCCAGCCTGAATGGGCCTCATCCATGGCCTGGGGGGGTCAAGGGCAAAGGGGCCCAAACTCCTTGGGATCGGGCCTCTCCAGGGCCCTGACCCTGCATGCCGGAGCTCAGCACCGGCCCCTTCCACCCCCTGGAAGGTGCAGCTGGCTGGGGGTAGGCTGGGCTGGCTGCTCCACCCTGCTGTGGTGAAGCTGGGCGGGCAGGCGGGTAGAGCAGCCTCCGTACCTGACAGCCTTCCCTAAAAGTTGGAAGGGAAGGTGGTTAGGGCCCCCTTACCTGGCTGAGGGAGCAGCGTGCCCTGGCCCCCGGCCGCTCCTCCAGCTGGAGGAGCTCTCACTGGGTATGTCTACACTGTGTTTAAGTTGACTTAAGGGCCTTTAAGTCAACTTAAACAAAGCCTTGTCTACATTGCAGGGCAATAAAGTCAACTTCAGCATCAGGTAAAGTTGACTTTATTACTTCTGCTTATAAAGTTGACTTTACAGTTAAGTCGACTTTATTAAGTCTACTTAAGGCAATGTGGAGGGGAAGTTGCCGTAAGTTGACTTAATTGGCCTCCCAACCACAGAAAACATGGGGATGGAGGCTGGCTAGAAGGCACAACACAGCTGGGAGCATTCCCAGCTGTGCAGACCACAGCTAAACTCCCCATGTTCCCTGACTGATCTCCCCTGTTCTGAGCTGGACCAGGCATCACAGCCCAACCCAGCATTTTCCCTGTTCTCAGCCCGCTCTGCATGTCTCCCCTGCTCTTTACCCACTCTGCATGTCTCCCCCATTCTCAGCCCACCCCGCATGTCTCCCCTGTTCTTTGCCCGCCTTGCATGTTTTCCCTGTTCTCAGCCCGACCCTACCTGTCTTGCTCCTTCTCTGCCCAAACTTCCCTCTTGTCCTTCTAAGCCCAGTCTTCCACGTCTTCCCCTTCTCTGCCCAAATCTGTGTATCTCCCCCCTTGCCCTTCTCTGCCCAATCCCCAGTGTCTCCTCCCTC
>ML681971.1:32304126-32362678 GCA_007922195.1 Podocnemis expansa
TTGCCCTGCAGCACCTGTTCCAGAGCCAGAGGTGTCAGGGCAACACAGGGAAGGTGTGGAGTGCTGTGCTGCCACATCACTTGGCTACATCAGGCTTCCTGGCCTCCATGGGCTCCCTGTTGCCACACACAGCATGGGAGGTGGTGTGGTCACTCACTTCCTGTAGTGAAGGAGTGACCGGAAGAGAGGGGCACCTCTGCTGTGATGCACTGTGGGCCAGGTACCCACAATGCACCACTCCTAAGGCAACCTAGCAGCTGCCAGTGTGGATGTGGGCAGTCTCCTGGCATTTTGAGTGTGGACGTGCTAAGCCGGCTTAATAAAGTCTACTTTAAGCAGATTTTATTAAGCCGGCTTAACTGAGCCCTGTAGTGTAGACATAGCCACTGAGCATGCACAGAGACTCTGCGCAGGCTCAATGAGAGCTTACTCTGAGCAGGAGTTTTAAAAACTCCCAGCTCAGAGCTGCTATCCGGGCAGGGACTGCAGCTGCCGGCTGTGCGCAGCTGGCAGCTTTCCCTGCGCCAGGCAGCACCCAGGGCTGCAGCCGTGCAGTCACCCTAGGGGTGGTGCATTGTGGGTACCTGGCCCACAGTGCACCTCATGAGAAGTGTCCCTCTCTTCCAGCCACTCCTTTACTACAGGTAGTGAGTGACCACACCACCCTCCATACTGTGTGTGATGTCAGGGAGTCTGAGTAGTCCAGTGATGTTCCAGCACAGCACTCCACACCCTCCCTGTGTTGCTTAGACTCCTCCAGCTCTGGAACAGGTGCTGCAGGGCACCTGCCAGTGCAGGGGCAGGGCACAGCAGTTGTTAAGATTCAAACACTGGGAAATAGCACATAGAGGAAGGTGAAGTCAAATCATCTGTTGTAATGGGAAAAAAATCCACAGGCAGGATTTAATCCTGCTTTCACACAATCTAATCTAAAAGAAATAGCAACTTTCTTTCTTTCTTTCTTTCTTTCTTATGTGCTGTTTCCCAGTCTTTGAATCTTAATAATGGCTTTGATTATCTGTCAGAATGTGACCTGATCCTATATCTTACACTCCCCTGTATTAGTTTCCTACTATTCTGTAAATTACCCCATCTTCAAACTGTCTGATGAAGTGGGATTTTCTCCAATGAATGCTCATCTAATGAATAAATTTGTTAGACTTAGCAGTGCCTCTGGCCTCCTTTTTTTTTTACTACAATATGGGGGAGTCCTCTGAAAAGGGGAGAGACACAGGTTTGGGCAGAGAAGGGGGAGACACCCAGGGTTGGGCTGAGAAGGGCAAGGGGATAGACAGACAGGGCTGGGCTCAGAATGGGGAAATACCCAGCGTCGGGCTGAGAACGGGGCATGCCGGGGTGGGGCTGAGAATGGGGGAGATGCCGGAGTCGGGCTGAGAACTGGGGAGATGCTGGAGTCGAGCTAAGAACTGGGGAGATTCTGGAGTCAGGCTGAGATGCTGGGGTCAGGCTGAGAACTGGGGATGTGTCGGGGTTGGACTGAGAATGGGGGAGATGTGGGGGTTGGGCTGAGATGTCTGGGTTGGGCTGAGAATAGGAAAGATGCCAGATCAGTCAGGGAACATGGGGAATTTGGCTATGTTGGCTGTGTTGTGCCTTCTAGCTAGCCCCTGTCCCCAAGTTTTCTGTGGTTAGGAGGCCAATTACTTTGACTTAAGGCAACTCCCTCTCCTCACTGCCTTAAGTCAACTTAATAAAATCAACTTAACTGTAAAGTTGACTTTATAAATAGAAGTAATAAAATCGACTTTAGTGATGGGGAAAGTTGACTTTATTCCCCTACAGCGTAGACAGTGCTTTGTTTAAGTCAACTGAAGGGCCCTTAAGTCAACTTAAACACACAGTGTAGACATACTCTTTTATTCCTTTGTCAGGAGAGTGATTGAACCCCAGGTGGGGTGTGCGCTGGAACTGGGACAGAATCCCCTTTAATAGCTGACTGTGCAGTCTGAGGCACATGCACACAAACATCTTGCCTTTCAGGACCTAGAACCAGAGCTTACTTTAAAAGGGTAAAATCTTTAATTAAAAAGAACAGATAACAACGCAAAGAGTTGCATCTCTGGGATTTAACTTAGGTAGTTACGGGATAGTGGGAGGGGTCACATGTGCTCAGCACAAAGAAATACAGAAACAAACCAAAAACAAAGAAATACCCTGACAGCAGCTAGTTAAACATTCCCTGTTCTACTCACGCCTGGTCAGTAACAAACTGAGCTTATCTTTGGCAAGGATGTCCCAGGCCTTTCTACCTAGCCTCCTCCTGATCCATCCAGGAGCTCTGCTGCTACCAAACAGGAATAGGCAAGGCTGCTGCTCCAGTTCAAAAACCTGTGCTTTGTTCCTATTGGTTCCCCTGGGACTCACTGACCAGGGTGTTAACCCCTTCCTCACCAAGGTTACTACAGCCTATCCTCAGTCCCATCCCTGCCTGAAGGGACACAGCCCACTGCCTGCTTGCCAGGCTAAGAGATGCTCTGCGCAGAGGGTCATTGTGTGGCATGTGGTACCAGTTCAACAGACATCTACCAGAGCCCAAAGTAACACAGCTCATGTCCTGCTGCTAGGGACCTAGAGAAAGGTTATCCCTGAAAAAGCAATTCACAGGGCCCTAAACAAACCTTCCCTCACACAGCAGCCAGAGGCTGACACCCCCAGACAATGTACAATACGTACCCTCCACCCCCCAGCTGTGCTCACTCAGCCACAGAGCTCTGCAGGCACAAGCTTTCTGGAAAGGTCCTGCTCAATAAATAGTTGGTTACTCACCAGTAACTGTCCTTCTTTGAGATGGGCTGCTCACATACATTCAGTTACAGGTGTCTACATGCCACAGTGCACGAAAGCTCGGAAAGTCTTTAGCGTTAGCCTGTCAGGTCAGGGCGCACAGCCAACTCCCCCTCCACGCTGCGACCATGGCTATATAGGTGACCGTGACCCTGACCCTTCCAGTCCCATATACCTTTGCCAACTCCATTAGTGGAGATGGTGGGAGGGACCTGAATGTATGTGAGCAGCCCATCTCAAAGAAGGATGGTTACTGACAAACCATTCTCCTTTGAGCGCTGCTCACATCATTCAGTTACAGGTGACTGCTAGCCGTACCCAAGGATGGTGGGAGGCGTTACAGTCTACCCACACTGAGTACAGCTCTGCCCACAGCAGCATCATCTCTAGCCTGTTGGGCAATGGCGTAGTGCGTTGTGAAGGTATGTATCGACGATCATGTAGTGGCCCTGCAGATCTCTTGGATCGAGACCTTAGTGAGGAAGGCTGTGGAAGATGCCTGAGCTCTGGTAGAGTGGGCTCTCACAGTCTCTGGGAGAGGTGTATTTGATCTTCCGCAGCAGTCTTTAATGCAGTTCACAATCCATTTGGAGATGCATTGGGAGGATACTGGAGAGCCTCTCATGCGTTCAGTGACTGCCACAAATAACTGGGAGGTCTTGCGGAACGATTGTGTGTGCTCAATATAGAACAGGAGCGCACTCCTCACATCCAGGGTGTGCCACCATCTCTGGTTTTCTGTCACCTGAGGGTTAGGAGACTGGCAGGCAGATTTCTCGATTCATGTGAAAGGGGGTGGCAACCTTGGGCAAGAACGAGGGGTGGTGATGCAGGAACACCTTGTCTGGGAAGAAAACTGTATATGGAGGTTCAGAGGACAGGGCTTGTAACTCTGAGACCCCCCTGCCGAGGTAATTGTTACAAGAAAAACCACCTGCCAGGCAGAGGTGTCGCTGGCCAGGGGAGGGACCCGGGTCATGTACCCAGGCCCTGCCCCCGGCCCACAGGCCCCACCCACAACCTGCAGGCCCCGCCCCCTGGCCAGGGACAGGGCCAGAAGCTGCCGCACTGCCGCGGGCGGTTAGGCCCACATCCCTGGCTTGGGATGGGGCCTGAAGTGGTCACAGGAAGCCGGGCCCCACATACCCGGCTGGGAACGGGGCCGGAAGCAGCCATGGGTGGCGGGGTCCTGCATCCCTGGCCAGAGATGGGACTGCAGCCAGCGCGCGCTGCCAGGCCCCAGATTGCCCACCGTGGCCACGGGCGGCCAGGCCCCAGATCCCTGCCCAGTGACGGGGCCGCCACAGCTGCCGGGGCACCGGCGCTGGGGTTCGGGGCACGTGCCCCGGGGTGCCCAGTGCCAGCAACGCCTCTGCTTCCAGGACAGTACGAGCAGGGTGGCTGAGTCCAAGGGCTCATACAGTGGTTCTGTCAGAGCCTGCAGCACAATGTTCAAATCCCACTGTGGAGTGGGTTTACGGGTATGGGGAAAAAGTTTTTCCACCCCTTTCAGGAATCTATGTGAGTCCTGTGTCAGGAGGTCCTCCCACCATGGGAGGCGGAGGGGGGTCCTCATGGAGATGTCCTATAGAAGGGGAAACCAGTGTTGTCTGGGCCAGTCCGGGGCTATCAGAATGATGTGTGCCTCATCTGCAAGGACCTTCAGGAGTGCCCGGTGGATCAAGGGAATTGGAGGCAAGGCATACATTAGGGCCCCCGACCAATTGAGGAGGAAGGCATCGCTGAGAGAACCTTTCTCCAGACCTTGGAGGGAGCAGAACTGGGGGCATTTGCGGTTCTGCCCTATGGCGAAGAGGTCGATCTGGGGTAGTCCCCCATCTGTTTGTCAGCAGGGAGAAAACCTCATTGTGGAGGGACTACTTGTGATTTGCCAGGGGTTTCCTGCTGAGTGAGTCTGCTATGCCGTTGTCTACCCTGGGTAGGTGGGAGGCAGTCAGCGTGAAGTGATAATCTATCGCTAGCTGCCAAAGCTTAGTTGCTTCCTTGCATAGAGCCGAGGAGTGGGCCCCCCCTTGACGGTTCGTGTAGAACATGGCCGTTGTATTGTCTGAGAGGATTTGGACCACCCTGCCTTTGATCTGGTCTAGGAAGGTCATGCAGGCCAGTCTGATAGCCCGGAGCTCCTTCACATTTATGCGGAGGAGACTGTCCTCGGGATTCCAAACACCTTGCATGGAGAGGCCCCTGGACAGGCGGGCTTGGCAGCCCGAGTCGAACGCATCCATTATCAGGGTCACAAAGGGCTTGGACTCCCTGAATGGAATTCCCCCCATCGTGACGTCGGGGTCCTTCCAGATTTGGAGGGACTCCAGGGCATATTGAAGGACTAAGAGTACCTTGTCCAGGCGGTCCCTTCCTGGTCGGAAGATTGTGGCGAACCAGAGCTGGAACGGTCTCTTCCACAGGCGGGCTGTTTGGATTACCGCCGTAGCCGCTGCCATGTGTCCCAAGAGCTGCTCCGTGATGATGGTGCAGATGGACCAGAATCTTGAGGCAAGGATGTGGTGCCCTGTCAGGCGTTTAAATGCACCCCGATGAACTCTATGTCCTGAGTGGGGCAAATCTTGGACTTCTCTAGGTTTATGCAGAAGCCCAGGAACTCGCACAGGTTCATTACCAGGTCAACGTGGTTTTGTACCTGTCGACTTGACTTGCCCACTATGAGCCAGTCGTGTAGGTAGGAGTAGATTCTTATACCTCTCCTGCGTAGGAAAGCTGCAACTGGTGTGACACACTTTGTGAACACCCTGGGAGCTAGCGATAACTCGAAGGAGGGGGGCGGTGAACTGGTAGTGGCGTTGTGCCACTACGAATCTGAGAAAATGCCTGTGGTGGGGCCAAATGGCTACGTGGAAGTAAGTGTCCTTTAGGTCAAGGGCTGCGAACCAAACTCCTGGGGATAGGGAGGGAATAATCTGTGGTAGGGAGACCATGCGGCATTTTATTTTCTTTATGTGTTTGTTGAGTGCTCTGAGGTCTAAAATGGGTCGTAGGTCCCCGTTGGGCTTGGGGACTAGGAAGTAGCGGGAATAGAGCCCTTTGCCGTACTCTCTCGGGAACCGTTTCTATGGCTCCAAGGGAGAGTAACTTCTGGCATTTGACCTTGAGCTTGCTTAGCAGATCTGGGTTTTCTGGTGTTGTGGGAGGGGGCGATTTCCTGTCCCGGGGGGTTGAAAGGAACTGGATGCAGTATCCCCTCGCCACTGTGTTAAGAACCCACTGGTCTCATGTGACATGAGTCCATTGTGGAGCGAAGTGGTGGAGGCGGTAGGGGGAGAACAGGGGTTGTGGAGCGCTGCCCTCGGGGGGGCCATCAAAAATGCTGTTTGTAGCCCGACGAAGGGTCCAATCCCTGTCCGCACCATCCTGAATGAGAGGTGCCAAGCTTACGCCCTTTACCTGATCGGCCCTTATCTTTGTCCAGGTCCCCAAGATGGCGCTGGGGAAACTGGAGGGATCTCGGGAACTGGGTCTGCAGTTGCAGCTGTTGTTTCAGTTGCTGTAAAATGTTGCTGTAGCTGGTGCGACCTTGAGGAGTGCCTAAAAGGTTGAGGAGTGTAAATCACTGTTCCCTGTAAGCTGTGCTGGTGCGCTGTAGCGCAGCCCGCCGCAGCCGCCAGCGCAGGGAGGGCTGCCGGCAGCGCACTGCCAGCAGCCAGACTCCTTCAAGGGAGCTCCTGTGGAGCAGGGAGTTTTGAAAATTCCCGCCCAGAAAAGCTCTAACGGAGCATGCCCAGAAAATCTGAGCATGCTCCGTAGAGCTTCTCTGGCCCAGGAGTTAGGGCTGGGCCCTGCCCCTCCAGTCCAGCTCGGAGGTAAGTTTGTGGGGGCTGGGGGGGTGAGCGGGAGCAGGGGGGCGTGCTGCCAGGAGCGGGGGGAGCGATGCCACGAGTGGGGGGGCTAGCAGGAGCAGGGGGGCGATGCCGCGAGCGGGGGAGCAATGCCGGGGCCAGGGGGGCTAGTGGGAGCGGGGGGGTGATGCCGTGGCTGGGGGGGCAATGCCGGGACCCGGGGGGGCTAGCAGGAGCGGGGGGTGATGCCGGGAGCGGGGGGGGCTGTTGGGAGCGGAGGGGCGAGCGGGAGTGGTGGAGGGGCTGCGCAGCGGGCCCCATGGGGGGGGGAGCGCAGCGAGCAACAGGAGTTGCTCAGCTGCTCTCTCCCCTTAGAGGGAACATTGGTGTAAATCCCGAGGGACCGAAGTGTAGTCCTCAAGTCCTTCATACCATGCAGCTTCCTGTCTGTGGAAGATGCAAAGAGGTCAGGACCCTCGAAAGGGAGATCCTGGATAATCTGTTGCATCTGTGTGGAAAGGCCAGAGTTTTGGAGCCAGGCCAAGTGGCGCATCACCACTGCCAATGCCATTATACGTGCCGCTGTATCCACTGTGTTCCAGGTTGCTGAGAACACATCCCTGGATGCTCTCTCTTGTTCGTCCAGCATTGCCTCGAAGTCTCTCAGGCGCTTCTCAGGGACGGCTAAGCGGAGATTTTGTAGAGCCTCCCACAAATTGAAGATGTAACGCATCATCAGGGCTGAGTGATTTGAGATACGCAGCTGTAGGGCGGCAGAAGCATAAACTTTCCTGCCCAATAGGTCAAGCTTCCTCTCCTCTCTGTTCTTGGGCTTGGAGCTGGGCTGACCTTGTCTCTCCCTTTGGTTCACTGTGTCGACCACCAGGGATCCTGGGGCCGGGTGGTGAAACAGGAAGGGGAATCCTTCTGTGGAGACAGAGTATTTCTTATCTGCCACTTTGGACACTGGCGGGATTGAGGAAGGCATTTGCCAGTGTTCCTGGATGATGCGGAACACCCCATTGTGTAGGGGAATCGTGACCTTAGCCAGCGGGGCTCTACAGCACATGTCGAAGAGGGAATCATCTTCTACTTGGATCACCCCCAGCTTCAGCTTCAGATTTGCTGCCATGAGGTGGAGGACGTCCTGCTTGACACGGGGATCTCCTTCATGGTCAGTGGACGTTTCAATTAGGCATTCGTCAGGTGACGAGGATGACTGGGCCCTTGATCTGCTACGTTGAGTAGAATCAGGGTCTGGCTCATCATCGGAGAAATCTAAGGACTCCGGCATCAGCGATCGGGCATAATGGAAGGAGGTATCGTCTGCCATCGTGTTCAGCCATTTGAGGGTCCACTCGTTGTGCAGTGACCTCGACGGCAGCATAGGCACCATGGGGGGAGCAGAGACCTCTCCTGATGGGTGCCTTCCTCTTGAGCTCGGTGATACGGAGCTTTTTTGAAGCTGCTTTCTTGGATGCTCCTCCTGAGGGGGAAGAAAGGGGTCTTTGGAGGATGATCTGGATGACCTCTTCCCTGACATCCAGCAGTTCGGTACCTAGAGTTCCTTGGAGGAGCAATGAGGCAGAGCTGCAGTACTTGGGCCCGGTGCCGGGTTTGACGGTACCGGGTTGGAGAAGGGTGAAGAGGCCTGCGATGGTACCAGTATTGGTGCGGGTGTTGCCAGTGCCGAGTCCGACGGTACCGGAAGTGACGGTACCAGAAGCGGCGGTATTGGCGATGGTGCTGAGTCCAGCAGTACTGGGCTTGACGGTGGTACCAGGCTTAGAGGCAGTGTGCCGCCAGGGACGGTGCCATGTCCAGCAGTGCCGAAGGGGGCGGTGCCACTGTCGTCCGCTTCTTCTTGTTCTGCACCGGGGCTGGGTTTGAATGCCCTTGGTGAGTCGGTGCCTGAGCCGGTGCCCTACTCGGGGTGGCTGAGAGGCTACCGGAGGACCAGCAAGGTTGGTGCCGAGGAGGTACCATAGAGGGCCAAGATTTCGAGCCTGGTACTGGAGATCGATGGGAATCTTGAGCACGAGCTGATTGAGGATCTGGTGGAGCGCTGGTGGCTCGGCCGCCTTTGGGCAGAGCAACTCTGTTCCCCGAAATTGAGAGGAGACGGCGGTCTCTTTCCAGCTGAGTCCTTCGCTTGAAGGATCAGCAAATGGAGCACTCCGCCGTGAGGTGGGACTCACCCAAGCGAGGCATTTGTCATGCGGGTCGTCCATTGGGAAAGCCTTACAGCATCCTTAGCACGGCTTGAAACCTGGCATTTTGAGTTTCGTGTGAAAGACAGGTGCTTGCGTTTTGCAAGAGAATGCTGATCTGAACCAACGCTGATGGCGGAAAAAGGAACTGGGAGGGTCAGGGTCATGGTCACCTATATAGCCGCGGTCACGGTGTGGAGGGGGCGTTGGCCATGTGCCCTGACCTGACAGGCTAACACTAAACACTTTCTGAGCTACCGTGTGCTGCAGCACGTAGACACCTGTAACTGAATGATGTGAGCAGTGCTCGAAGGAGAATCCCTGATTCAGGCACTGGGAAACAATGGACCACAAGCCCAGCGAGCCAGGCTTTCAGGACTGAGGAGGCTGAGGTTGTTCTGACACTGTGCACTGATTCTATCTGGCCTTAAGGAGTGCTCCAGGGTGAGGATGAGGTCACAGAGCAGCGGGGACCCTCAGACTGTAGGATCCTGCTGCCCAGATTGGCTGGATTCAGTTAATCCATCTGTGCCTGTGACATCAGTGTTTCTCTGAAACTCACAAAGGAGACAGATTCAGAGAAGGACAAGGGCAGGAAGACGGGACTCCCTGGAGACCCACCTCATCACAGTCTGTGATGCAATGTCTCTGAGCAAATCAGGCACAAGGCAGAGTTGGCTGGAAAAGAGTGATTTACAGACAGATCTCCTGGATCGGGCAGGAGACAAAACACAGGGCCACTGGGCAGGAGCTTTGGAAATGTATCAGAGCTTAGTTGGGTGCATCTGGACCCCTGTCACATTCAGCACGTGGCTGTCACTCAGCGCTCTGTGCCTACACCCTGAGCTATCTCTACCTCTAAGGCACCCTCCAGTAAGTTTCTGAGGACTTGGAAAAGGAATTAAGATTTACAAAAATGTTCCCATTGTGGGCTCTGTATTTTTCCTCTGCCAGGTCCAGGGTGTCATTTCTCCCCCCAGTTCCTCTCTAAGTCAGCAGGGTGCCTTGGCCCAAGTGCTTAGTCCAGCAATGCACTCTAAGAACACTCGGCCTACTTCCTCTGCCCTGCCTGGTCATTCCACCCATGAAGGGCTGACCTTCTTTCAGTTCCCGAGGAGTACGGTCACAGCCCTTGATGGGACCTACCTGCTGTAGCTGGAGCCAGGCAGGCCTAGAGGCTCTTGCTAGACTCAGGCTGAAACACTCCATGATGCATTTGGATGGCTCTTCTCTGACATTTGATTACAAACTAATTAAATTAGATCCTCCCTCCCCCATGCAGGTTGAGTGACAGCTGCACCACATGCTTCCCTTCCTTTTACACTGTCTTACTCAGCACTTGAGTAATCAGTGCCTGCCACACTCTGGACAGACTTCGTCCAATAGTGGGCTCATTTCACTCCCCCTTTTCACACAGGCCCACCAGCGTGCCCAGTCCCTTCACGCTCTTGGGCTGCGGAGGGGTTTAGACATTCCACGAGAGTACAGTCACTTGCTGTGCATTGGGAAGCAATCCCAGGATGTGTGGAAAAAAAAGTAACCCACACTTGTGATGTTCACATCATAGAATCACTGACATGTAGTGCTGGAAGGGACCTGAAGAAATCATCCAGTGCAGGACCTGTGCTACAGCAGGACCAAGGAAACCCAGACCCTCCCTGCCAGGTGTCTGTCTAACCTGGTCTTAAAAACTTCCAGTGATGAGCATTCCACAGTGTCCCTTGATAACCTGTGCCAGAGATCAGCTACCTCAGTCAGAAAGCTGCTCCTGAGATCTAACCTAAATCTCCTTCCCCGCAAATAAAGCCCCTTACTTCCTCTTTTATCTTCTCTGGACATGGAGAATAATTGTTCACTGTCCTATTTCAAACAGTCCTTCACATATTGGAAGACTGTTATCGGTTCCCCCCACCTTCTTTTCTGGAGAACAAACCACCTCAGTTCTTGTATCCTTCCCTCTTAGGTCTGGTTTTCTACATGCTTAGTCCTTTCCATTGTTCTTGTCCGGATTCTTTCATGTTTGTCCATCACCAACCCTGTACAGAAGTTCCAAAGGGGCAGCCCTATTAGTCTAGTTCATCAAAACAAACAAGGAATCCTGTGGCACCTTAAGGACTAAGAAATTTATTTATTGCATGAGTTTATGTGGGAGAAAATCACACTTTGTCAGATGTGCCACAGGACTCCTTGCTTGTTTTACTTTATAGAAGGCTAGTCACCCCAACTATAAGTAAAATTCTCAGCTTTTGGGTTGGCAGAGACTTTAGAAAGCTCCCAAACCCTAACCTGCCAGCTCCTGCTTCCCACACACATCCTCTCCATCAGGCCCTTGGTGGAGACAATTATTAGTGACACACAGCTGCTCCAGACTGAGGCCCAAATCCAACTCTCATCCCTTGGGCTGTGGCTCAAACATCTTCTTCTGAAAGGCCTGGCCTGGGGTTGGGGAGGAGACTAAGAGAAAGGCTCTGCCATACTCAGCACTCCTTTGGCTTCCAGACTGAACTTAACTCCAATACTCAAGTGCCAAAATGCCTGTGTGAGCAAGGACTGCTTGGCACCCAGTGACCCTGTAGTATCACTAATCTCACTCCACATTGCCGAGTCTGCCTGGCTCTCCACCTTGATTAAAAAGCAATGGGGAGAATAGGGCGGGGGAGAGGAAGACAAGCAGGGAATGGGGCCAAAGTGAGGAGGAAAGAACAAAGGATGAGAGAAGAGGCAGGGAGGAGGAGGCACACAGAGACCTACCCATGTGACATCCCCATTAGCTTTACCCTGAGGACCGCAGGCTGCAGCCCGGCTCCTCAGCTGGAATAAGGGGGCAGCAGGGACCCTGGGCCGCCCTGGGGAGGGCGTCGCGGTGCAGATGCTGCCCCCCGCGCCCGGCTGGGTGGCTACGTGGCGCAGGCTCCTGGGCCGAACCCGTCGTGCCCGAGTCCGGAGCGGCTGCCCTGGAGACGCGGGGGCGGAGGGGCGCTCGGAGGCAGCCCGGCCCGGCCGTCCGCTCGGCCCCAGCCCCGGGCGCCCTTGTCAGCTCTGTCTCCGTGGTCGGAGAGCCAGGCAGCGGGCGCCCCCGTCCCTCCCCCGGCCGGCGAACCCACGGGGATCGCGCCGGGCCAGTCTCGGCAGCACCGGTCTGCGCCGCCTGGCGAGAGGAGCCGGGCAGCAAGGGTGGGAGCCCCGAGGGCTGCCCTGGCCCGGGGCAGGAGCAATGAGGGCTGGGCCCGCCCTGGCCTGCCCTGCCAGGCTGCTGCGCCTGGTGCATCCTGCATGACAGGGGAGTTGGCTCCTCTCGTTGCCATAGCAATAGTGGGAGAGGGTCTCCCGGGCAGTTGTCATGGTTACGGCAGCTGCCTCTAGGGGCAAGCCGAGGATGAGCAGACACGCCCCCCCACGCTCGCCCTGTCCCGCCAGCGCAGCCAGCCCCGACCGCCGATCGCTGTGCCCCTGGGACCGGGACCCGGCAGCCTCCCAGGCAGCCAGCGCCGCTCCTGTAGGCTGCTGCTCGGGGACCCGTGTCCGGCCAGGCGGGAGCGGCGGGCACTGGGCGCTGGGTGCCGGGAGCGACTCACAGCCCGCGGGGGTGCTGGGCGGGGTAAGGCCAGGCAAAGCCCAGCACTAGAGACACTGAGCCCGCGGGCGGCACACGGGCGGGGCCAGGGGCAGGATCCGGAGAGGAGACAGAGCCCCGGCGGGTAGGGAAGGAGCCGCCCGGGCCGCTGTCCGGAGCTCGGCGGCGAGTCACTTTCACGGATGTTGGCGGGGACGCGGGCGCGGCGCAGGGGCGGGAGGGGAAGGACGGAGCCGCCGGGTTCGCCCAACCCAGCCCGGCCCGGCCCGCCCCGCCCCGCTCTGCTGCAGGGAGGTAGAAGCGGACCCAGGGGCCGCACAGCCCTTTATAGGCGCAGCCCGAGGGGCGGAGGGCGGTGGCAGCTCCCACCCGGAGGGGGCGGCTCCCCCTAAAAGCCGCCGAGGGGAGCCAAGCGATCGCGAGTCACAGGGGAGGGAGCCAGCGAAGCGCGGCCGCCTTGCGCGCTCCAGCCCGGACTCGGCTTTTGGCTCCCGGCTCCCCGCGGCGCTGTGCCCCCGCAGGGGCTGCTATCCCGGGACCGGCTCCGCGCTCCGATTAGCCGCCGCCGCGAGCTCCGATCGGCTCTTCCGGGCGCTTTCGCCGCGTCCTTCCCAGCAGCCGGCTGCAAGATGCTCCGCAAAGGTGAGTCCGGCGGAACGAGCGGCCCCGGCGGCCGGCGGGGCACAAAGTTAGGGGCGCGCCAAGCTCCTCTGGCCAGGGTACCGCGGGTGGCAGAGCCCCGGGAAGCGGCGTCCCGGCCTCAAACTTCAGTGCCAGGGAGAGTCGGCGGGGCCGGAACCGCCGGGGCCGGGTGTGAGGAGCCAGCCCCAGGGGCAGTTTCTCAGCCCGGCTCGGGGTCAGGGGCCTGCCAGTCCGGAGCGCGTTCAGTTCCGGGCGGCTGGGCGGCCGGAGGGAGGGAAACACACGCAGGGGAGAGGCCAGCGGCGCCCAGCTACAGCTGAAGTTGGTTTGTTCTCGGCCCCCAGGAACCTGGGTAACCCTCAGTGGTCACTTTCTGGGTCGGTGACATCACAGTGGTTTCCATGGCAACGCAGTAGACTATCCCAGGCCAAGATTTCTGACATCACTGCAAAGAGAGCCCAAGTCCGGGTCCTGCCGTCTCACAGGTGCCCAGGGACCCCTATGCAGGCAGGGCCTGCAGGCCAGGCCAAGAGCTGGCACGGGGCCCTGAGGCTCCGAAGCAAGTCAGGAATTGCCACTGAGGCATCCTGGGGACCTGGAGTGGGGTCCAGTCCCTGCTGCTTCACTGCTTTTTATTGGTCCCCTCTTCTGGAGGCTCCTGGCTGCAACTGGAGCCACGGCCCAGCACCCTCCCTCACACAGGGCAACTGCACAGTTCTGCTGTGTGCCAGGCTCTCGCTGGCCCTGCATGGTGCTGTGAGAGTGTGGAACAGGCCAGAGAACTGGCTCTAGGAGACGTTACAGGCCCAGCTAGGACTGAGGCTGGGGATACTCTATGGCAGCCCTCCGAGGTGCTGAAATCACTTCTTTTCCCTAGGAGCCAGCACCTGATTTATAGGCTAGAAGTAAGCCCAGGGCATAAGGAGTAAAGACACTAGGTCTTCACTTAGTACATACCTGGTGGCACACAGTATCGCAGCTTGACAAGGCTAGGACATCCTAGAATACAGTCTGGTGAGAGCCAGGGCTCCTGCCTGGAGAGCCTGGAGCTCAGGAAGGAGAAAAATCGTCTGGCAGCTGCAGGACCTTGGTTTCTGAGTCTCACTTCTCTGCCTTCCATGTTGTCTTTGGGCAACTTATTAGTCAGATAAAGTTGGTTGTTGCCCCTGTGCCAGGGGCTCAGTGTGCTGAATCTAGGTGCTGTGCTGCAGCATCCAGTGAGCCCCAGCCCTGCAAACAGAGCCCACTGCTATCAGAAAGGAAGCTTGCCCAAAGTCCCAAGTGTGCCACAGTGCTGACGGTGCTGAGAGCAGAGAAACAGCAGCTGCCCTGGTTTCATAGCAAAGCACTCCCTGGGCTGAAGAAAAGAATTGGAAAGAAAAGACAGAGACTAGGTGGAGCTGCTCCCCACATGCAGGAAGGAAGATCTCTTAAAAGTGTTTCATTTCACATGAAGTAGCCTGTTAAGGTCAAGATCAACAGCTCACATTTTCAGAGCTAGAAAAACAAAATGCAAATCAACAGCCTCTGGCCTAATACAGAACCTATTCTTAAAGTTTTTGTCTTGTTAAGCAAGGAAATAGAGTGCCAAATAGGCTTTGTTAAATGGCAGTCCAATTAATAATTTAAAATCTTGTAGCTGTCTTTCATTAGAATTTATCTGTACATCAACCACAAAACCAGTCAAACACACTCATTTATAAATTAATGCCATCTCTGAATAATTCAGTGAGCAGCTAGATTAAGGCCTGCATTCCTGCAAGACGCATACCACTCTCTGCGTTTCTGTAGCCAGATGCTCCCTGGATGGCCCAATTCCTCTGAAAGTCTGCTGTGCCGTACCACTGGCAAGCTAGGCTTGGCTACCGTCCCAAGTGCCTCCCTAGTGAGGCCATGCAATTCTGCTGGGAAGGGAATGAAATCAAACTGAGACCAGGAGACAGGTTGGGAGCATGCACAGTGCAGTGTGCTGGCTCTTCATGTGGGTGAGGGTGAAGAGGCAGACTCCAAGGCACTCCTTCCTCTGGGGAATCACTGAGGGAAGTAGAATTCCAAAGGGGCAGCTGTGTTAGTCTAGTAAAGCAAAAAAAGCAAGGAGTCTTGCGGCACTTAAAAACTAACAGATTTATTTATCACATGAGCTTTCGTGGGAGAAAATCCCAGTTCGTCAGACGCTTTGAAGAAGAGTGGGATTTTCTCCCACGAAAGCTCATGCAATAAATAAATCTGTTAGTCTTTAAATGCCACAAGACTCCTTGCTTTTTTTGAAGGAAGTAGGGAACTTTCTGCAGAGTGCCAGAGACAAGCTGATTACACTAGAGCAGGGTGGCCAAACTAACAGAACTCAAGAGCCACACAAGTTGATGACTGAACCTTCGAGAGCTGCACTGAGGCATATAGCCATATACTTTTACCTATGCCAAAATTACTAAGTTTAAAATTCATTACACACTTTAATTTTATCATAAAAAGAGGACAGATATTGATCCTACTAATGGCAGATTCTAATCACTACTTAAGGTTCCCATGAAAATTAGGCCTATAGAGTAAAAACTTCGCTGCTGCTCGATGTAGAAGACTGCAGATGAGTGGTGAGTTTTTTAAAATCCGGACCATGCCACACTTCTCCCCACCATCCCTGACCATACCACTCTTCTCCCCACTGTCCCAACCCATTCCTAAACTCCTAGGCTGGGGCTGCTTTCCAAAATTGATTTGCTGACATTCTTCTGGGAGCCACAATTTTTCATTCAAGAGCCACATGTGGCTCCCGAGCCACAGTTTGGCCATGCCTGTACTAGAGCTTAAATGCAGCTTTGAGCTGGTTGTGCTCTGCTTCAGAGGAATGTGGCAATTTGATGCTCAGAGAAATTCCTGCTGGTTAGGGCTTCAGGCTATCTTCTGGGTTCTCCATGCCTCCTCCATGTGATTCTCTCAGGGAGCTGTGGCCACGGGCAGAGTGGTTTCTGGAAATCATTCCAGGGCCAGAAGACATGGTGTTGGGCCGCATCCCCTTGTGAACGAAGAGGATTAAACAATGTCCTTTTGTTTGGCCTCACACAGCAGACTGGCTGGTCCTGTTTGTCACTGCCATGGTCTCAACCTTAGCTCCCGTGGAGACTCCAGGGTGGACATTTGAGGGGGAGGGTGTCAGTGGCTTCCAGTCTAACACCACTGTGCACGGAGAGTCTGAAGGGCCTCAGTGGGGAAACCAATGTTTGCCGCTGAGATTTGCAGTGAGATGCAGTGGAAACTCACAAGATTGCTACAAAGAGCAGGAGTTTCAGGGGAAGTGCCCCCCCACCCAGATTGGCCGGGCTGGGGGAGAGCTGGGGAAGCAAATTGGCTGGCACAAGCCTGGGGTTTTATAAAGCCAGCATGAGATTTGTAATTGGCTTGTACAGTGGCAAGATCTGAGGAAGGGATGCTGTGTCATGTGTCCACACATGTGAGTAGGCAGGTGGCAGTGGCTCTGGGTAAGGAACAACTTTTATAATGGAGATGCTGAGAGCCACTGAACTGGATAAAGCCGTATGTGCTGGAAACCACTGCAAATCAGGTGGCTCTGCCACAGCCCCAGCACCCAGCACAGGGTATGACAGCATTCTGCACAGACCAGAGCTCGGAGATTTGGGCTGTGGGCAGGTTACAGAGCAGGGAGCTCCAATTGTCATGGGAAGAGGACAGCTCCTCTGTCTAATCTGTCCAGCTGGCAAGCTTTACCATGGGTCCAAATGCCTGCAAGCCTTTTGAGGTAGAGGCAGTGGAAGCACTTGCAGCCTGTAAAGTAGTAGGCACAACTTTTGTACTGTAGGAGTAAATCCTAGCAACTGCAAATGGCAGCCTGGATAAGGCTTCAGCAGAAGTAGAGCCAAAGCCATGCTCTACTCATGTGTTCTTCCCACAGTGGCTGTAGTCAGATGTGCAGGAGACTGGGGACAAGAAGGTGAAGTCAAGGTCAAGGATGAAGCCAGAACCATAGAGAACGGAGTCTAGGGGTTGAAGTTGCCCATGTGGCTCATTTCAATTCATTGACATCCCTTCCTGCTTAGCTGTAAGCCTCGTGTGCCTGATGAGCAGCAAAATGACATTACACTGATTTCGTGTTGTTGCTCAGCTGGTACATGGAAAGAACCCAAGAAGACAAGTAGGCTGAAGCCCTTATTGGGATAGGAAAGGAACTAAGGGGGCCAAGCTGAGCTTCTGCCCATTTCCCTTTGTAGAAAGCTCTTTGCTACTAGCTTGCAGAAAGACATGACTAAGATCAGTTCTGGTTCATTCTGCATCAGAGGGCCAGGCTGCAGAAGTGAAGGGTCTAGACATTTTAGTCAGTTTCTCTTTACAGCCAGAGAAATAACCCTGAGTGGTTTTCCTCAAGGAGGGTGTGAGAGATGGAGCTGAGTTCAAGGACTATTTTTTGGCTTGAATAGTAACATATTCCTCAGAGCAGAACATGGACTTCATTTGGGACCAGGGACTCTGACAGCTGCATTGTATAAACAGCTACTAAAATATGGTTCTGGTATCAAAACTCTTATAATGCAAGAGAAACCCTTCCACCTAGGAGAGGTTAATTCTCTGATGGGAGTTGAAAGGAAGCCACAACTTTATTTGTTCAATGGAAGCAGAAGCTGGGAGTCGTCAGCAGTGTCAGAATGTGCAGAGAGGACAGTCATCAGTGTGAAGTGGTCCCTGAGCAGAGCTCAGGTGAGTGTGAGAGAGAACAGAGGCATGGTCCTTGGATAGCTAGTCCATGTCCAGCGTCTATAGCACAGCGGCAGTACTCTCTGTTCAGGCATTTCTAGGCAGATCTGCAATTCAAAAATAGTCCCTCAGCTGCATTTTGGATCTCTGACCTCCATGTGGCAAGTGACACCAGCTAACAGTTCCCACCATGGCCCTTACACTAAGAGAGATCTACCATCAGCCATTTGCCCAGCAGAACACACACTATCGTACAGATTGTATGTATTGTATCTCCATACATCACCTAGTTTGCAGCAAGATCCACTTGCTAGATTATGCAAAGCATGTACCATGGCCATCTCACTCGCACTCTGCCTGCTAAACCATTCCTGCCAAGACTATTTCTATCATTCCAAATTCGAGTGGCACTAAGAGCTACCATTAAAACAAATTCACACATCAAAATAAAAACCAGCCCATGCCAGAGAAATGCTTCTCTCTTTTAGAGATATACTTTACTGTTTACTTCTAGATGATTTTTGGTATACCTTTCCCTAACACACTGGTCTTGGAGAATGAACTCCTATCTTCCACAACACAGGTACAGCATGGGCTTTGGAGAAGCTAGCTTCCCTCATGGCCCTGTCAGGTTCATCAAGAGAATACAGTCTCTATGTAACCCATTCGGCCTCTAGTTCTTCTGCAGAGGTCTTTATAGGTGAATGCACAACTCGTTCAAAGACTGTCCTCAAAGAACGGGGGTTAAAGTATAATTTGGGGGGCCCCAGAAAGCTCCTGTGATGGTGGGCTCCCCTCCTGTGCAGGTGGGCCCCCTGGACCTCAGCTCCTGCCCCCACCGCCAGCACCTGACCTCCTGCTCCCAATGCCCCCCCAGTGTGAGTCAGGCCACCCCCGCATTCATCGGTGGTGGTGCAGCTGGGGAACTGAGGGCAGTAGGCCCTGGGTCGGGATGGCAGCACAGCTGGGGCGGAGGCAGCAGGCCTGAGGTTGGAGGTGGGGCATGGAAGGGGAGGAATTTGGGCAGGGCTTGAGCCTGTCAGCAACACCTCCGGCCCCTGCCCCTGGCCCTGCCTCCAGGAACGTGGCGGAACGCCACTCCGGGGCCTGCTATTTTTAGGGGCCCAGCATTCTAAAAATAGGACATGGAACCAGAACGGTGCATTCCAGGGCCTGCTATTTTTAAATGGTGAGCTCCAGAACACAGTGTTCCTGCGCCATGTTCTATTTTTAGGGGCCCTGTAACGCTGAGGCCCTAAAAATAGTGGGCCCTGAAATGGTGTTCCAGGGAGTTCCAACTTACTTTAAACCCTGTCAAAGAGTAGTTATAATGGTTTGCAGTCAAACTGGGAGGGTCTATCTGTTGAGATCCTGGAGGGGGTCAACCCTGGCTTCAGAACAATTCTGGATTTCTTTAATGGTTTGGATAATGGCATGGAGAGTACACTTATAAAATCTGAGGATGACACCAAGCTAAGAGTGGTTGCAAGCACTTTGGAGGTCAGAATTAGTATTCAAAATGGCATTGAAAAATCAGAGAATTAGTCTGAAATCAACAATGAAATTCAAAAAGACAAGTGCAAGGTACTTTGCTAAGGAAGGAAAAATCAAATGCTTGACTACAAAATTGGGCCAGTAAAAGGCTTGGTGATAACAGGCTGAAAAGGATTGGTAGTATATTGGATCACTAATCAAATATGAGCTGCAACAAAAAGCTAATATTATTTTTGGGTGTATTGATAGGAATATCATAGTAAGACAGAGGAGGTAAGTGTTCCACACTACTCAGCACTAGTCAGACCTCAGCTGAGTACTGTGTCCAATTTTGGATACCACACTTAAGGAAAGAGGTGGAGAGATTGGAGTTAGTCCAGAGGAGAGCAACACAGATGAACAAGGTTTAAAAAATCTGACATATGAGGAAAGGTTAAAAAGAACTGGGCAGGTTTAGTTTTGAGAAAAGATACATTAAAGACTGTTACAAAGAGGAGGCTTAATTGTTCTCCATGTCCACTGAAACAGAGCAAGAAAGAATGGGCTTAATCTTCAGCAAAGGAGTTTTAAACGAGATATTAGGAAAAACTTTCTAACACTAAGGATAGTTCAATACTGGAATTGGTTACGAAAGGAGAGAGTGGAATCCCCATCACTGCAGGTTTTTAAAAATCAGGCTGGACAAACTCCCAGCATGTATGGTCTAGGTTTATTTGATCCTGCCTCAGAGCAAGGGTCTGGACTTGATGAGTTTTTGAGATCCCTTCCTACATTGCTACAGTTCTCTGGTGTGTGCTAGTTTTGGGGTGGACATTTGTACACTAGGAACTATATTGGGACTCCATCTCACACAAGCTACTGAACAGCCTTTGAATGATAATAGCTTTTGGCAGCTAAGAACTTGAGTGACATTTGAAGCAGAAAACTGGATTCGAAAAGCACTGTATCCCATTATCAGTCCCCGAAGCCACCTCGCATGTATATTTGATTGTGAGATATGCTCCTTCACTGCCTAACCAGCTATAGGTGCCCACTCAAAACACTCATTTAGCTGAAATCCGGGAAGATGCCATCAGCCTCAACTACACATTTGATGTCCCAAGGTTACTAGGCTCATTTCTATGTAATCAGCCTGCTGATGAATGCCACAGTGGAAAAAAAATGTTTAAAAGAAGGGAATGACATAAAAACTGAGCAAAGTAACAACCAGCGAAGCAGCACAGGAAGGCACACTCTGCTGGGAGTCAGGGTACCTGGCCACTTGCTTTGTGACTTTGGGCAAATCGCTTAAGACCAGTCTCTTGGTCTGTAAAATGGGGGAATAATTCTGTGTCACCTTCCTAGGGTTGTGAGTGAGTCTCTGCACAATGTTCATAACATATTGACTGGTCAGTGTTATGACCTAGGGGAGCACTGATTATTTTGATCAGTTCTGATTTATACCAGCGTAAACACGGATAGTAAAAATCACTTTAGTCAATGTTTGTGAAGATGGTACAAGTGGTTAATATTATTAAATGCATAAATCAGCTGTGGTTGCATCTAGAAATTTACAGACTAAATACAGTTATCAAATACAGTTGTGTGATCAACTAGTGGATGAGAAGGGGGCCGGCCAGATCTGTGATACAGTGCACAGTTCATTATTACCATTCATAGAATCATAGGGTTGGAAGAGACCTCATGAGGTCATCTAGTCCAACCCCCTGCCAAAAAAAGCAGGACCACTTCCACTAAATTATTCCAGCTAGAGTTTTACCATTGTATTTATTTGTCCTGTGGATTGGGAGTCTGGTGTGCAAGGTGCTATGCAAACAACTAAACACAAGGAGAAATGCCCTGAAGAGTTTATAGTCGAGTCTGAGACAAGATCCAAGAGGCTGTAACAGTGTGGGCAGGACGAGGTGGGCAGCAGTTGTAAGAATAGCTGCAAAGGCAAACTAATGATTTTATTTTCTAATCGTTCACAGTATTCAGGGAAGTGAAACTGAAAGCATGCAAGCTATAGTGTGTTTAGAAACCAGCTCTTGAGGAAGGCTGTTGGCAATAGTGTGTGCGAATGCGCATGTGCCTTTGTGCCCAGAAGATAGGTTTGCAAGTACAGTGTGGATTAGCGCAACACACCCACTGTGAACTGAGTGTGTGTGCATACAGAGCCAGGGCACTGGCAGAGGGTCCATATGCATGTAGAATAGGAAGATTGAGCTATCAAAGCAAGCACAAAACTGGTGGTGTAGGTGTGCCCACAGCCCAAGGGTAAGCAGAGAGAACAGGTTAGCACACCACTTCTTGTAACAGCTCCATTTATCCAGTGACTCGGAAAGAGAGCCTCTGAGGAGCCATGACCTCAGTCCATTCTGGAAAGATGCCCAACTCTGGCTTTTCCTGCCAGACTGTTCGTCCAAAGAAACCACCCAGCAATGTTCCCAGGGAACAACATCTCTGCAGAAATTCACAACATCCTGTGTATGATGCCTCCCGCCAGGCTCAGATGGCCACTTTCAGGTATATTATAATTCACTGATGGCAAGGGACTAGGATTCCTGGTATAGGCAAGGACCCTGGCTCTGGGTATGCATAGCTCTACATAGCAGCTAGTTTTTGTTTTAAAAGCTTCTCTCAGTGATGTTCTGTTCATGGGCTGGCTTGCCCACAGGGGCAGCAGGGATGAGGCTAGGCCAGCAGGATGGGGCTCTGAGCTTTTTTCAGTGCTGCTGTTCTTGGTGCTGAATTCATAGGGAGGGTGTTCCATGAATGGCAGATGCATGGCAGCCATGGCAGAGATATCAGAAGAGAATCTTCCTTGTGAAGAGTAGGGTTGACTATTAGTAAGCAGATAGTGCTCCATTTGGTGCAGAAAGCCTCTTTTTTTGCTCCTTGTATTTTGAAGTACCTACAGCTGTTTCTTGTCTGTTTCCCTGTTTGTGCCTGCACCACTGTCTCTGGAAATGGTTGTGTAACCCCCCTGGGGTTTTAAGGAGCGTGGTTCCTTTAAATCTTTGCCCTGTGGGAGAGGGTTTGTGGAGCTGAGGAGGGGGGCTGGGGCTGCAGCTAGAGGCCTGGGAAGGAAGCAGAGGGAGAGGCCCTGCCTGAAGCCAGGGAAGATAGAGCGGCTGACCTGGGATGCCAGGCCAGCACCCACAGAAGGACACTGTGCTGGGGAGAGTTGCCCAAGGACAGAGCAGCAGCCAGTGACTGGCCATCTGGAGCTGTGGGGCCGTGAGTACAGCACCTGGCACTCGGGGGAGGTTGCAGCTAGTTAAGTGGGGAGAGGGCCGCTCTGGGTTCGCAGAGAGCAGCAGAAGAGGCATCAGAGGATTTTCTCTTCCTGGGAAAGTGCTGGCACCGAAGACTAGGAGTTGCTGGACTGAACTCTGGACTGGAACTGTGCTGGGACTCCTGAACTCATGGTGCAGAAACAGAGCTCATGTCTGCCTCCAGCCTGATGCATTGTTGGGCCTTGCAGGGCCCTGTGTTAGCTGTTACTCTGTGTTACTGCTGCCCCATCTCCCCTGTTGGTTTCCCCTTTGCACCTCTGTAAATAAACCTTCCCCATTCCCATAATCCCTGCGCTATCCCAGTGTGTGTGTGGTCCCTCGGGGGGTTTGGAACAGGTGCCCCTGGGGCAAAGGGGCTCTCCTTGCTGTGTTCCCGCACACACCCTTCTCTAGTCAGAGCTGCCTGCAAGGCAGACTCAATCTGGCCATGTGGGTGTTACAGTTGGTTTGGCTTAGCTGAGGTTCTGGAGCTTGCCTGGGCTTCACAAGCAGTTCTTTATGACTCTTGTAGACAGAGCCAGATTCCAAGCACTGACAAAAAGGGTAAGTGTGGGGCTGCCGTCACTGGTCTGGCAGTGGTGAGATATTGTCCATGAGCAGGCTTTGCGGCTGGTGGAGTTGAGAGGCTTGTTGGCTTTTAAATGGAGCAGACAAACCCCTGAGGCCTATTTGATAACTGATATGGGATTGCAGGGGGCGTTTGACTCAGGTCATCAACCAGCAGATCCTGGCCACTCCTTATGTTTGCTGGAGTGGAGTGGAGTGCATAGGCACTTACTGATGGTGTTCCTAGAAGAGCATATGCAGGGCAGGCGTTGTCCCAGCCAAAAATGAAGGAAGGACTCTGAAGAACAGCAGCTCTTCAGTAATGGTTTGTATTTTCGTGTGCCTGCCTGCTCATCAGGTACAGTGTAAAGCAGCTTCAGGGAAGTTTGGCTCCTTGAACCAGACAGTTTCTGTGTTAACACTGTATTTAAGCCTCTGGTTAGGGGGTTCGCAAACCTTTAAATATCATGGACTACTTTCTTTTATTCCTGACCTGATGATATCCTTGTGGCAACTACAGCAGTTGTTTACATGGGAAGTTAACATTAGGAAAGTTTTGTAGCTTCTTTTCATGTTAAATAGCATTTAGAAACACAGAGGAGCCAGCCATGTGACCTGCATGAGCTACCGTGGACTGCAGTGTGACGACTTCTGCACCGTTAGAACCCTAGCAGGCCAGGAGTGCATTAGAGACAGAAATAGTAAGTTGTTTGGCGTTTTGGTTTTGCTGGTCTGGTTTTTATAAAATCCAGTTCATATCATCGACCCAGTGGAAGGAGAAAGCCTCTAGTGGTATTGTGCAGTTGTAGGAATTCCTCACGTATTTGGGAGCAAAGTCTTCAATACCATGGTGGTAGTAAGTGTGGTCAGAAAACTAGATAAATCTACCTTTTCATCCCAAGGCAAAATGAGAATTTGCACATCAGGGTTATCAGGTGGCTATCATGCTGGGGAGAAAAACCCCAAAGGCACAGGAGCAGGTTTGGACTCTCCTTCACTGCTGTGCCACCTGTTGGGAAGGCCCCTCCAACTTCCGTTCTGCAGCACCCTAGCTGCGATCACCTGGCCCACTCTGAGCAGTAGCTCTCATTCATTCTGTGATGAATACAACCATGCAGCATATTCTCAAAATGGGGTGTGTGGAGCAGAACATGGGGGCAGAGAGTGTATCTGGCTGTCTTGGTCACAGCGGTGAGACGTGCAATGGAAACAAGAGACAGACCTGCCCTGCTGGAACATTTCAATTGTGGACATGCCAGTCTTCAGGAAGAGCTCCCTGCACACTTGCCAGGGTGCCCTGGAGTTCTCTGGCCAGTTTGGGTTACTGAACATGCACGGATGGGTGTTAATGAGTCTACTTCCTTATCGGGCATCTCTTTGGTGTAGCTTTAACCAACCAGATCTGCTGACAACAGCAGAATGGGGGAGGTAGCAAAGACACAAATGGCAAAACCAGGCCACCACAGGACCCAGAGAAATGAGAGTGGAAGGGCGGCAACTGCTGAGAGAGAGCTGGACCTGCAGCTGGAGAGTGGAAATTAACAGCCCAAACCAGATCATGGGCACGTAGCCAACCAGCTGCACTCAGCACAGAGAGTTGTTTATTCTGAGCTGTCCTAACATGACTTATGGAACCACGCATTCAATATGCCAGAAACAGGAATTCTCTGTCTTCAGAACTGGCCCACATCAGGAGAACATGACCAGCCAGTGCACTAGGAAGTGCACTTTGTCCAGCAGAGTTTTTAGATGTAAGTCCAGGCCTCCAGAGCCAAAAGCTCTGAGCTGTAGCCTCTGGTCACTCTCCCTTCACCCTCTTTGTGCAGATTGGGTACAGCTTTCTTCAGCTCTCCTGAATGGCCCAGGGATGCCACTGTTGAGTGTGGAGCCCTTATACCCACTCTGTCACAGCCACACAGCATTTGCCATTGGCAACAACCACTTGGGCAGGTTTTAGCCCTTACCTCACTGAAACAGAAGATGGTTTCTGGTCTACCTCTGCACGAGGGGCTAGGAATTCCCTTAGTCTTTTTTGCCACAGCAGCTCCCTAGAGGCGACTGGTGAGATCAGGAGGGTAACAACAGCTTGAGCTTCATTCTGCAGGAGGCAGCCTGGAAATGTGACATTCTTGTAGCAGGATGCAAATCAGCAGCAAGGTCTGGAGATTTATTTATTTGTGGGTACCTGCTCAGTATCCCTCGTATAAATCTAGAATAACTCCAGGGACTTTGCAGAAGACATCCCTGTCATTCCTGTACGAGCAGCCTGAGTGTAGTATGAGTTAGCACACTGGGAGCCTGGGGTTTTCATTCTTTGCCCTCTTATGATGGACAAAATCAGCTCCTTCTTCAGAACAGCTCCCTCCCTCTCTATTTAGCTGAGCACAGCAGGACTTGGTTTCACAGCCCTGCCAGATTCAGGACAGTACAATTCCAGTTGTCCATGCCCTCCCAACAGGGATGAGGCAGTAGATGTTCCCTACCGCTATCTAAAGCAGGGATTGTGAGCTATCAGTAGTTATCTGGATATCAGGGTTATATACTTCTTCCATCATGGTCCCTCTTTCTGCAAGAATTTGCCGTTGTTTTTGTCAACAAACCCGGCATATTATAATTTCAGTGGAATTTAAAAAACAAAATGGTCTTTACACAAATGACTCTGCAGTGCCTCTGCCAGGTCCTAATATCTACTCCTATTTTTTAATAATTGAGGGTAATAAATATGTATTTCTTTCTCCTTTTTTTTCCTACCTGCCACAGCTTGTCAGCTCTCTGCGTCTCTCCTCTGATCAGACCGCATCTTTGCTGAGTGGAAAAAAAATCCTTTAAGCAAAAAGGATTAAAGCCTTGAAAGTAGGTCTGCCTGAGACTCCTCTGCTCTCCCCCTCTCTCATCCAGTGATCCTCTTCCAGGGCCAGGGAGGGGCCCACACAAAGTGTCAGAAACCAGGGAACCACTGCAGATAATGAATGAGGGGAGAGAAAGGGAAAGGGAGACAGAGAGAGAAGAAGGAAGGAGAGATGAGATCTGGACCCAGTTCACTCTCAGTAGTGCAGCATGGACTTTCACAGCCATATGAGATCAGAGTCTAGCCCCTGATGTGGGGGAGAGGCATTTAAAGGCCCAAACATAAGCACATGCACACATACACTCTAGGTGAGGACCACACACTGGAACGTCCTCTCTTCCCTGCACAACCATCCTCCTAGCTTGCTGAGAACACATTGAATCAGGAGGGGAAAGGGGCAGGGCTTGTTTTGGAAGAGGCTGGTATCACTGGAGGCAGAAGAGTATGTATTACACGAGTTAATCACACCCCTATGCTTTGAGTCTTGCTCTTCACTATTATATCAAGACGGCTTGTGCACTAGGAGTGTCCATGGAGGAAGGATGGTCTTTGTGAGCAAGTGGAGTTTGTGTTGCAGAGGAGTAGGGCTTGTAGTTGATAAAGTCAGAGGAGCCAAGGAGCATCGTGCAGTGGCAATCAGGCTTGGCCTATCCACCCTTCCATCTCCATGGGGCAGACTGGCCTGACTGAGTGCTGCTGCAGCCACTCACCAGGTTGCAATGACTGGATTGTGGAGCCAGCACTGCAAGGGAGTGAGGGGTGGGCATGCTTTTCTTTCCAGGATTTATCATTTTATCCTGCACCTCTGCCATAAAATTTACTACAGATTTCAGTGCTAGCATCGTAGCCTTAGTGATAAGCAGTGTGAGGGTTGCCAAATGTCCCTAGCACCATCTGGCTGCGGAAGTGATGCCAGAACAGTGAACTGGTACAGGCTTCACGAGCTGGAAGATGAAAGAAGCCACTTTCTGGTGACCCTAGCCCCGATGTACAGCAGCGGTATGGTCAGGGAGCAGCATGTGCTGCAGGCTGCATATCATCAGAGCTGCCTGTCCTGGGGGAAAACATTTTGTTTAGAGATAATGTGGCTTGGGCTGCACATATTCCTGGATTTTCTTTTTCCTTGTTCTTTATTCTTGGGGACATCTGCATGAAAATGGGATTTTGTTCCTAAGAGTCTCCTGTGTTCTTGCTGCTCTGTCTGGACAGCTCTTTGCTATCAGGTGCTCTCTGACACAGACTGGAGCTGCTGGCTACTGTCTGATGGATACCCTTGGAGTTCTCTGATAAAGCAGAGCTGGTGATAGCCACATGGGGGGCAGTCCCAGCCAGCTCGGGAGCCTCTGCCTCTTCCTTGGGTACTGTGTGCTGCTCAGCCTGGATGCCGGCAGCAGAGCCAGTGTGTAAGTGTGAGGGGAGCCACTGTGAAAGAGGATGCTATTTATAGCTTCTTGCAGCTTTTGTTCTTTTTCCAGCAGAGTGTTTCTTGAAATAGAAACAGTGCAGACTGCGCCTGTCTCCCCTGTGCCCAGCCCAGCCCTAGGGGCATGGTTCACCCTTTCCCAGTAGAGACAGAAGCATGAAGAGCACTCTCATAGAGTGCCCCTCAGAGTGGGTTCCCCTCATTTGCTCCTGTAAATATGACCCTTTCCATGGGTCTGGGACCCCTGAGCTGGGATTGCCACCTCCCTCTCTGTGGTCTTTGTGAGATGGCCCAATGCACTTCAGGGTGTGGATAGGAAGTCCTGTCAGAGTCAACAGGGAAGGACTAGGAGAGAGGTGCCTGATTGCCCCACCATGAGTTTCTGCTCAGTCCCTGCTTGACATCCATCTCTTTGCTGCTACTGGGGCACTAGGAAGGAGGCTGCTGCACAGGAGCCAGAAGTTTCTGTGGTTAGCAGCGTTTGAGAAAGCCATAAAGCTGCAGCTAGATGTTGTTGCTCACCATCTTCTTTCTTCTCTTTCTACCCAGCAGCCCTGCCCCACATCCCCTCCCCAGCTTTCTGATCAATATGCCAGGGAATGGAACAGAACAGAACAAAACAAAGTAAATATTTAATATGACCCAGGGAGCCAAGGAGAATGCTCCCCTGTCTCCCTGCCAGCCACTTGCAACAGCTTATCAGCAATAACAAGGTTGAGTGCAGCAGGAATCAATGGCAAAGCCAACCTAAGTGAACCTGTCACTCCCTCAGCACCAGCTTTGCTGATGGAGCCTGGGGTCACCACCCTCTACCACTCACTGCTGCTTATGACCAACACATGCGCTCTCCCATCCCTTGGCCTTACGCCTGCCTTTCCTACCTAACACCAGTGCCCACCAGCTGTCAGGGAAACTAGTGATATGACATGTGCCAATAAGGAACAAAGTGTGTGGTTTAAGTTTGGCCTCCTTCTCCCCGTATTCATTCTTTCCCTCCATCTCTTGCTTTCTGGCTTCTTTTCATGGATACTTCTCCAAATCCATCTTCTCGGTGTGCAGCATCAGTCAAAAAAGCTAAGAGAAAGTTAGGAACCATTAGGAAATTGATAGATTCGCTGGACAACAAATTTTTTCAAAAGTGTTGCTCCCTCAGAAACTTTTTTTGATTATGCTAGACTGCTTGAAGCTGAACACAAACATAATTTCAGTCTACTTGTATCACGTAGGAATTTGGAGAAACAAGAAATTGACTTTTATTGAATGTAATGCGTTTAATCGCATAACGGTGCTGATGCTTTGCAATAGTTCAACTGAGCTAAAAATGTTTTGTTGATGATTTTCGTTTGTTCTCAGTGTCTGAGGCTTCTCGTTTAAGTGTCCAACAATAATCGGCCAGCATTGATGGATTCCAGTTGCCCTGATATCATTTTTCTATGATCGCAATGTCCTGGTGAAACCTTTCACCATGCTGGTCACTGACTGCACCAAGATTTGCAGGGAAGAAGTCTAAATGCGAATGCGGAAAATGAATCTTTAGTGACATGTTGCACTTCATGGTTTTGTATGCTTGAAGCATGTTGTCCACCAGCTGCACATAGTTTGGTGCTCTGTAGTTGCCAAGGAAATTTTCAACAACATCCTTGAATGTCTTCCATGCGATTTTCTCTGGTCCTACTAGAAGTTCTTCAAACTGCCTGTCATTGATGACCTGTTTGATTTGTGGACCAACAAAAATGCCTTCCTTAATCTTGGCATCAATTATTCTGGGAAACATCTGTCATAGAATCATAGGGTTGGAAGGGACCTCATAGGTCATCTAGTCCAACCCCCTGCCAGAGGCAGGACCACTCCCACTAAACCATCCCAGTCATGGTTTTGTCCAGCTGGGCCTTAAACACCTCCAAAGATGGAGATTTCACCACCTCCCTCGGCAGCTCATTCCAATGCTTCACCACAAATATCTGTCTCAAATATCGAAATCCTTCACCTTCCTTGTTCATCACTTTCACAAAATTTTTCATTGGTCTGAGTTTTTTGTGAAGAGGAGGCAAAAATATCTTTGTCGGGTCTACAAGTGGTTTATGTGCCACAGTTTTCTGCCCTGGAACCAACTGCTTATGGAGTGACCAGTCCTTTTTAATGTAATGAGACCCTTTAGCATGGCTGTCCCATTTGCAAATGAAACAACACTACCTGGTGTATCCAAGCTGCATTCCTAGCAGCAGTGCAACTACTTTCAGATCACCACAGATGTACCAGTTGTAGTTGCTGTACTGCATGTGTTTCAATAAAACTTCCATATTTCCATAAGTTTCTTTCATGTGTACTGCATAGCCGATTGGTATTGAAGGGTGGACATTGCCATTGTGTAACAACACAGCTTTCAGGCTTAACACTGACAAATCAATAGAAAGATGCCATTGTTGTGGGTTTTGCTGGCTACCCAAAGCAGTGAACAGCCCATCAATGTCAGTGCAGAAACACAGATTATCAACCTGACCAAAGAATTGTGTCAAATCTTCTTGGTGGCTGCAAAAGACAGAAATTTTGTGCCTGGTGACAGCAGACCCCATCCTTGCAGTCTTGAACCCAGTAATTCTGCTTTTGCCCTTGACAAACCCAAGTCCCTGACCAGGTCATATACCTCAGATTGAGTTATCAGTTGAGGCTCACTTGATGTAAATGATTCAAAATCTGGATCAGTGTCATTTTCCATTCCTGGCTTGTGCATCATGGCATCTTCATCTGCCTCCTCTAGGCTCCCTGACTCTGGTGGCTTCGGTACTGGAAGACTGTCATCATGTGGCACACGTCTCATGGCTGAAGGGAAACTGGGGTATTCAATGGATTTCTTGTTTTTAGCAGAGAACCCAGACACATTGGTCAGGCAGAAGTAACAGTCTATCACATGATCCTTCTGCTCTCGCCATATCATCACAACAGCAAACGGCATTGACTTCTGAGTACCTCTGAGCCAAGCTCTATGATCGACAGTGCATGTTGCACAACAAATGTGAGGAGCCCAGGCTTTGTCCTGATCACCAATTTTACAGCCAAAGTAGAGCTCATACGCTTTCTTAATATGTGCAGTCATGCTCCATCTTTGAAGTTTAAGCGTATATTCACCACAAACGTAACAGAATGTATCGCGGCTGTTGCAACATTGGCAAGACATTTTGCTATCACAAATCCTCCTGAAAATACAATTGCTTTATTATTTTGAGTACACACAATATGCTATGTGCATAGAGCATGTGCATCAACATGAATGCAAACTGATATAAACACAATGCATAAAACGGTGTGTGCGAAATGCTTATAGCCTTTCTAAAACCTGTCCTGCCAGCATCTGCCCTGCCTAAGCCTTAGCATTCCCACTGCATGTTGTGTGGCCTGCACTAGGTGCAGTGTCACTGCATGCCCAGGCATGCTTGGAAACAAGGTAGAAAACTTTACAGCTTACATTGTAGGCAACATTTTAATAGCCTTAAATTATGAATTGAAATAACAAATATAGGCAATTTCAAAAAAAATGGTATGCGATAGGGAAGTTTCATGGCAATTTTCATAATCAGCAGCCCAAAATCCATAAGATACCCCCAAAAGTATTCAGGAAGCAAAATCTTTGTTGTCCAATAAGACAGAAAATATCGTAATGCTACTCTATAAATCCATGGCATGCCCACATTTGAATATTGTGTGCAGTTCTAGTCATTCCACCTCAAAAAAGATGTAGGGAATTGAAAAAGGTGCAGAGAAGGGCAACAAAAAGGATCAGGGGTATGGAACAGCCTCCATATGAGGAGGGATTAAAAAGACAGACTGTTCAGATTAAAAAAAGAGATGACTAAGGGGAAACATGATAGAGAGCTAAAAAATTGAG
This sequence comes from Podocnemis expansa, assembly GCA_007922195.1. Lineage (NCBI taxonomy): Eukaryota > Metazoa > Chordata > Testudines > Podocnemididae > Podocnemis > Podocnemis expansa. The sequence goes on from ML681971.1 coordinate 32,335,346, forward strand.
TCGGTTGAAGAAAGTGAAGTGTGATTTTTCCCCATTCATGTAAAACAAGAACAAGGGGCACTCAGTGAAATTAACAGTCAGCAGGATTAAACCAAGCAAAAGGAAGAACTTCTTAGCACAATGCAGTTAACCTGTGGAACTTGCTGCCATGGGATGTTGTGAAGATCCAAAGCATGATGGGGTTTCAAAAAGAATTCCTTAAGTTCCTGGAGGATAGGTCTATCAGTCCTGTTAGCCTAGAAGGTAGGAAATGCAACCGTATGCTCTGGGTGCCCATAAGACTCTGTTGCTAGAAACTCAGGCTATGTCTACATTGCAGAGCATTTTCGAAAAAACTTTATTTCAAAAAAATTATTTCAAAATATATTCAGAATAATTTTCTCAAAATAACTGTCTATAAAATATACTATAAAATAAGCTCAAAAACGTTTTTTTTTCAAAACTTAACCAAGTTTAGCGTTGGCAAAAAAGTGCTTTGCTATGTTGAGATACCATTGCACTTTTTTGAAAAAGCTAAACCCTTTTTCGAGATAGATTTTTCAAAAAAAAGCCATCGCTGGACCCGGTAAAGGCTTTTTTCAAAAAAGCTGGCCTATCTCTTCCATTGGCTTTCTTTTCTTCAAAAAAGAAAGTCGAGTGTAGACTTTCACTTAAAAAAAAAAAAAAAAAAAAAAGAGCCACGGTATTTCAGGACATGGAGTGATCCCTGGACCGTTCTCCTGAAATAGCATTTTTTTAAAAAGTTATTTTGAGATAATTAATCCGAATATTTTGAAATAATTTCTTTGAAACAAGTTTTTTTCGAAAATGCTCTGCAATGTAGACGTAGCCTCAGAGTGGACAACACTCAATAATCAGCTTATTCTGTTTATTCCCTCTGAAGCATCTGGCATTGGCCACTGCCAGAAGACAGACCACTGGACTATATGGACCACTGGTCTGAGCTAGTGTGGCTGTTCTCGTGTTCTCTTTTGCTTTGATTCACTCTCTCTGGCTCTCTTTCTCTCACTTACCCAGCACGTATTTTCCAGGAGTTTGAGTGGAGAGATCCATTGGGTTAAGTATCTGGACAGACTCTACTGGTTATAAGGATTGTATTAAAGACAAAGAACATTTTCCAGGGACTCAGTTTATCAGGACTATGTGCAGGGTCCCTCCATGTGGGACTTCAGCAAACCTACCTGTGAAACAGGGGAGCTGCTTCACTAGTGCTCCCTATTACAGAGGATGGTATCTGGAATGACCACTTGTGGGTCTGCTGCAAGAGCTGGATTTCCTTCCCAGAAGGAAGGTACTCAGTGGCTGCTGTTGCTGACAGGAGGGATGGATTTTGTAGAACCTGTTGGTAAAACTAGCCCTTGGCAATTCCTCCCACTGTCTGCCTCTCTAGGCAGGACCACATGAAAAATTCTCCATGCCAGCTTCCACATGTGAGCTGTAGGCCTGGGAAGGAAACCATAATTCAAGGACTTTGTATGTGCAGCAACCTGCTTCTCCTGCTCACTGACTCTTACCTGCAGCACTGCCTGTCAGGTGCTAGTTCTGGTTCTAACTGACAGGACCCTGACTGGTTAGCCTGGGTACTCCAGAGGCTGCCTCTCTCACCATGTTATACCCTAGAGGTTGGATCAGTGGAGGTCATGAGACAACAGCTCCTTGTTTAATCAGGGTAGGGCTGGAGGCAAAATGTTCTCAGTGCAAAGAATTCACCTTCCCTGTTGCTCTGCCAGAGCCTTAATTTACTGGCCAGGTCAAGCTGCAAGGCTCTTCTCTTGGTAGCCGTGAACGATGGTATAATGTAGAGGTGCATCCTACTTTGGATCTTTGCCCACCTGAGGAGCAGCAGTGCCAACAGGAACAGGACCTTGAGCAATGGAAGAGTCAGAGATATGGTGGTCCAGAAAGTGAGGACAGACCGTGGAACACCAGTTCCACAGGGAGCATATATGCTAACCTCTTGCCCTGCTACAGGAGTGTGGGAACACTGATGCCTCTGTCATGACCTTTAAATTAGGCTTTACCTGTGGATCAGCTTTGTTTCCTCACTCATTGCTGGAGGAAAAGCTATAGACGCCTACAGCCAAATAGGGGGAAAGATTGTGAGCAGCGAACCGTTAGATGCATTGTTCCTTAAATATGAACCAACTCCAGAAGATTTTCCTAGTGCCCAATCTAAACTATACTTGCTCCAATTTATGCCTACTGCTTCTTGTCCTATCCTGGGATGTTAAGGAGAACAATTTTTCTCTTCCTTGTAACAAACTTTTATCAAATCCCTCTCCCCCTGCCTTCTCTAGACTAAACCAACCCTATTTTTTCAATCTTCCTTTATACATCATGCTTTCTAGACATTTAATTATTTTTGTTGCTCTTCCCTGGACTTTGTGCAGTTAGTCCACATCTCTCCTGAAATGTGGACCCCAAAACTGGACACACTACTCCAGCTGAGGCATGATCAGCACAGGGTAGAAGAGAAGAATTACTTTTCTTGTCTTGCTTACAAAATTCCTGTTAATGTGTCAAGAATGATGTGTACTTTCTCTGAAACAGCATTACACTGTAGACTCATATTTAGATTGCATTCCACTCCCCCCCCCAATCTCTTTCTGCAGTCCTCCTTTCTAGGCAGTCATTTCTCATTTTGTATGTGTGTAACTGATTGTTCCTTCCTAAGTGGTGTACTTTGCATTTGTTCTTACTGAATTTCCTCCTATTTACTTCAGACCATTCTCCAGTTTGTCCAGGTCATTTTGCATTTTAATTTTACCCTCCCAAGCTGTTGCGACCCCTCCCAGCTTGGTATCCTCTGCAAACACTGTAAGATCCAGGAGGGTTTTGAGATTCTGGTGGTGGGAATGTTAGATTTTCCTTTTGGTGTGGTACTGAGGCAGGGAGTGGTGTCTGTTTCTAGATGAGGGAGGTGGTTTCCTCAGGGACACATAATCCCAGGGTGGGGAAAGACACCCTCAGAATTCATTCCAGAGCTGCAGGCCTGAACCCCTTCTTTCCAACACTGGGGCACCAGAGCTCAGGAGTTACAACTGGGTTCAGAGCAGATTTGCAGGGGCCAGGCCTGTCCTGACCACTCACACTTCTGAAGGGGGCAATGCCCTCCCCTATATTGGAGTGTACAGCCTTGGTAGTGCACAGTAAGAAATGAGGGCTCACTGCCTGCCCCATTCCCTAGCGGACATGTGGGAGAAGGAAATGACAGCTTCAGGTCCCAGACTCAGCCCCTGCAGGTCTTTGAGATTATGGGGACACATGACGGCATGTGAAAACTCCCTATGGGTTCCTGTCCTGGGTGATCTAAAGGTGGAAGGTATGTGTGACTGAGAGCTGTTCTGGATCTTGGCCTGGCTACTAGGCTGTTTACCATATATTCATTTAAGTCAGTAGGGAGCTACCTGAAATAAGGCAGGCTAAAGACTCCCAGAGGGAGATGAGAGAACTTCCCTAGGCTGCAGAGGTTTGCCTCTGCTCCGTTCATCTTTGACAAGGGTGTGATATGACAGACTGCGATATGACAGACTGCAGATATGCCCGGCTGTAATGGTGAACTCCACTTTGCTGAGACCCCCATTTCGTTTGCTTGTCTCTACTTTGTGCAATTACTTTCTTTGTGCATATAACACCTATTTTGTAACAGGAGCTTGACCCTTCATGAAAGACTGTGTCTGAGAAGTGGTGACAAAAAAGAGCTATCCAGTACTGAATGACTCTGCTACTGGAGCAATGAGGTTTGATTAGGAGGGCATCGACTTTGAATGTCTTTCTGCACAGAAGCTGATGGGGGCGAGATTGGTGTCTGGCATTCCCCTGGCTGAGGCAGATGGGCAGAAAGGGGATCGAAGATTATATTTCTAGGAGAGCTTTCTGTGAAGGAGGGTAGACCCCTGCCACATGGAAGAAAACCAAGTGAAAGCAGAAAGGGTCTTAGCCTGGATATGCTGGCTAATTCCAAGATTAAGAGGAGTGAAATTAGATTTAGGGGGCTGTGTCCAGGATTTTGTAACTCTAGGTCTTTCAAGACTAAAGTGTTTATAGATAAGAAAACCCTCTGATAACACTGCATTCCTTGTTTTCCTGACATGTTGTCCCTGAATGAGTTAACCAGAACTCCTTGATACTGGGGAAATATATCTAAGTGATAGGGGTTTGGGATAGCAAAGGTATTGGATCCAGAAACAAGGCAGCTAGATCGTGATATCTCACGGGCTAAGAAGGGTGTCAGACATCTGGCCTGCACCTGGGAATGTGCATGAGACACTGTGAGCTATGTATGTGGTATCCACATTAGGGATGTGCGTAAATAATAAGTGTCTAAGAAAGCCTGAATATCAGCCTCATTTGGGAAACTGAATGTTCCAAAACTGTAAACAGGAAAAACAAAACAAAACCCGTCTCCAGACATACAGAAATCACTCCACACTCATTCAGAACCTGCTCACCTATTTCTAATTGCAATTTTATTTCCAAACAATTTTTTTCTATGAGCAAATAACTCCACCTCCACCCTTTCAATCCAAACACTGATGCCTTGCTCATTGTTGATATACATACTCACAGAAAGAGCATAACTGGCACTTCCCAGACTAAAACGAAGTAGCTGCTGTGACTTTGTCTTGACTAGGAACTTGGGCGAGGATAGGTCCAGGTTAGCTAGCTAAGCCCCATTGTTTCCCAAGTGCAGAGGAACACTTCTAGTTCCATTTTTACTACATGTGTCCTATCTTGGGTACTTGAACTAAAGTATTTACCCTGCCTCTGCACTAAGAAAAAGGTGGCGTTTAAGTGAGGCTTAGCTAGCACAATGTTAACCAACCTGACCTATCTTCACCTACTTTTCCTAGTCAAGTCAAAGTCCAAGTCTATTTACACCCCACCTGTGTTCCATACAATAATTCTTCCTCTTGTGCTCAACCGTGTTCCCTCTGTCTGCCATAGCCCACATATTGTCACCCTCCTGATGAACCAGCAAGCGCATTTGAATTCCAGCATGAGCACTCAGTACATCTTCCCATGTTTAGTAATGGATACATAGGGTGGTGTGGTTTCTAGAGGCACATAGTTCTCTGCATGATTGTGTGTTGGTGCCTGTAAATTAATGAGCTAGCATGACTGCAAGGAGTATTTCTGCAATATTTAGCAAACATCCTGTGAATGGGTGATTGTTAGCACTGGTTTTGATTTGGCATTAATTTCTATGCGGAACTTCCAAAAATGAACTCTCTGCTTGTGTGCACAATAGTGTACTATATTGATGGCCAGGATGAACACCACACGGGGATTGTGAAGTGTGGAATGTATAGAGACTGTGTCTGTTTCTGAGAGGAACTCCAGAATGGGATACTGGCAAAACATCATTTCATACAAGAGCATCTATAAATGTTTATTCTGCAAAAGTTAGTAAATATTTTTCCAAAAATGTACATGGAAAAGTCAACTGTTCTCTGAAATGACTGTGCCAACTGTGGAGAACAAGTAGAATAACCAAAGTCCTCCTTTACATGTAAATCTCATAACAGTGTTACGTAAGAGGATGCTACTGATGCCTCAGTGTTTAGTCACTGCACTGAGGCAAGCCTTGCTAGGTGAGGCATGAGTTTGTGGTAGAGTGTGTTGAGGGTGGACGTGGCTTCCCAGAGTGTAACGCTAAATGCTCACCAAGTAATCTCAAGTTGGTAATTCTGTCACACAAGACAGTTGCCAACATCTATCTTCTGTGTGATGTCACCATGAGATAAAGCATCCATATTCACAACCCAGCTTTACCATTTCACTTTACCATTAAAATTGATCTGACTGAAAATCTGCACATTGGTAATTATGAGATTTTGCATATTGGTAATAAATATATACATGGCACCATTAGACAATGAAACACACATAGCTCAACTTTTATATGCCATGGAGGGTGCAGAAGTGGGGGCAGGCTGGGGAGACAGTAGGGAGACACAAAAACCTGCTGACCCCTGGAGCCCTGGCTCAGCGTGTGAGGGAATGCACACTCCTCTAGGGTCACAGCAGGAGCTGACCACTCCTCCAGCTCCAGGGGCCACAGAGGGGGGCACATTGTGCCCCTCCAAAAGCACTGGAATTTAAATTCCTATGCATGCCTCTAATGCTAAATTTTAAACTAAGTAGAGAGGCACTCCCAAAGCACACTTGTAATTAGTCAATAGGCCCGTTAGTGGCACATGTAACATGCAGGTTTTACAGCTTTAATATTCTCTGCAAACTTCACATAAGATACTTCATCTCCTTTTGGGCCATTTCATATACCCAGTTAAACTAGTTGATCAGACCAGGATGATACTTATCCTGACAGTGCCCCCAACATCCAAGCTACCCTGACAAATATGCCTCACATTACAGCCCCCAAACACCTCAATACCACTGGCCACAGCCTCCAACATCCCCCACTCACCCCAACATATGCACAATAACCAAAATACAGGCAACGAATGACACAAAGGGCCTCTTTGGGCCTCAACCAAAGCCAGCACTTTCAATCCTCAGTGGAAGGATTCTCTTCACTTACAAGCAGATGCCAGGTGCCTGTGAGAAACACACCAAGAGATAACAGCACCAAGCACCTCAGGCATGCAAATGGATGTGAATGTTGAAAACAAGGCTTATGGTAGCATGATATTGATACTTAAAAGACAACTAGGTAGAACACAGATAGTTGTTGAACTGGTTCAAACAGCAGCAATTTCGGACTACAAACTACTAGGACCTAGGTAAACAGTTTGCATAGCCAGAAAAAATCATGCATTGTTACTTCAACAGTCACTGCACTGTCTGGGCACACACCCCTAACGACAACAAAGGGGAAGGAGTTGAGAAGTGGGTGGCAATAAGCAAGTGGCCCTGGCTCAGCCTCTTCATGCAAGTATAAATGTATCTTCCAAATTTCAAAGGGGCAGCTGTGTTAGTCTTGTTCAGTAAAACAAACAAGGAGTCCTATGGCACTTACAGACTAACAAATTTACTTATCTCATGAGCTTTCATGGGAGAAAATCCCACTTTGTCAGATGCTTTGAAGATGGGGAACTTGCAGAATGGGATGATATAAATGCAGGGAATGGTGCGTTACTTACCAGTAACCATCCTTCTTCGAGATGGGCTGCCCGGATTCATTCAGTAATAGGTATATCCATGCTGGAGTGCACGATTCATCAGAACTTTTTGTTCTAGCCTGTCAGAAGAGGGCAGGCAACCCCCCTCCCACCCGCATGCCACCCTGTGGCTATATATGTGGCTGCTGCCCAGCCCCCTCCCCAGTTCCTAGGAGTCGCCAACTCCAAGTGCGGGGACAGGGGGAGGGTTGTGAATGAATCTGAGCAGCCCATCTCAAAGAAGGACGGTTACTGGTAAGTAACCCACCGTTCTTCTTTGAGCCCTGCTTGGATACATTCAGTAATAGGTGACTGCTAGCCATGCTGATGGATGGCGGGTGGAGTTGGCTCTTCTGCTTTCAGTACAGCATACCTGTAACATGGGTAGTTGTCCAATGAGCAAGGTCCTCGAGGGGTCTAAGGAATTGAGCTAAAGACCCTGATCCAGGCAAGAGTGGCCTGGGATTGTAGGATCTAACCCAGTGGAGAGAAGTAGGCCCAGTTTGTCCGAGCAACAATTGGTGCGCATGGACAGGACAGCCTGAGGTCACCCTATGCATAAGTGTGGGACAAACGCATCGTGGCTATGGTCGAGGAATTCACCTGTAATTGCTCTACCTGAGAGGGTATTGGCAGAGGCATGTGGAGGCCAGAGAATTGAGTGTTCTGGCAGCAGCACATGTTGGCGTAATATCTATGAGGGAGTTCACAAGGCCTTAGGATTGCCAGGCTGGCAGTGGTGGTTACCGGACACTGCAAGAAGTGGTGGAAGGGAGGGAGACCATCTTTCCCTCATTCTGGCAGTGTAAAGCACATGTAGGCCATGGCCCAGACGAGTACGTGAATCTGGCGCCACTCGGTGTCCCCCAGCAGGGACAGGCTACCAGGAGCGGGGCAGGAAGGATCTAGGAGAGTTTACTTCATCCTAGTTTAAGGAGGAACGAGAAAGACCGAAGGCGACAGCTGACAAACCTCTTACAGCACACTTATAAGTGATGCACTCGGACCAGCATGGGGAAAGCCAGGTGCTTGACCTACACTACGGCACTATATAAGACAGACACAGGTGGGCCTTCCTATAGGCCTGAAGAGTATACCCCAGGCCTACGTGAGTTTACTGATGACACTGTGACGATCCCCTTTTGAGGTGGACAGTCAGCATCCGTAACATTGCGGAGACACAAGGAAGTGGTATTGCTTTTTTTTTTTTTTTTGCCTTATTGCTATTATTTCATTATTACTATTACCATTTGGATTCAACAGCTGGCAAAGGGCCGAAGGAATATAAGGGGCAAGGAGCTGTCGCAATGAAGGCGAAGCCCAAGGAATAGGCTCATGTGCCCCAAGAACCCCGGATGCCAGTCCCCATGGCCTACGGGACCAAATTAACTTTGGCCTATGTGACCTCGTACCGCAGGGAAAGACCCACCCTGATATGGTACTGACCTTAAGCCTGGTGATGCACAAGGGTGTGTATCAGGTTTGAGGCTCCCTGTGAGAAGGGGCCACGAGGGAGAATTGGGATGTAAGGGAGGAGGAAGGAGTTTCCTCCAATCGGAGCAGAGTGAGGGTACACCCCCAGTGGGGCACACCTGGCTGTCTCTCTTTAAGACACTTGCAGTTTATCTGAAGTGTCCTCTATGAATGTTCTAGCTTTGTTATTAGATCTTACCCAGGAAGGTGAATTCTATCAAAGGGCAGCTAGTTCCCGAATTCCGGCTCGCTGTTAGGAATTTTGGGGTGGGTTTAATGTTAGGCAGTATCGAGTGAGAAGGAACCTAGTAGTCACTTAGGACAGGAGTATAATATGCCAAGTCGTAACTACTAAGGCTAGAAGATCTTCAGATCATGGTGAGGAGGAAGGAGCTGTACTCGCGGGACTCCTGAGTGAGCGTCTCCTGAAGCTAGGCCAGTGGTAACCACAGTGCTATGGCTGTCCCTGGAAGGTGAGCTACATGAAGGCACTGCTGGATAAAACTCTGGGAAGTAATGATTGGGCCCAGTCTCATACCCCACCTGCAGGGATGGTCTCTGAACCATCACAGTGGGACCGAGCGATGACTGTGACATAGCGAGGAAGGCAGAGGGACGAGTTTCTCCATCTTTGATCAAATGGCAAAGGGGTGGGGTCCAGTTGATATTATTATGTCATCTCCTTTAGTTCTCCGTGACCTGAGGATCTCCTGATTTAAGTGGAAGGGAGTGGCCACCTTAGAGGGGGAGAGAGAAAGGGAAGTGGCACAGGTCTACTTTGTCAGGGACAAACTCCGTATACGGGGGTTCCGACTTTAGGTAGTGATGATCAGGAGCCAGGGGGAAGTGATTCATTGTTTGTTAACATAGCCTCTTTCCCGTATGGGGAAAGGGAGGGTAGAGTAAACGAGATAGTGGCCCCAGCTAGTGCGACCTCTCTCAAGTGCGCACACCCAAGCTGTGGACCAGCTGGTGGTAGTGAATACTAGAGGGGTCCATCTCCCCAGTGGAACCCACAAGCAATTGGCCAAGCACTTGCGCCTGGTGGCCGAGCTCCAACGTTTGTGTCCGGTACTTGGCAGGCAGGGATGGTTTGCCTGCTCCATGGGCTCAGGAGGGGCTGAAGTACTGCCTAGCTGGAAGCATATACCTTAGATCCTTGGTTGGGGATTGTTTGAACGTGAGCTATGTTTGAACACCAGCTATTCCTGCTGGTGACATAGGAGAAGGGTTGATTAGGGCGGTGTATAAGGAGGGTGGAAGGCTCCCCCCCCCAACCCTCTGGATAGGAAAGTGAGTGCCCTCTGGGAAGAGAGGAGCAAAAAGAGGGAGGTCCCTGCCGATGAAGGGTCTCCTGAACCTCTGTTTTGAAAGATAGGAAGATAAGACCTTGCCCACGGGGGAGTGTGTGTGAGCGCAACTCCCCGGTATGGGAATGGTGCCCACGGGGAGAACACAGTCTAGTTGGGAATGGGCATAGATGAAGCAGTACACTCTTCGATGTTTGGAGTGTGCTCCATGAACGCCTTATGTGTCCCGGGGAGGGCAAGGGAGGCACCGCATGAGGAAGTGAGGGGGGGCTTCTTCCCCCTGGTGGGGCGTCAGGTACAAGGACATGGTAGCCCCTTGGGTTGGAGTCAGACCCGTTTGCTAGGGGCTGCCACAGACCTCCATTCTATCTGCTAAGCTAGTAGTGGAGGCTTGGATAACCAGAGGGTTGAGTCCTCTTGGTTTTTGGAAGTATTAGGAGCAATAGAGAGGTATGAATATGGCCCTGGGTTAAACCCTGGTTCTGCCCGAGAGAGAGAGGGAGGGCTGTTTGTCAGCTCGTAGGAAGGGTCCCAAGTCAGTGGGCACTCCATGGGGCAGGAGTTTTGAGAAAGGTGACTGGCAACCAGTCTGACTGGTTATAGCCAATACCATTGATTAGCTGGTCAGGATCCCTTCCCAGCATTGTGGGAGAGGGATCTTGATGGGAAGGTCCCCCAACTGGATTTTGAACTGAAGTTGTGGTGGTGGTGATTAAATCCTTACCAGTGGCTGTTGGGGAAGGAGGAGGGCGGGGTCGATTTACTACTGGGCCTTATGGGGCTGGGGGACGTGGAAGAGGCTCCGAGGGAAGAAGGCCCAAATATTTTACTGTTACTTTATGACCTGATCCTATGTTTGACACCCCGTTGCATTTAGTTTCATTCCTTTCTGTAAGTTCACCCATCTTTGAAGCATCTGAGGAAGTGGGATCTTCTCCCACGAAAGCTCATGCAAAAAATAAATCTGTTAGTCTTAATGTGCCACACAACTCCTTGTTGTTTTTTTACTGGACTAGACTAACACGGCTATCCCTTTTGAAATTGACCGAATATTTTAACTCCCCCTGGGGGTCACGAGCTGTACTCAAGATGGCAGAGGTCTCTGGTGGGAAGAGGGCATCGCCCCCAAAGGGAAGGTCAAGGGTCACTTGTTGGGAGGCCAGGGGCACTCTAGCTTTCCGTAGCCACCCTGCACGGTGCAGGGTTACAGCCGAGGCTGTAGTGCAGGCTGCTGTATCCACTGCATCCCAGGCTGACAGGAGGAGGTCCTGGGAGGCTATCTTGCCCTCCTCAAGGAAGGCATTATACTCTTCTTTCACCTCTTGTGGGAGTAGATGTCTAAATTTATTTATTGACTCCCAAACATCTAACATATATCTGCCCACCAGGGCCTGGTTATTTGCAATGTGTAACTGGAAGCCTGAGGAGGAGTATATGTTCCGGCCCAGTAACTCTAACTCCTTTGTGTCCCTCGATGTTGGGAGGGGATCACGAGGATCCTGCCCTGGCCTTAAGGCCATCTTGACCACTGCTTGAGGTGGGACTGGGTGATGGATGAGAGAGGGGAACTCTGACCCTGGAACTCAGTATTGGGGCATGCCATGTCTGAAACTGGGGAGATGGAGCCCTGGTTCTGCCAGCGAGATGAAGCCCAAGTCCCAAATGCTGGGATGGAGGGGAACTGACCAGTGCTGCTGAAGAGAATACTGGACCGAAAAAAGTGTCTGTGGGCCCTTCGGAGGACTGGACCTCCATTCTCATGTGTGCTGAGACATGGTGCAGGAGGTCAAACTGCGCTGATAGGTCCCCCATGTAAGAGCATGGCACCAGGTTTAGAGCCCTGACCGATGCCGAGTGGGACGGTATCGCCATGGGCATGGTGGTCTCTTGGGGGGACTGTTCATTGGGGTGGTACCGAAAAGGCGACGGCGCCAACCGTTTGGAGCCCTTTGAGGCCCCTTCCCCTGGGCTGGAGGGGAGAAGTGTCTCGGGACCCTCGGGACAGTACCAGGGATGGCAGGGTAATTTGGCACCTAGGAGACGGCTCAATGGTCCCAGGACTCAAGGAGGTAGTGGGCTCCAGTGTCAGGGACCCCGGCCCCGACAGCAGAGAAACATACGGTGCCGTTTACGCTGCACCCAGACCTTCGAAATGAAGGCTGGTTTTCCCCTTCTAGCAGGCACCGGAGAGGGAGTTGTAGGCAGTAAGAGGAGTGCCCTTGCTGCCTCGACTGCCTCCAGGGTCGTTGGAATCGGCACTGACCCTGCTCAGTCCAGTGGGGAGTCCCATGTCAAAGACACGGAGTGGTGCTGGTGCAGCGGTACTGATATCGGTACCGAGCTGGTCCTGTGTCCCCTATTAGCATGGTGCCAGAGGGGCTCCAGTGCCGAGCTGGCACACTGTGCCGCAGGAGACCCCGAGGCCTCAGGGAAAGAGTGCCAAGCCTGTTCAGAGGCGAAGGCACAGTGCCTTTGCTCCCTATCCTTGATTGTCCTTGGTTTGATGGACAAACACATGGAGCAAGCAGGGACCACATGGCTTTTGCCCAGGCACCAGAGGTACTTCTCATGGGGATCATCCTGCAGAAAGGCCTTGCCACAGTCAGCACAGGGTTTAAACCCAGGTATGGCTGACAGTGTAGGAGTGCAATATCAATGTTCCGGCTCAAGAGGGGGAACCTTCTTCGGTGGAACTAGGTCCACCAATTGGGTAAAAGGCTCATAAAGTGAAAACGAGGAAGACAGGCTGCTTGCGAAATGCAAGGAGCAGGCAGTTCCACAACTGATGCTGAGGCAGAAGAATGAAACTGAGGAGGGGCTGGGCAGCAACCACATTTATAGCCATGGGTTGGTGCAGTGGGTGGTGGCCACCTGCCCTCTTCTGACAGGCTAGGGCAAAAAGTTCCAACCAATTGTGCACTCCAGCACGGATACACCTATTATTGAATGTATCTGAGCAGCGCTTGAAGAAGTGTAAGTCGTGGGAACAGGTCACACTGTAACAGCAAACCAAAGCAGTTGTAAAGATTCAAACACTGGGGAACAGCATACAGAGGGAGATAAGGTCAAATCACCAGTTGTAATGAGAGAAAAATCCAAAGTCCCTATTAAGCCCTGAAACAATGCAATTAAATTTGCAAATAAATTCAGTCTCAGCAGCTTTTCTTTGAAGCCTTGATCTGTTATTCATCTGTCTGAGCACTGCAGTTCATAAATCATCAATGGAGTGATCAGGAAGATTGAAATGCTGACCCACTGGTTTTAGAATAAAAACAACAAGAGTCCTGTGGCACCTTATAGATTAACAGATTTTTTTGGGGGCATAAGCTTTCATGGGCTCCAACCCACTTCGTCAGATGCCCGGAGAAATCTGTTAGTCTATAAGGTGCCACAGGACTCTCGTTGCTTTTGCTATACACAGGCTAACATGGCCACTCCGCTGGTTTTACAGTGCTGTGGTTCCTGATGTCAGATTTGTGCCCGTTTATTCTTTTGCTTTGTCCCGTTTGTCCAATATATAAAGCAGAGGGGCATTTCCGGCACACAATGGCATAAATAACATCTTATTTTCCAAAGTGCGCAATGGAATGAGGACAATCCTGATTTAGGCTTTCTCCCCTCTGAAGATGCAGACCAAGGGCATGGCAGCAGCCCCAAAGTTGCAGGACAGCCCAAGAATGCACAATACTTGTCAACCTCCAACTTCAGAAAGGCTGACTGGGAAGACCTTATCGCTGAACTGGATGAATCCATCTGTAACATTACTCTCACAAAAGCATTACAGCGAATATGTCTCTGTGGTCTGGAAAACTGCTTGAAAGCACATTCCCTTGGGGGGATGTTAGACTTTATATGTACTTGGGTTTTCAGAGCAGAAGACCTGGGTCCCTTCAAGAAAGAACCATGGGGGTCAAGGAAATGCTTATGAGGGAGCTCAGAAAGGAGCAGTGGGACCATAGGAGGGATCTGATTGAAACAACAAACCTGTGCCATGAGAGCAAAAAGCCGAGGCCACCATTTGTAAGCTGAATCCTGATGCACAACAACCAAAGCATGTTGCCACAGTTGTCCCAACCAGGTTGTACACCAGCTCATCCTAAATGCCAAACCAGTCCACAAAGAAAGTGCAAAACAAAACAAGGTAAGCAGGCACTTTGCTCATTCCCCAGGAACAGCAAAATCTACTATAACCAGCTCAACGTAGAGTAGACAATAGCCGTGAGAACCCTTAAAAATGCAACGGCAGCTGGACTTGAAGGCATATCTAATGAACTATTACTACGCTTCTGGCCAAGACCACAAAAGTGGCTAGTTAACTTCTTGAAGTCTTGCATGGAGACAATTCAAGTACCTATGCTGTGTAGACAGGCCAAAGTGCTTCCACAACTCAAACCACATAAATACTTTTAACTCTGAAAAGAGCTATCAGCCCATGCCCTTACTCTGCTAAAGCTACAAGCTACATGAGGGGGTGGTAACAGGTAAAATAACACCAATAGCGGAAGGACAGCAGACTGGTGACCAAATCAGTTTCCATCCAGGGCACTTATAATGTGGTCAAGTTGTAAACTGAACTCAGAACATCAAAGACAGCATTGAAACCTGCTAAATTACAGGAGGTGTGTTTGTTGATTAGTCAGCTGCTTACCTTACTGTGAACCATACACACTTCTTCTGAAACAAGCAAGAATTTTTGAGAACTAGCAAAATGGCCCGTCATCTAATCCTTCTTGTAAATCAGCATTTCTTTGCTGAGACGAATGGCCAGAAAGTTGATAGCACACTCACACGAAGGCTTTGTTTCATGGTTCAGTGCTATCACCCTCACTATTTATGATCCTTGTATTGCCACCCAGTCAGAAAAATCTGAGGACATTGAGCACATTTTAACTGGCTCCCTCACTACAATTGGAGAATACTATCGCATGTGATTCCTAAAGGCCAGCCATAGTGAGATACAAGTTTGCCCGTTCCATCTGGAACACCATTCGAGCAAAAACTCCAAAGATTGTGGGATGGTACAGTACTTGAGCGCTAAAAGTAACCTGTCTACCTTGGAGTCACATTAGATGAACACTAACATTCTGAAAGCACATCAAGAAGCTGAAAAACAAAGTGAACTCCAGTAACTGTGTACTCAAGAAATTGGCCAACTCAAAATGGGCAGCTGACTCCAAAACACTCTCAACAACCAGTGTCCCCTTATAATGAACAATGGAATATTGTGCTTCACTATGGTCATACTTGAACCATGCACACAAAATTGACACTGAATTTAATCACCCCTGATCATCACAGGGATCTTGACAATGACTCCAAGCCTGTTGCTATACAGCCTGGCCAGGATTGCACTGCTCTCTTGAGATGATATGCTTTCAGTAAAAATGACAAACAAAACCAGCTATATGATCCAAGACACTCATAGCATGGACACATTCCACCACCCAAGGCACTGAAGACGTGACAGATCTTTGCCTCTGAAAATCCCTTACCCCAAAATACCACTGTGGAAGGCTACTGGGTAACAAACAATGATCCTGGAAAACCTGGTTCTTTCAGAACAACTCTGGCTAAGGACTGACCTCGAATGAAAACACTGGTGCCCTCTAGACTGAGCAAGAGCTGGAGTGACCAAGACTTGTGACAGAATGGCCATGTGGAAACTGAGGAATGACCCCAAATGTGCATGTGGAGAGCCTAGGCAAACACTTGAATACTGCCTATCATGGTGTCTGTTGTTAATATCCTGTACTCTCCAGAAACTACTGGTGATAAATGATTACACCAGATCTTGGCTATGGTTTTACAGTGATATATTATGATGATGACTCCCAAAATCTTGGTCCTCAAACCCTACTGAGCTCCAGTATCTCACAAACCCTCACACCATGCCCAGCAATACTCTCCATTCACCCCAGAATCCATCAACAACTTACTCCAAACCTCTCTGTCAACACCTTTGGGATATTCCTGGCCATTTATCAATACCAACTCCAGCTCAACACTTGGCTCCCATCCTGAGCTAGGCAGTTCCTCCTGACCTCAGTCATCTAGCAACTCTCCTCTCTGTCATCATCCGCCCTGCACAGACAGCGTGGACCAAATCTGAGGAACAACTGCCATTGTGATCTGGCACATGGGCCTGCAGTGCCACTCAGGTTTGGCCCAGGCAGCCACCCCTTAGTCATGATGGAGAGTAGCTGGGACAAATTTGAGTGGCACCACAACCTCCTGCACCATGTAAAGTGCCAGAGTACTCTTCCATCCTGGATTTCTCACTCTAGAGCTGTGCTCCAGACCTGACAGCAGCACCACACCACTGGCAGTTTCACACAAGGGATTAAAAATGGAAATAAAGGTGGTGAGGAAGTGAAGCGACGACGATAAGGTGGATAGAGAGCTGGATAGATCATTGGGCTCAACATTTAGCGGTCAATGGCTCAATGTCTATTTGGCAGCTGGTAACAAGAGGTGTGCCCCAGAGTTGAGGGCTGGGGCCTGGTTTTGTTCAACATCTTCGCTGATGATCTGGAGGACATGGTTGACTCACCCTTAAGCAAGTTTGCAGATGACACAAAACTGAAGGGAGTGGTCAATACCTAGAAGGATGGGGATAGGACACAGAATGTCCAAGACAAATTGGAGGATTGGACCAAGAGAAATCTGATGAGGTTCAACAAGGACAAGTGCAGTCTTGCACTTAGGGTGGAAGACTCCCATGCACTGCTACAGACTAGGAACCAGGGCTGGTGCAAAGCAGTAAGCCCAGCAAGCGGTGCAGGGGGGTGCCACCACTTGAGGGGTGCCAAAACAGGGAGCGCGCAGTTGCGCAACACTATTATGTCATTCTATGTGCCGGCATCTGCTGCACTTGCAGGGGGGCACCAACAACGCTAGTGCCGTTCCTGCTAAGAACTGACAGGTCAGGAAGCAGTTGTGCAAAAAAGGACCTGGGGGAGACAATGGACAAGAAGCTGGATGTGTGGCTACAGTGTACCCTTAGTGCCAAGCAGGCTAATGACATGTTGAGCTACATTACTAGGAGCACTGCCGATCTGCTGATCAAGGGAAGTGATTATTCTTCTCTGTTTGGTACTGGTGAGACCACATGGCATACTGTGTCCAGATGTGGGCCCCTCCACCACAGAAGGGATGTGGACAAATTGGAAAGAGTCAAATGGAGGACAACAAAAATAAGTAGGGAGCTGGAGAATGTGACTTTCGAGGAGGGACTGAGAGAAGCAGGTTTGTTTAATCTGTAGAAAAGAAGAATAAGGGGGGATTTGATAGCAGCCTTTGACTGCCTGAAAGGGGGATGGAGTGAGTCTGTTTTCAGTGATAGTAGATGACAGAACTAGAAGCAATGGTCTCAAGTTGCAGTGGGGAAGACTGGATATTAGGAAAATCTTTTTCCCGAGGAAGGTGGAGAAGCACTGGAATGGGTTACCTAGCAAGGTGATGGAATCTCCATCTTTAGAGGTTTTTAAGGCCCTGCTTGACATAGCCCTGACAGGGATGAGTTAGTTGGGGTTGCGTGTTAGTGAGGTCAGGCTAACAAAGCTAGAGTTGATGACAGGGGTCTCTTCCAACCCTAATCTTCTATGATTCTAAGTGCAGAACATGCTGGGAAAAGAAAAGCTGTTTTCTGAAGCCCCATGTATTGGTCACAGATTTGCAAAATCACCCTTGCTGACTTCAGGAGGTTGCTTTGTCTCTCCCAAATGATAAAAGCCACAGTCTTGCACTACAGCTAAAGTTTCAAGATGGGAATTCATGGTGGACAATGTTGATGGATGTGGCAAGTGGTGGCAATGTGGGCCTGGCGTCACAGCAGCTGTGGCAGGGCACCAAGCGAGTTTTGCAGCAGCATTAGAAAATGTTGACATGTTTTTGAAACAATTTCAGATCTGGTATCTGTACCAGATTGAGTCTGTAACCAGCTTTTTTATTTAAGCCTGCTGGGATTCCATCAAAGGCGCCTGCTGTTTACCCAGAACCATTTCATTGGAGAAAACAGCAAACAGACCTGCATTTCTATCTGATTTCACTTTTTCTCTTCCCCATGAATTTAAGTGCTTGTGAAAAGCAGAGCTGATAAGGCAGAGCAATGTAGACAAATCCCAACAAGCATAGAAGGGATTCCAGCAGCTGCTCCCAGGTTTGTTAACAGGTTGAAAGTAATTTGGGCGTGCGGGTGTCAGCCTCTAAGTGCGGGGCCTCAAGTGACCCTCTGTGAGACATGGCACAGTCCCAAGAGCTGTCAACCCATATCCTGCTGTCAGCATCCAGAGGGCAGGTGGGAGAATCCATTCACACATTTCAGATCGTTTTTCTTGTGCAAGTTTTTATTTCTGTCCCTTCACAATGAATAGCAGTGACCAAGTCCATAGATCTGTTCAGTGACACAAGCACCCCAAGGAAAATGTAGTCTTGGGACCCAGATAAAGAAGGGAACTAACTGAGAAGAGGCCTGGGGTAAAAAAAAACATTCATCCTTCTTTTTGCATACAAGGCTTGCTAGGGACATAGCAGGCTCTGAAAAGACTTAGCCAGGCTGTCACATGCTGTGCCCAGCCATGTCAGCGGAACTTCAGCATCCCACAGAGAGAAGAAACTATGGAATGAGAAGATAGAGGGCTGGTCAGAAGCATTTGTGGCTTCAAGCTCTCAGAACCCAGAAGCGCTGTTTTACAAGAGACTAGACCCTGCTGTCCCAGGCAGAGGTTCCCCAGCCTCCCCAGTTCTTTCTTCTCCCAGAGTGTGTGTACAGCCTTTGCCAGGCCAGGGAGCAAGAGACCCCTTTCAAGGCAGCACAGAGCCTTATGGAAAGATTAGCTGGCTCAGGTCCATCTCCTTGTTTTCCAGCACTGTCACAGGGCTTCGTAAGAGGAAGGGGAAATGATCACTGCTCCCTTAACGTCTTTCTGGAATACAGGGGATCAGCGAGTGACCAGTGAAGGCAAACTTTTCTCTGTAAACTGCTTGATCTTGGGTCCTGGTGATGAGGGAGGCTCAGGGGGCATTTTTCTATTTCCTGGCTCACCCCACATCATAAAAATCAGCTTGCTCTGTGCAGTGACTCGACCACTGTAGATCTTTCCTCACTGGATCAGCCTCCAGCCATGTCAGAGGTCTGAAATGAAATCTAATAGAAAGTCATGATGCCACCAGTCACACAATGGCCCGGAGCTCAAATCTTCAAGATCTGTGCCTCAGTGAACTGTGAAGAGATGCCATCTTTCCCCCAGAAGGGCATTGCTCTTGGAGGCATTGCTCTGATTGTCTCTGCTCATTCTGGTTTTGTCTTCTGCTAAGTCACTCTGGCTTGTCTGGAGGTCAGTACGTCTCTTTCATCACCCCAGCCCTGGGCTCAGTGCCTGTTGGGTGAGGAAGGCAAAGTACGCTATGATGTAGAGCGATTAAATGTCAACTACCAAGCTTCCATGCTCTCCCTATAGTCCGAATGCCTTCAACATCTCATTCTCCTAACCTGGTGCTCCTCCAGGTCTCATTTAGTGGAGTGTGTCAGCCGGGTGACTCCTTGGCGTCTGGGATGGTGTGTTGCTTACATCTATCATACCTGCACTGTGACAATGTAATTTTTATCTCTGGTTGTTTATGTCTCAGATGGAACTACTTGTAAATTCCAAGAAGAAAATGTATCCCCACATGTGACAGAACCAGCACAAGACGATTAATCTGCCCTTTTAGACTGGAATGCAAACCTGTGCAATGTCACTCTTGGAATCTGAAGTAAAGCAATCAGTTTGGAAGCTGAGGTCCTTGCACTCAATGGGACAAATTGTGCTCTTATTTACACCAGTGTAAATCCACTGACTTCAGCAGTTACTCCAGATTTACAACACACCACGAAGCAAATTTGGCCCTGAATTTCAGTCACTTTATGCTTCTATTGAGTCTAAAGCCTGAGACATATGTAAATGAGCCACAAGGTGAGAGATCCAGGCAGATTGGCAGGAGATGCATAGGGCCACTCAGATAATGGATGCAGATTCCAGAAGATGATGGGCTGACCTCAGACTTGCTGTACCAACATAAAGCAGCCATAAATTGGGCTTGGCCAGCTTTCTTAAGAATTCCTCTGAGGTGGAAACAACTCATTGTCACCCCCAACCCCTGTCCAGTTTAGGGGGTGCTACCAGGGGAAAATGACATGGACCTTCTTGGCTCTAGAAAACTAGGTGTAAAGCAGAGCAGCCCTGAGGCTTTTCTCCTTTATGCCAAAGCCTGGCCCAGTGCCTGGATGGTCCCAGGATCAAGAGGATGCAAATTCAGCTGAGTGGCCAGTGCATGCCCTCTGGTTCATATAACTATTCCAGTGTTCCACTCCCAAGCCATTACGCTTCTCTTCTCACTCACCCCCACAGGTGCCATGGCCGGAGTGTTCATTATGGCATATTGTCCAGTCTGGTTGTCTTCAGCAATGGGGCTTCCCTGTGGAGACAGTGGTATAGCCCAATCCTTCCCCCTTCAGACGGGTGTTTTGACTCTCAGCCAAAACTTTCCTTTTCTTAATGTCATCTCTTACTCCAGTTCTGACCCCATGTACTACCTTCAAATGTTCCTCTTCTTCCTCAGTATTAACACTTCCACATGCTACACTGATGGTAGTTTGTTGTAGTCCATTTAAGTGTGAGCTGGACTCTGGAACACTTACTCACTCACACTGGTGAGCGCCTGCTCACATGAGCTGCCCCACTGATGTGAAAGGGAAATTGGTATAAGAAATACCTCTCCAGGCTGGTAAGAGTCCCACAATCAGTCCCTTAGATCTTCTTGTAGCACATGCACAGTACTTCCTTTGCAGGGACATTTGTGGTCACATGCAGTGTAAAGGAGAGAGGAAAAGGAAGGATGAATGAACCAGAAAATGGCGGGTCACTTACCAGTAACTGTCCTTCTTCAAGATGGGCTGCTCGCATACATTCAGTGTTAGGTGTCTATGTGCTGCAGCACATGATTGGTCAGAAGCTTTTAGTCTTAGCCTGTCAGAGCAGAGCCAGAGGCCAGTGCTCCCTCTGGCCATTCCTGTGGCTATATATATGGCCCCGGCTCTGCTCTTCCCCAGTCCCTTCTAGTCTGCCAACTCCGAAATGCGGGGACGGTGGGAGGGTCCTGAATGTATGCGAGCAGCCCATCTTGAAGAAAGACAGTTACTGGTAAGTAACCCGCCATTCTTCTTTGAGCACTGCTTGGCTACATTCAGCGTTAGGTGACTACTAGCCATACTGTGGATGGTGGGCAGAGTTGGAGCTTTCCGCCTTCAACACACTGATCCCCCTTAAGGCAAGCTCATGGCCTGGGAGAGCTGAGAAGGCAGAGCCGTAACTACAGCTTGTGGTGCCCGGGGCAGGCAGCTTCAAAAACGCTCCCCCCCTCAACCCAATCCAGCCCGGGGCCTGATCTGTCCAGATGGGGGGGGGAGTGCCTCCCCTGCTGCAGGGTTGGAGCAGCAGGGGGCCCGGGGGGGAAATGCTTCCCTTGCCACCCAGGAAGAGCGGCAGGGGAGAGGTGGGGGGAAATACTTCCCCTGCCACCCTGGAGGAGTGGCAAGGGACCCAGCGGGAGGTGCCTCCCGTGCAGCAAGGACAGAGCAGACAGGGCATTGGGGCAAGGCGGGAGACACTACCCCAGCCCCTGTCTGGCTTGAGAGGGACTGTGCCTAAGGCGCATTCCTCTTCTGGGCTGGGAAGGGGTGGCTGGCTGCCCTTTAAAATTCCCCACTGGGGTCTTTGCCTTGTTCACCCCGCCCTAGTTACAGCTCTGTGAGAAGGAGGCAGGCTATTGGCCTACCTGGGGAATACTCTGTAACTCTCAGAGTCCCTAGAAAACACTAAGCAGAGAGAAACCCGAGAGAGGTAGTGAGTCACCTTGTCATCTATAAGAGAGGTGGCAGGTGGTCTATTCTACACCTTGTACAAACAGAACTTTTAGAAGTAGAAATAAAGGGGCTAAGGGATAAGGAAGCTTACTAACCCCCATAGAGGAGAAGAAACTGGCCCTTTATGACTGTTCTAAGGGTTCTCCCCAAGGAGATGTCAAGGGCAAGCGAGTCTCCTTTTCAAGGTGGGCACAGGTACTGGGCCCTGGTAATTGCTCTAAGGAAGGCCCATATAAAGAGTAAAGTATGGCAGACAAGAGAAGAGAGAGGCTTGTGCTCAGGAAAACTAATGAAGGGAAGCATGCCACCTAACTAAAAGGTGGGCCCTGAGCCATTGGGCCTATGAGGGCTTCTTCAGGCCCTTCCATTCGAAGTGTGATAGGAGGCGCTGAAGAAACAAGGAGAGTGACGAAGTTGGGCTATTTGCTTAGAAGCAATAGACCAGGGGTCTCAAACTCAAATCACCATGAAGGCTGCATGGGAACTAGTAGAGGGCCCCATGAGGACTAGTACATTAGCCTGAGGGCCACACCACTGAAACCTTTCCATACAATGATATTGGAAATATCAGTAATGATCATGTTGTTGTGGGCCGCAGGAAATGGCTTCAGGGGCTGCATGCAGCCTGCGTGCCACGTGTTTGAGACCCCTGTGATAGACTGTCACATGCCTCCTGCAGTGAGGGGTGTGGACAAATCTACCTTACCCACCCTAGGTAGGAGGCAACGCAAAGACCTTCGAGTAGAGAGCGACAAAGGAAATAGTCTAACGGGGTAGTTCCAGCTGAGAGAGGGAAAATGCTTAGAATCAAGAGTGGGGTGACCTGGTGAGCTAGGGTTAGCAGTGACGCCGGTCTCCCCATGACAAGTGTGTCTCCCTTTTGTTCCCTCTGGAAGTTGGGTAGATACGCCCACACTGCCCCATGGTGCGGAAGAGAGAAGAAATGGGGGAGGGTGGGTACACTATGTCTATGGTTAATCTATTTAGGTCCCTAAGTCAGCACTCAGTGTAGGACCTTCCCACTGTGTGGGAGTAAACCTTGAAATATGAAGGCATTGAAGGAAGAAGTTTGAGAGATGAGAGAAGTAAGACAAGGGGAGTTTACCCTACCCCCTTGAAGGATTGGTTCCCTCCTCTAGGAGAGATGAACCAAAGTGGCAGGAAGGGTTTGTTAGAAAACACCTTGTGGAAGAGCTATAGAGGAGGGATGAGTGGGTCTTCCAACCCTTCAATAGGGAGGATGCAACTGGGTTCTCAGACCCTAAGGTCATGACCCAGAACAGTGGAGAAAGAAACCCCAGGAAAAATAGAGTAGTCAGGGTGGGGGAAAAAATACAGTCCGCCCTTCTGGGCTCACCTTCAGCTGAGTGGGATTCCCATATGCACTGTAGCAAGCGGAGCCCAGAAGGTGTGTTGAGGGAAGACCCCATTGGACCCCAGATATGGAACTATGGAGAGTCGATGACTCCGACTGTTCCCAGGAGTTAAGCGGGCTGCCTGAGAGCCGAAACATAAAAGGGTTTGAGAAAAAAAATGCAGGAACCTACTTTTTTCCAAGGCTAGGGTCTGGACGCAGGGTGGGCCTGGGTTTTCTTGAGGCATTTTCCCATGTGTAGGTGGTTTAAGAACTGCACAGTATTCATCGTTCTCTACCTCAGGGTGTGGGATGGGTGCAAGGTCTCCCATCTATCTACCCCCCGTCAAAGTGAGATGCTCACTATATCTTCTAGCCAAGTCAATGGAATTAGGCACCATCTCTGGTAGACATAGGGGAGATGGGGTGAAGATGGGGGGGTGGTTGAAAAGCCTCCTATCACACTTGGTGAAAAACGGGGTGCTTGGGGAAGCAGAAGATGTCTATGTCAGAATATATTGGTCAGGACTCGTAACTTGTGACACCCGACATCCAAAGCTGTGACATGCTTATCCGAAAGGTGATGAGGTAGCATATTCCTATACAGGGCCATCCTGACAGCAGGAACGCTTTTCCCATAATGGAGAGGAGACCCCCTCTCCACCAGACACCTATTATGTACCTGTGGCAAGAGGGGTGGGGGGGGTCAGGTGACTTAGCTCGCATGGGGGTGGGGGGAGGACCCCATATGCTTTCAGCCCTGCAAGAAAGTTTTAATTCCTACTGGAGGGTAGAGGCAGTAAGTTCATGGTCCAGAGGATAACAGTATATGGAAAGTATGGGTTTGGATTGCTACTGGTATTCCTGTGTACACATATCCCACAGCTTTAACAGGTTCCCGCCGAGTTTAAGAGAGGTTAAGAACCATGGGCAAAACCAACATCAGAAACACAGATCAAACCGTGTCAAGGTCGTTCAGTCCCTGTTTCTCATCACCAGAGGAGATCGTGGATCAAGACGAATGGAAAGGGGGGTGCATAAAAACACATTACGCCCATAAGAGGATACCTAGACTCCACAGTGAAAAAATGAGGAGCAATTCAGTTGGTTTGCTGCCAAGTTCCCTCGTAATGATGGGAGGGATACCCGAAAAACCTCAGGAATCCAAACACGGGGGCATCAGGTACAAAAGAGGCCCCATTGGACATTCATCATGGCCATAGGGGGATTCGGTGGCATCTCTAAAGGCATTAATCGTCCGAACTGGGGTGGTGATGGGGGAATAAATTAATGCGTAGAAAACATCCCAGTTCCTACTAAACCTTGGAGACGGTTAAGCGGTGTGAGAAAAAAAAACAAGCAATCATGGGGGGACAATTTCACTTGAGTGCCCAGGGCCGGTCTGCAGGCCAAAGACTGGCCCTTTGAGAGGAGAAGTGTAAAAAGTGCAATCCATGTGTGTAGAACATGGAAAGAAACTGTGCCTGGGCAAATACCCCTCCAGTTTGGGGAGGGGTTGTATGGAGCAGTAGAAAACAAAAGTTTCTTCTCTTATAATAATGGGTAAGGTGTATGTAGGGAAGAAAACCCACACCAAGTTCTAAAGGGTTCAAGATGGGATAAGGGGAAAAAGGGGGCAGCAGGCCCCCTCTTGCGCCGGGGGTACTGGAACTCAAGGGGAAGATTCCCTTGGAGACAAAGAACCCAGATCCCCGTGGGGTTGGTCTTGTTCCCTGCTAAATCAGGATGGTCTAATTTGGTGCCCTTGGCATTCTGTGTGGTGACGCGGGCTAAAATGAGTAAGCGCTCGTGACAGGAGCATGCCCAGAGAACGAAGTTCTGATCTGGGGTCCCTAACACAATGTAATAGGAGGTCTGTGTCCTCTGCAAATAAGGACTGTCCCTTGAAAGGTAGGTCCTGAATGCCTGTTGGCTATCTTGTGGTAGGCCTGCTTCCTCTAGCCATGCCACTCGTCTCATGACAATGGCCAATGCTGCTCCTGACTCGCTGTATCTGAGGCATCCCATGGAGCCAGAAGAGAGTCTCAGGATGCCAAAGCACCTTCATCCAAGAGGGATTCATAATCGTCTCTATGTTCTTGTGGAAGAAGGTCTCTAAACCTCCTCAGCGAGTCCCATATATTCAGAGTGTATCTACCCACAAGAGCCTGGTGGTTAGCTATGTGGAGCTGGAAGGCAGAGGACGAGTATACCTTTCTACCCAAGATCTCCAGCTGTCTCGCATCTCTGGATCTCAGCATGAGATCCAGGGAAGGTTATGTCCCATGCCCTAGGGCAGTTTCAATCACCTGGGGACTCGGACTTTGGTGATGAATCAGGAAGGGGAAATCCTCCGGCGGGACCTGATACTTATAGCCTGCTACATCTGACACAGGAGGGATGGAAGCAGAATTTTGCCAGTATGATCTGGCAATATCTGGCACACTGGGATGCAGCAGCACCGCTATAGCATCCAGGGAGGACGTTAACCTGGGATCAAATAAGGGGTCATGGTCGCCACTGATGGGCCTGACTTCCAGGCCTGCATGGGCAGTAACATGCCGTAGAAGGTCAAAATACACTGTCATGTCCCCCCTATAAGACACTGGTTTGGGGTCTAGAGTCCTATCTAGGTGTAGCTAGGTAATCCAGGGACTCCCCAGTACCGAGGGAAACCCATTGTGAGGCGAGTTCTTACAGTATGGACCGTTCATGAGGTCAGTACAGGTAAGCAGTCGGTGCCGGCGATCCTTCCCCGGCTCTTCTGCTTCTCTTGGAGGGGGTGATCTCCTCCAAGCTTGGGGAGGGGGAGCTTTCCCTGCACTCCAGTTGAGAGCTTGCGTTGGTGCTGGGAGGAATAGGCAGCGCCAGGGAAGTAGGGGTACTGCAGTGCCAAGGGGAAGCCGAGCGCAACCTAAGGCACTTTGGAGAAGGGCCTCAAATGGTGCCGATTGGCCTTCTCACTTCCTTTTGCAGCACCAGGAAGGCCGGCACCAAACGAGGTGCCAGAGATCAGTGCCGTTCAAACTCAGTCCACTTCTCCGAAAGGAAATCAGCCTTTCCTCTCTGCTTTGGAGGTTTGGGAGGGGTAGGCATAGGCAAGAGTAGGAGAGCCTTAGCCACCTCGAAAGCCTCTGGAGCTGGGCCAGCTCTACTGTGAGGCAAGAGACACCCATGGCTTTAGGTGACAGTTCTTAGGGGCACCTAGCCCCCCCTGAAGATCAGACTGGCTCCCACCTCTTCAACTCTTTCCTAGCAGCTCAGGCACTGTTAGTCAAACTGCAGCTTAAGTCATGTAGGCAGAGTGCACTTTAAATCCCTCTTCAGGCAGATACTGGAGATTTATGCACTTTGGAAAACCGTTTTCAACCTTCATGAATGAGAAGGGAGGGGTTGCCAAATCAAAATTTGGCTTGGGGTGCCACAACCCCTTGAGTTGGCCCTGCTCTGGAGTGGTGGGGATTTGCACCATTTCCTGCCCCTGGTGCTGAGAAGAGCCTGGATGGGGTGAATTAGATCGGTGGGCGAACTTCAGCACTGAGGTCAACACTGATCGTGCCGTCTTCTGCTCCTGAGGGGAGCGATGCCAAGAGGGCTCCAGTGCCACTCTTGCACACAGTGCCGGCGCCATGGGCAACCCTGATTCTCGAGGGATCATGTGCTGTGCTTGTTCCAGGGCCAATGGATGGTGTCTTTGCTCTCTGTCTTTCAGCGTCCTTGGCTTAAAGGACTGACAGATAGAGCAGTCGGTAGTCTGGTGCAATTCACCCAGACACCGGAGGCAATTCTCGTGGGGGTCGTCCTGTAGGAAGGCCTTGCCGCAAGAGGCACAGGGCCAATGTTCCCTCTAAGCTGCGCTGGCGCGCTGCAGCGCAGCCCGCCGTAGCTGCCAGAACAGGGAAGGCTGCTGGCAGCGCACTGCCGGCAGCCAGAGGCCCTCCATAGAGCTCCTGTGGAGCATAAAGTTTTCAAAACTCCCGCCCAGAGAAGCTCTAATGGAGCATGCCCAGAAAATCTGGGCATGCTCCATAGAGCTTCTCTGGCCCCAGGAGCTGTGGCTGGGCCGTGCGGCTCCAGCCACAAGGTAAGTTTCTGGTGACCGCCGGGAGTGGGGGCAGGGAGGCTGCTGGGGAGCCGGGAGTGGGCCGGGGGGGCGGCCGGGAGCAGGCC
>ML681971.1:32370707-32403593 GCA_007922195.1 Podocnemis expansa
CTTCGAAGAAGCATCTGAGGAAGTGGGATCTTCTCCCACGAAAGCTCATGCAAAAAATAAATCTGTTAGTCTTAAAGTGCCACACAACTGCTTGTTGTTTTTTTACTGGACTAGACTAACACGGCTATCCCTTTGGAATCCTACATGAACAGTTTGCTTTTCTGTTCTCTTTTTAATTATCAGTCAAAAAAATCTCTGGCATTTTTATTAAAATCTACAAGTTAACTTTTTTTGCAAGCAAGGGAATTCTCAACCCACTGAAAAAAGAGGCAAGTCCTAATGTGCAAAAATAACCCCACAAATGGTAGAATAAGGTCGTGTTCAGTTTTTTCTTTTCTTTATTGGATCTATTGATTAAAAAAGCACAAAGGTTGCTTGCCAGTGACCTCAGTCCTTTACATATGAATGAGAGAAGCCCAAAGAGATACTAACTCAGAGGAGACATAGAGGTAGTTTGAACAATAATTAGCACTTCATTGTTAATCCTAATGACTCACCTTTGTTGCAATGATCTACTGCCTTAAGCAACTTTCACACTAAGCCACTCCTCTGGCCCCACAGTAGAGTAAACTGGCCTGCCACTTTTGGCCCCCTCACCCAGTCCCTGGTGGGGGGGAGGCAGCAGTGCAGCCCCTGAGGGGCCCTCCAAAGCATGGGGCCCTGCGCGGCTGCCCCTCTCACCCTGCCCTAAGGACAGCCCTGCCAAGCAGTGCTCCAAGAAGAACAACATTTTCCCTGCTCTTACTTTGGCAAGGAAATCCCATGAAATCCAGAAGGAGATTTCACACCAGGAGCTGGAATCCCTGGGCATGGAGTACACTGAAAACTTCTAACCTTGACATCTGATAACTGAATTTAGCTAGAGAGGATGTAGGCTTTGATAGTTCCTCTTCTGTCTGTCATTTGAATTTGTGATGCTAACATAGCTAAAGAAGGGACAGGGGGCTTTGTTCTGAGTCCCATTATATTGCAGCTCCTGTGGGAAAGACAGAAACCTTGGCACAGGATTTCCAAAGTCAGATGTGGTGCTCAGATGAATCTTGCATCAGGTCCCCTGCAGAGACACACACAATGGCTGGCAGACTTGGCTGACTCAGTGGGGGACGTTCAAGGCACCGTCATTGCTTCTTCTTGGGAGGAACGATGGGTTACCAATGTAACTGTCCTTCTTCGAGATGAGCTGCTCACATATGTTCAGTTACAGGTGCATACATGCTGCAGTGCACGATAGCTTGGAAAATCTTTTAGCCTTAGCCTGTTAGGTCAGGGCACATGGCCAATGCCCCCTCCGTGCTGTGACTGTGGCTATATAGGTAACTATGACCTTGACCATCCCAGTCCCTTCTTTTCACCACCTCCAGTTAGTGGTTACATTGGTAACCCACAGTTCTTGAAACACTACTCACATCATTCAGTTGCAGGTGACTGTTAGGCATACCCGGGATGGTGGGCAGAGTTACAACTTATCCGCATTGAGTATGGCTCTGCCGAATGCGGCATCCTCTCTAGCCTGTTAGACAATAGCGTAGTGCGTCATAAAGGTATGCACCGATGACCACACAGTTGCCCTGCAGATCTCCTGGATTGAAACCTAGGCAAGGAAGGCCATTGACGAAGCTTGGGCCCTTGTTGAATGAGCCCTGACATTCCCTGGGAGGGGCATATTCAACCTTCTGTAGCAGTCTTTGATACACTTTACTATCCACTTGGAAATGCACTGGAAGTCCTTTTTATGCTCTGCGACCACCACAAACAATTGGGAGGTCCTGCAGAGTGGGCGTGTGCACTCGATATATGTTAAGCATGCCCTTTTGACATCCAGGGTGTGCCACTTCCTCTGGTTCTTGCTAACCTGAAACTCTGAAAAGAACACTGGTAGGCAAATGTCCTGATTAAGGTGAAATGGAGAGACCACCTTAGGGAGGAAGGATGGGTGCGGGCGGAGCACCACCTTATCAGGGAAGAACCTTGTGTACAGAGGTTCTGAGGAAAGGGCCTTCAGTTCAGAAACCCTTTTGGCCAAAGTAATTGCTACCAAAAAGGCCACTTTCCATGCAAGGACCAGCAGAGTGCCTGAGTCCAAGGGTTCATAAGGAGGCTCCGTTAGGCTATGGAGCACCACATTAAGGTTCCATTGTGGAACAGGTTCACGGGATTGCGGGAAGAATCTTCCGAACCCCTTCAGGAATCTGGTGGAGATAGGGTGGGAGACAACAGGAACACCCTCCACCTTATCATGGAATACCGAAATCGCTGCCAGATGGACTCTCAGTGAGGAAAAGGAGAGGCCCTTATCCCTGAGGTCTAGCAGGTAATCAAGGATTAAGTGTATAGGAGCTGATATGGGCATAGCCCCTTTACCTGATGCCCAGCGGGAAAAATGTTTCCATTTGGCTGTATAGGTGGCTCTAGTGGAGGGCCTTTTACTACCAATTAGTACCCTCCTGACCCTGTCTGAGTCTTTCTTGCTCGCTTAGCCAAATAGTCTCCAGGCTGTCAGGTGCAGGAGACTGGGGTTTGGGTGCCACAGGCACCCCGAATTCTGTGTTGGGAGGTCCGCCCACAGGGGAAGGCTTAGTGGAGCATCTATGGACAGATCCTGTAGGAGTGAGTACCAGTGTTGTCTGGGCCGATCTAGAGCTATTAATATCACATTTGCTCCATCCCTCTCGACCTTCAGGAGGACTTTATACATCAGTGGGATTGGTGGAAAAGCATACAATAGGGGTCCCGACCAACGGAGGAGGAAGGCGTCCATAAGTGAACCCTCTTCCCAACCCTTGAGGGACCAGAAACGATGGCATTTGTGGTTCTGCTGTGTCGTGAATAGGTCTGCTTGGGGTATTCCCCACTTGCTGATTAGGTAGGATACCACTGTGTTGTGGATGGACCACTCGTGGTGAGCTAAGGGGGCTCTGCTGAGTGAGTCTGCTAGCCAGTTGTCCACCCCAGGCAGGTGAGCTGCCACTGGAGTAAAACTGTACCTCAGGGCTAGTTCCCAGAGTCTGTTTGCTTCCATTCAGAGAGCTAGGGAACAGACACCCCCCTGCTGGTTCGTGTAGAACATGGCTGCAGTGTTCTCTGTTAGGACTTGGATCATTTTGTCTTTTATCTTGTCCAGAAAGGTCTTGCAGGCCAATCTGATGGCCACAATTCCTTCACGTTTATGTGAAGTGATCTGTCTCTGGGAGACCAGTGCCCTTGGGTGGACAGGCCCCTGGTATGTGGGCTCCCCACCCCAAATCTGAGGCATTGGTGATGAGGGCCACCGTGGGGACTGACACCTCAAAGGGGATTCTTCCCATGGCAAAGAGGAGATCCCTCCAGATCTCTAGTGTCTCCAGGATGTCACGGGGAGCCGACAGTACCTTGCACAGAGGATGTCTCTGTGGGTGGAACACTGTGGACAGCCAGATCTGAGATGGTCTCATTCTCAGGTGGTCCATCCTTATCACAGAGGTGGAGGCCACCATGTGCCCAGGGAGCTGGAGACAGCATTGGGCCGTGGTCACCTGCGAGTTCTGCAGCTGCACAATAATGATGCAAATGGACTGAAATCTTGAGGGGGGCAGGGAAGCCCTCTTTTTCTGGAAGTGTAGGAGAGCTCCTATGAACTCTATGTCCTGGAAGGGGCAGAGTATTGACTTTTCTCGATTTATGCAAAGCCCCAGGTACTTGCACAGTCAACTTGCTACTTTGACGCTGTGTTCAACATGAGCTCTTGATCTCCCTTTTATTAACCAGTTGTCGAGGTTGGGGTATCTCTTTATACCCTGCCAGTATAGGTGCACAGCAACTGCCACCATGCACTTTGTGAACACCCTGGGGGCCAACAAGAGCCTGAAGGGGAGTGATGTGAACTGAAAATGTCTTCCCCCCACTATGAATCTTAGAACCCTTCTGTGGCAGGGGTGTATTGCTATGTGACAGTAAACATCCTTTAGATCGAGGGCCGCGAACCAATCCCCAAAATCCAGAGATGGGATGATCTGTGACAGGGAAACCATACAGAATTTTATTTACCTCATATGCTTGTTTAGAGCTCTGAGGTTTAGAATGGGTCTCAGATCTCCATTTGGCTTGGGAACTAGAAAGTAGCAGGAATAAAACCCCTTTCCCCACCCTGAGCTTAGGACTCTCTCTATGGCCCCAAGGGAGAGGAGTTTCTCACACTCTCTATTGAGCATCAGGTCTAGTTCCCAGCTCCTGAGATTCAAGCAAGGGGGCAGTTTTCTGTCCTGGGGCATGAACCAAAATTGTATGAGATACCCCTTCGAGAGCGTGTCCAGTACCCACCAGTCAGTTGTGATGTTGGCCCAGTGGTGTGCATACCGGTGCAGATGGCTGGCAAAGGTTAGGGTTGAGGCTGTGGTTCCGCTGCCCTCGGACTGACCATCAAAAGTGCTACTTCTGTTCCGCCAAACATGAGGTACCTTGCGCCTGATGGCCAGCCTGGGAGGCCTGGGATTTTTGGCCTCTACTTGGGCGGGTCTTATCCCTATCCAGACCCCCATATTGGCACTGGGGGTACTGGTAGGACCAGGAATGGGACCCCTGAATCTGGGTCTGCCACTTCAGCTGTTCATGCCTAGGAATTTAAGGATGGCCCTAGAGTCCTTCATCCCATGTAGCTTTGAGTCTGTGGACTCGGCAAAGAGGACAGGGCCTTAGAATGGTGGGTCCTGTATGATCAGTTGCATCTGCTGGGACAGGCCCAAGCCTTGAAGCCAGGCCACTTGTCTCATAGCCACAGTGGAGGCCATGTTGTGCGAAGCTGTGTCAGATGCTTCCCAGGAGGTCATGAGGACATCTCTAGAGGCCAAGACCCCCTCTCCACCATTGCGTCAAAGTCCCTCAGGCGGTCCTTAGGGACGCAATCATGGAAGTCCTCCATAGCCCTCCAGAGATTGAACACATATCTCCCCATGAGGGCTTGGTGGTTAGCCATGCGCAGCTGTAAGGCAGAGGTAGAGTAAACCTTCCCACCAAATAGCTCAAGCTTCTTTGCATCCTTGTTCTTAGGGTTAGAGCCTGGTTGGCCCTGCCTTTCCTTCTGGTTAACTGCATCCACCACCAGGGACTCTGGTGTAGGGTGATGGAAGAGGAACACAGACTTGTTGGAAGGAACATAGTACCTCCAATCCGCCACCTTGAGCATGGGAGGGATTGATGATAGGGTTTGCTATCATGCCATCACAGTACGGTACACCCCTTAATGGAGGCGAACAGAGACCTTTGCAGGTGGGGCGGCATAACCCATGTCAAAGAGAGGGTTACACTCTTCCTTGACCACCCCCAAGTCCAAGTTAAGGTTTGCTGCCATAAAATGAAGCAACTCTTGTTGCGTGCGGGGGTCATTCCTGTATGCCATGGGTCTTTGAAAGGTAACCTCATCCAGGGAAGAGGACAAGGGGGCCCGTGATCTACTCCGCTGGGTGGAGTCTGGGTCAGGCTCATTGTTGGATAAGTCTGATGAATCCAGCGTTCGGGTCGATGACAGTGCCAATGGGTGTTGGGAGATGGGGTCACTGTTGGCCATCCAATCCAGCCATTCCTGTGACCAGTCATTGGAAGAGCCCAGGACTGTGGGGTGATGGCAGTGGGAGCAGCCCCTTTCCCTCTGCGTGCCCACTGGTCCCTTGTTAGCACATGTGGAGCTCCTCTGTGTCGCCTGCACCCTGGTTGCCAGGGCCATGCCTCCTTTTGACAGGGGCATTGGAGAATGCTTTTGGCACCACTTGTCTGCTTGGCCACCAGTAACGGAGCTTCACTCCAGAGCTTTTGGATATTCAGGGCACCAAAGAGAACAGGAAGAAGGTGGCAAGGACGAACTAGACCTCTGTTTTCTTGAGCCCTGAGAGCACAGAACCAAGGGCTCACAGGATGAGTGCTGGGAGGAGTGGTCATCTGAATGGTCTTCGGTACCATTCTGTGGTGCTAATGGAGGGCTCGATGGTGCCAAGGCTGGGAGCGGTACCGAGCCTCACATTGTCCATTCCTTGGCCAAAAGCACTGGTTTGTCCTTGGACTGGGCTTTCTTCGTCGGTACCAGAGCCAGTGCCTGGAGCAGGGCCCGAGCCGCTGTGAGGGCCACTGGCGGTAACGGTACTGAAAGGTGCCCCGGTCCTGACTCCTGAGGAGGGGTGTCTGGGGACAGTGCTAAACAGCACTGTACCAGTGCCGAATCGGATGCCAAGCGTGGCTTCATACTCTGAGCCAGAAAGCAGCACTGGACACGTTCTGGTGCAGAATTTGCATGCGGTGCCAGCAGAGCATTCAGGGCGCGAGGTGTATCAGGTGCTGGATGCCTGATCTTGGGCAAGGTTGCACAAACTCTGCTCCCTGTCCTTGCGGGTCCTCCACTTGAAGGACTTGCAGATGGAGCAATTTTCTGCAAGGTGCGACTCACTGAAGCCCATGAGGCATTTTTCATGGGCATTGTTGATTGGGAAGGCTTTGCAGCACAATGGACAAGGTTTAAACCCCGGCATCGTTATCACGAATGAACAAGGACAGGCACTTGCTTCCACAAGTTTTGGCTGTTTCGATACCATTGCTGAGGGCAGAAAGAAGGAACTGGGATGGTCAGGGCCATGGTCACCTATATAGCCATGGTCATGGCATGGAGGGGCCGTTGGCCACATGCCCTGACCTGACAGGCTAAAAGACTTTCTGAGCTACCGTGCACTGCGGCACGTATACACTTGTAACTGAATGATGTGAGTAGCGCTTGAAGAACTGTCCTTCCACAGTGAGTTCTGGGTGAGGAAGGAGACAGCAAATGCAAAGGCATTTCCCTCTCACATGGTGCTGCCCTGCAGGGACAAGAGCTGGGCTTGCTCCTTGTGACAACTGCCAAACATCAGACAGCCTCTTGGAACTTTCCAGAGATTTATGCAAATGAGGATTTTGACTTCCTTTCTGCTCCTGGTCTGTTGTGCCCCAGATACCAAAAGTGCTGAATAGGGACATTTGTATGAGGTCGTGCAATACATGAACACAAACCATCCGTGTGGCTTCCAAGGGCAAAGGGAGTAGAAGAATGAAAAGAGGTGTATAGAGACAAAGAGAAGGGAAGGGAAAAGGGTTGTTCAAAGCTGAGATGCAGGAGAGAGAAAGTGGGGAGAAAGATGGAGCAGGGAAAATGAGCTGGGGCCAAGGGAAAGAGGAGTAAGAAGTTCATGTTGCTTCTCTGAGGGTATGTCTTCTGGGAGCAGTTCGCAGTGAGTATGAACTCACTGTGCTGCTTCCAGATGTCAGCCACAGAAGTCCTGGGGGCATAGGGGAAAGCCGACTGCAAATGATTTGCGGTCGGCTTTTCCCTAACATGTAGCAGTAGCTTTAAAAGTCGCTGCTAGTTATGCAAGGAATTTTATGTTCTTTGCGTGATTGGTGGTCAATTGCCACCAAATTTGTTCTCAGTATAGACTAGGGCTCAGCTTTGTTTGCTGCTGGTACCTTTGAAATGTGCTAAGGGGTTGGATGGGGCATGTTGGCTGATGTGAGGTCAGGTTGCCCCAAGTGCTCTACTGTTTGAACCTTCCTGGGTGAGGTCTGGGCAGCAAAGGAATGTGTGAGAAGGCAGGACTGGGAGTCCTGAGTAAATCTTCATTACATGAAAACCTGCAGACTTCTGAGTAGCTCCTCCTGTGGTACAGAACCGTGGATTTACAACCCCTGCTCAAGAGCATCTGGGAAGCAGAGTACGGCATTGCTGGAGAGAGCCAAATGCTGCATATTCCAGTGGCTCTTGAATTTTTTAGGTTACCCTGAACTGTGTTAATGGGCTGTTTGTGTGGAGGGAGCAACGCAATACCCAGCCTCCCTTGCTGCTTGTAGAAAGTGCTCTCTGCTGCCCAGCCATGACTGCATTGCTGCTCTTAAAATATTCAGTGCTATTGGCCACTGATTTCACAGCAGGTCAAAGCACATAGAGTTAGCAGGAGGAGGAAAAGTGCTATGGTGAGATTAAACTCACCCAGCAGGCCCCATCAGCACAGCCTCAGAAGCAGGCCAGGGGTTGGAGAGAGACTAATCACACAGGAACAAAGACAGGCAGGGAGATGGGAGCAGGAGAACACAGAATAATCTAAGCTGGTTAGTTTGATGAAATGCCTCCAGTCACCCACCTCATAGCCCTGGTTGGCTCACTTAGGGCCCCTTTTACTTGACAGTTAGACCTGCTGGCTGCTATGCAATGGTCACAGTGTGGTACCCAAGCGCAGTAAGGTCTCGTGTCCTCTTGATGCTGCCCCCCTGCAAGGTTCATCAGGACCATTTCTCTTCCAGGGATTCTCTCCCCAATATGGAAGCTCTTTCACTTCCCACAGGTAGCTCCTAATGCCAAAAGAACTCAGAGGACTCCTTGAGCCCCATGGCTGACCCTAGGGACCAGTGTCTGCGAAAGAGAGGCTGATGCTGAGTAGCAGGGGGTGCTCCAGCACTGAGTCTCTGTGGGTCACACCAGAGTGAGGGCTGGAGATTTTTAAATGTCTCTGAGATGATGGGGATAACCCTCTGCCAGTCTGCACACCAGCACATTTTCTTTTCAGAGTGCGTATGTCTGTGTGCAATCCCACAGACGTTGCATCACACAGCATTGCTAAATCCCATGGTGCCCATGCTGGCATGACACAGTCCAGTCAGTCTTACAGGCTTAGTGACTTAGAAGCCAGCATATATACATCTAGAAGTGAGAAAGCTGACTTCTGGGCCCTCCTGTGCAGGTGAGTGCTAGTTGTTGTCTTTTTGTTGTAGGGGGTGTTTACCTTCATTGTTCTACACATGCCATGTAACAACTAGGCAGAACTTGCTGAAAATATCCCCCTATAGTAACCACATGAGATGGCAGAGCTGGAGAGCTCAGGATCCTGGCAAAAGGACAAAAGGAGAACAACAGAACATGGACCCTGGACTTCAGAAACACAGACTCTGACTCCCAGAGGAAGCTGATGAGCAGGAGCCCCCTGGGAGGCTCATATGAGAGGAAAGGAGCCCAAGAGAGCTGGTTGTATTTTAAAGAAGCCTTATTGAAGGTGCAAGAACAAACCACCCCCATGTTCAGAAAGAATAGCAAATATGGCTGGCAACTAGCTTGGCTTAACTGAGAAATCTTCAGTCAGCTTAACCACAGAAAGGCAGCTCACAAAAATTGAAACCTTGATCAGATGACTAGGGCAGAATATAAAAATAGTGTTCCAGCCTGCAGGAGAGAAATCAGGAAGGCCATGTAACAACTGGAGCTGCAGCTAGCACGGGACATGTAGGGTAAAAAGAAGGATTTTTACAGGTATGTTAGCAACAAAAAGGGAGTCAGGAGAAGTGTGGGCTCCTTGAAGAATAGGGGTGGTAACCTAGTGATAGCTGACGTGGAAAAAGCTGAAGTACTCAAAGCTTTCTTTGCCTCTGTCTTCACAGACAGACTCAGCTGCCAGACCACTGCACTGGGCAGTACAAAATGGGGAAGAGGAGAGCAGCCCTTAGTGGTGAAAGAACAGATTCAGGACTATTTAGAAAGGCTGGACATACACAAGTCCACAGGCTGGATGCAATGCACCTGAGGGCGCTGACGGAGTTGCCTGATGTGATCGCAGAGCAGCTAGTCATTACCTTTGAAATCTCATGGCAATTGGGGGAGGTTCTGGATGATTGGAAAAAGGCAAATAAAGTGTCCATATTCAAAAAAAGCGAAGAAAGAGGATCCAGGGAACTACAGACATATCAGTCTCACCTCAGTCCCCCAAAAATCATATTGCAGGTCTTTAAGGAATCCATTTTGAGGCACTTGGAAGAGAGGAAGGTGATCAGGAATAGTCAGAATGGATTCACCATTGGCAAGTCATTCTTGAACAATCTGACTGCCTTCTGTAATGAGATGACTGGCTCTGTGGATGTGGGGAAAGCAGTGGACATGATATATGTTGACTTTAGAAAAGCTTTTGATATGGTCTCCCACAGTATCCTTGTCAGCAAGTTACAGAAGTATTGGTTGGGTGAATGGACTATAAGGTGTATAAAAAGCTGGATTATTGAGTCAGACAGGTGCTGATCAGTGGTTCGCTTTCCAGTTGGCAGCTAGTATCAAGTGGGGTGCTCAAGGGATCAGTCCAGGGGCCAGTCTTGTTCAATGTCCTCATAAATGTTCTGGAGGATGGGGTAGATTGCACCTCAGCAAGTTTACAGATGACAAACTGGGGGGAGTGATAAATATGCTGGAAAGTAGGTATAGAACACACAGTGACCTAGACAAACTGGAGGATTGGGCCAAGAGAAATCTGATGAGATTCAGCAAGGACAAGGGCAGGTTCTTGCACTTAGGATGGAAGAATCACATGCATGGCTACAGACTGTAGGCAAGAAGGCTAATGGCAAATTGGGCTGCCTTAGTAGAGGCATTCCCTGCAGATTGGGGGAAGTGACTTTTCCCCTCTACTCAGCATTGGTGAGGCCACATTTGGATCACTGTATTTTTTCCACCTCCCCCCACACAGGAGGATATGGATAAACTGGAGAGAGTCCAGCTGAAGGCAACAAAATGACAAGGGAGCTAGAGAACATGACTTATGAAGAGAGGCTGAGGGAACTGGGCTTGTTTAGTCTGAGGAAGGGGGGGGGGGGGGGGTTTGATAATGATCCTCAGTTACCTGAAGGAGGATTCAAGGAAGCATGGAGCTGGGCTGTTCTCAGTGGTGACAGATGATAGAACTAGGAGCAATGGTCTCAAGTTGCAGTGGGGGAGGTCTGGATTGGATATTAAGAAAAAACATTTCCCTAGAAGGAGGGTGAAGCACAAGACTGGGTTACATAGGGAGGTGATAGAATCTCCATCCTTAGAGGTTTTTAAGGCCTGGATTGACAATGCTTGATGGCTTTCTTGGGAGTATTGGGAGTTGAACTATTATCTTTGAAAACTCAAGAAAGACTGGAGGAGGTCCCAGAGGATTGGAAAAGAGCAAATACAGTGCCCATCTATAAAAAGGGAATTATAGACCAGTCAGTTTAACCTCTGTACCAGGAAAAATAATGGAGCAAATAATTAAGGAACCAATTAGCAAACATCTAGAAGAGAATAAGGTGTTAAGTGATAGTCAGAACAGATTTTCAAGAACAAATGGTGTCAAACCAACCTGATAGCTTTCTGTAACAGGGTAAGAAGCCTTGTGGATAGAGGGAAAGCAATAGATGTGGTGTATTAAGGCTTTTGATACATTCTTACATTATCTTCTTATTAACAAACTAGGAAAGTACAACCTGGATGGAGATTCCCTAACATGGGTGCAAAACTGATTGGATAAATGCTCCCAGAGAGTAGTTATCAACAGTTCACAGTCATGATGGAAAGGCATAACCAGAGGTTACCACAGGGATCAGTTCTGGGTCCAGTTCTGTTCAATATTTTGATCAATGATATAGATGATGGCACAGAGAATACACTTATAAAGTTTGCAGATGGTACCAAGCTGGGAGGGGTTGCAAGTGTTTTGGAGCATCGAATCACAATTCATAATTATTTGGACAAACTGGTGAAATGGTCTGAGGTAAACAGAATGAAATTCAAAAAAGATAAGAGCAAAGTACTCCATTTAGGAAAGAACTGTCCATTGCACATATACAAAATGGGCAATGACTTCCTAGGAAGGCGTACTGTGGAAAGGGATCTGGGTGTCATAGTGTACCACAAGCTAAACATAAGTCAACTGTGTAGCACTGTTACAAAAAAAGCAAACACCATTCTGGGATGTATTAACAAGAGTATTGTAAATAAGACATGAGAAATAATTCTTTTGCTCTATTCAGCCCTGATTAGGCCTCAGTTGGAGTATTGTGTCCAGTTCGGGGTGCCTCATTTCAGAAAAGATATGGATAGATTGGAGAAAATCCAGAGAAGAGCAACATGAATTATTAGAGGTCTGGCACACTTGACTTATGAGGGAAGATTGAAAGAGCTGGGTTTGTTTAGTATGGAAAAAAGGAGATTGAGAGGGGACATGATAACAGTTTTCAAGTTCCGGAAAGGTTGTTACAAAAAGGAGGGAGAAAAATTGTTCTTCGCTGCTGATTATAGGACAAGAAGCAACAGGCTTAAATTATAGCCAGTGAGATTTAGGTTGGACATTAGGGAAAAATTCCTAACTGTCGGGGTGATTAACCAGTGGAATAATTTGCCTAAGCAGATTGTGGAATCTCCATTATTGGAGTGTTCAAGAGCAAGTTAGACAAGCACTTGTAAGGGATGGTTTCAGAGGATAATTGGTCCTGCCATGACTGCAGAGGACTGGGCTCTGTGACCTCTCATGGTCCTTTCCGGTGTCTAGGATTCTATAAACAGAGGGTGGGGCTAGATACCTCCTGAGGTCCCCTCAATTCCTAATCTTCTATGATTCCATGAATGCTAAAAAAGTCCTGGCCCAGGTGGCTTCCGAGTCATACCTGCTGTTACAGCTCCCCTGAGAACCTGGGTGAGCCTGGGGCCATGCTGCATACCCAGCAGAGAAACAAGAATGGGCTAGTCATCCCAAGTGGGGAATGAAATTCAAAGTTGAGGGCTCTCATGCAGCAACAGCCCTATCCTAGGTGTGTAGTTCTTCTGCTGTTTTCACGCAGAGGGGTAAAACTTAAAGAGCCTGAGCGCCAACACACCTAGAACACTAACCATTCCTAAGTGTATGGATAAAAATCAGCACTTTGAAATAGTACCTGGCAGATGCACGAGCCTGTGACATACAAGTGTACTCTGTGTCCTGTGACAGATTTCAGCCTCTGAGGGGCCTTCAGGTATTGCCCCAGTAGTGAGACAGACCCAAAGACCCAAAGCCACTGCTTTCTGTGAGCTATGGATCAGGCCCTGGGAGTGCTATGATTATCCAGCCTGACAGTAGCAAAGGCCTGGAAACTACTGAGATCAGGGACAGGACTGTGCTTTTGCCAAGAGTAGTTAGATCAAAGCGCTCTTGGCCACCTCATCCATATGGACTTGCCAAAACCAGTGTGGTCCAAATACAACCCCAGGACTTGAAACAGAGAGCTAATACCTAGGCAGACCCTTGTCTTGGTAGTGGGTGGGGACTACAGCTGACTAAGTATTGCAAAGATTTGTTTTAACAAAACCCACCAACTCACACAGATGGTGTGTGTGATTCTTTTGTCATGAGCATTCTGTGATGATGGGCATCACTAGAGGATACTGGTCCATTCCATATAGCTTTACAGATTCTTTGTCTTGGCATGTCAGCACTGGTCAGCCTTTGACAAATTGTGGCACTGTTAGTTTTGGGAAAGATAATCATTTTGGAGGAGCTGTAGCCAGATGGAGGGCAGTTCCCTCTGCCTTAATCTCTCTAGCTAGAGTTAATTCTTAGGGTAGAGCTGCTTAGGTACTGATGTAGAGTGACCCTGCCAGCAGGTTCGGAGATTTGAGGATCTTGGGGGGCACCACTGCACCCGTGGGGTACGGGGTGGATTTGGGGTACACTTTATTAAAATGAGTATAGGGTAAGGTGAGCGGTGGTCGGTGTTTGTCACAGTGGTTTCTGTAAAGTGTTGGGGGGTACCTAACTTTCGGGAGTGGGGGCAGGTTGGGGAACAATGGGGTTCTTCAATTAACCTAACCTACAACTATAATCCTACTCACTATAGCCTAAAAGGTGCTTTAATGCACCTTAGGAAACGGGGTACAATGCAAATTAGTGTGCCACAGTGGCAGAGAAGCTAAGTAATAGGGAAGCTGGGGCCTGAAGAGGAGTGAAGGCAAGTGGGGGGGGTGCTGAAAGGCAGTGGGATGAGGAGGTGCTTGGGGGTTGGGGTAAGGGGACAGAGGCAGGAGAGGGGCTGTAGGTGCGTGGGAGTGTGGGCAATGGGGAGAAGCAGGAGGGGCTGAAAGGGGATTGAGGGGTTTGCGAGGGAGGCAGAGGGGGGCAAAATGGTAGGGAAGGCAGAAGGGTCTTGGGGAACTGTAGCTGGGAAGGCAGAAGGGGTTCGGGGGAAGCGGCGGCTAGCAGGGAAGGCAGAAGGGGTTCAGGGGAAGCAGCGGCTGGCGGGGAAGCAGGCAGAAGAGCCCGGCACGCCGCAGAAAAACAGCTGGGAGCGGAGGAGCCACGGAAAGTGGTGGAGCCGGCAGAATGGGGGTCGGGGCAGCTGCAGGCGGTGGCGGCGAGTAAAGGGGCCGGCAGGGCAGCTGAGGAGCCCGGCGGGAGCCGGGAAAAAGTGGCGGGCTGCCGCAGGAGCCGGGGAAAAAGCGGCGGGGCTGCTAGAGAGTCCGGCGGGGATCGGCGGAACTGGCAGCAGCCGCGGAAGCGGCTGGGGAGCCGGGAGCCACAGAGAACCGCAAGGGTAGCAGGGCGGGGAGAGCTGACAGCGGCCGCGGGAGCCACAGAGGCAGGGACAGGGACAGAAGGAAAGTTGAGGCGCACCGGGGGATCCCAGAAATGAAGAGGGAACAAGTAAAGTTAAAGAGAAAAAAGTTTATTTAAGTTGGGGAGGTTACAGAGGGGAGGGCAAAGGCAACTTAACCAAACAATTCTAAAGGCTAGGAACTAAAGGAAACAATCAGCTAACTTAAGACTTCTAAGGCTACCAATTAACTTTATACAATGTTGCAAAACACAATGATACTCTTAAAGCAAGTTCAAACAACCCAGAAGGAAAAGGGATACACTGAGTGAAACAAAGTAGCAAGAGGCAATTACAGAGTCGAGGAGCTCCTAACATACACACTGAAGTGGGAAATAAACAGAAGCCTGTAAAGCTGGAGAAAGCAGTTTTAAAGCAGCGGTAAAGAAATAGAATAACTTTATTCTTAGAGAAAGGTTGCAGGGCAGACTCTTACCA
Organism: Podocnemis expansa; assembly: GCA_007922195.1. Taxonomy (NCBI): domain Eukaryota; kingdom Metazoa; phylum Chordata; order Testudines; family Podocnemididae; genus Podocnemis; species Podocnemis expansa. Next base: position 32,385,534 of record ML681971.1, read on the forward strand.
CTCCTATTAGCAGCAGCAGCAGCATTACAGGCAAGAGAGGAGACTGGTAATCAGCCGGCAGTTGTACTGGTGGGGGAAACTCGTTGATACGCTTTAGGGGGAACTCGTGAGCGGAGGAGGCAGCTTCTGGTTGATCAGGCCAGGCGAGATGTTGAAAACCATCCTGCCTGAGCACCCCAGAACCTCAGCTTTTAAAGACTATTTCCCGCCTTTCCCTGATTACAGGGAATGTGGGGAACAATGGGGGTATGAGTCATGCCCTGCAGAACCTTGCAGTTAGGCAGAGCCCACCTACACCAAGCCCTGCAAAACAATGGGCCCCCAGGGTGGTAACGGCCATCTAGTTGAGTTCAAGGGGGCCATCTAGTTAAGGTGAAGGGGCCATCTAGTTAAGGTGAAGGAGCCATTGTTCACTTCACATGTTTTATGTACTTTAATGATGGCCTGGGAGGGGTGGCCATCAAAGTAACTGCTATGAGTCACAGACAGAGAAGTTTGCCTAAATGTTGTTTGACCATCTCTGTTCAAGGATGAGTCTACAGAGTGTAAAATAAAACAAATTATACTAAGAAAATATCCAAAATCCACATCACTGATTTCCCCTCCAATGGAAAACTGACTTGCTGTGCTTCAAGATCTACTATATCTCACCAGAGGGGTGACACTACATATGAGTCAAATATAGGTTTTAGGAATGTCTGCAGTAAGGGATTACTAAATATCCATGGCTGTGTTCACACACAGGGGGTTATTTTGATATGGTTGTTTCGAAACAACCGTATCGAAATAACACCTTATTTCAAAATGACTTATTTCAAATTAGCAAAAAAGTCACTTCGAAATAAGGAGAAAAGCCGGAATCGAAATGGCAATCACCGTCGTTTCGAAACAGCATGTTCAGACGACGGTTGTTTCGAAACAACACGTTCGCACTGCATTGTTTTGAAACAACTGTTGCGAAACAATGTTGTTTCACCCACAGTCTAGGTTTAACTTGTTTTGAAACAACCATGCGTCGTGTGAACGGCCGAAACCTTATTTCGAAACAACCTCTGTTGTTTCAAAATAAGGAGGCTGTGTGAACATAGCCCATATGAATAAGGATTTATTAGAGCACTTGTGTCAGAAATGTTCACGTGGCCACCTTGGAAGTCCTGTCAGTTTAGGACCCATGAAGCAGATGCTCAAAGAGCAGAAATAACAGCATGCGACTTAGATGAGCAAAAGACTTACTATAATGGACCCATGGATCCAAGCAGTCCTGTCCTTGGGAGTGGATAGTCAACACTTCAGAAGAAGAATCCCTATAATGGATAATTAGAAAAAGACAAACACCTGTCAGAGATGGCTTATCTAATATGTAGTCCTGTCTTGAGACGTCTCCAAAGTGCCGACAGGAAATATTTTCCTTGCTCCTGGAAGTTAGAGGTTGTGTCACAACTTGACACAAGGATTCTTATCTGTAATTTGATCTGGTTCAAAGGAGCTGGAGATGTTTTCATTATCCATATCAATGTATAATCCCTTCTTGAGTCCTGCTAAACTCTTGCCCTCAGTGATACCTAGTGAGTTCCATAGGTTAATTATGCATGTGGTGAACTGCACAGCACAAATAGTGATCAGTGAAGAACAAATCCAAAGCTACAGTTACTATGAAGAATGAGTGAGCAGTCCACAGCCAGGATTATATTGGCACAAGTCATTCACTGAATAACAAACACACTCATAAAAATCCTAGCCTGTGGTTAACTCATGAAAAGCAAAAAGGGCTACATTAGTTGAATAAACTATTAGATGTGAATTGTTCCCCTAGTCCTTCTCAAGTCAGTTGCAGACTGTCATGCTCAGATGATCTTTGGAGCTGGTACTCTTGCCTGGCAAAACCTAAATCGAATCCTGAATTGAGTCCAATTCACATCAGCTCCTTTAAATGGCCTGTGGGGTTTTTTCAGTGGAAGTGAAGTCTATCTCCTACCAAAATGAGAGAATAAATTTCTTGCACTGACGCCATTGCCTATCCAGAAGAGAGAGAGCAAGTGAGCGAGAATATTGGACAGCGAGGGAGGAAAATCATATGTTATTTTTAAAAGGCATTTTGAATGAATGCTGAATGGGGTTTGGGAAAATTGCCTTAAAGGCCTGTTCTCTGCAGGGAAAGCATTTTTCATGGAGCACAAGTATTTTGAAACTTAATTGCACATTTGCACGGACAAGTGTTTTTTACTTCTCTCAGGTCTCTGAGGTGGTCTTTAAAGATTGCTGTCTCTCTGTAATGGTTTTCTTTATCTCAAATAAATTCCACACACCTGTGAGGTGGAGCCACTTGAAAGAAAAGATGTTGAAATTGGCTCCTTGATTTAATAAATCTGCAAATGGAGCTGGAATGCAGAGAAATGATGTGACATTGTGCTTGTTACTTCTTGTTCTTCTTCCTCCCATTCCTTTTCCATTCTCCATTCCCTGTCAGATTAATTCAATTTAATCCTCTGCCCCAGCAATGAGAGATCTCTGATGCTAGGTGACTTCTGCAGAAGTCAAGCAATAACCCTGGCAGCCCCACATGTGCTCTCTCAGGGCATGGACTTCTCAGATTTCCCCTCCTCACTTCCTGTCCCAAAAAGCAGTTTGTTTGAGGCTGCAAGATAAACAGCACCAGCTGCAATTACATAGTCACCTGCCCTTTGATAGCTTTGCGTTCATGATTGCTTCGGGAATCAAATATTCTATTTCTGCCAGTATTCCCCTTGGGACTGCCTATCTCAGTCAGAGCAAGAAAGAGTCCAAAAGCTCCCAGATATCAAACTTTGCAATCTAGTCTTTTTAAATTTCACAAAGATGCTTTTTAACTTTTCCTGGCTTGTGCCAGTCCCGCAATGTAAGGGATAGGTAAAGGCCCAGTAAAGCGAACAACTGTTGTCTCCCCCTAGGTGTTAAGAGGACTCCTGTATGATTCTGGCTCAGACGCTGATTTAGTAGCCCAGTCACGCACATGTTTCTAACTTTGTGCAACTCCCTTTCTGAGAGCCTGGCCCACTCTGAAACACCTCAGACCTGATGTCCACAAAGCCAAGCACCTGCAGCTCCCATGTGCTCAACTCTTCTGAAAATCAGAGGCCAAGGACCAACAAGCTTAGTGAACTGGATACATAGTAGGTGCTGAGCTTTCTTGAAAACGTGGCCATAGGCCTTTCTTTGGAAACTCTGGGTGCTAGCCACCTGTGGTAGTCTGGTTCTAGAGGTCTCAGGATGAGCTCCCCAAAACTAAGTTACTCAAAATCAGTGGTCACTTTTGAGAACCTTGGCCTTACCCTCTCTGGGCTGTAGATTTCCTAACCATAAAGCAGGAATGACAACCTCTACCCCACCCCACTCCTTGAGGAAAACTTAGATAAAAGTGAAATGTTATTATAAAAGGAAACAGCTCAGGTTCCTTTAACCAACTGAGGTTCAGGTAATAGACTGGCATAGATCCCCTAAAGCCCGTCTGTATAGGAGATCCCGCCTCCTTGTGGAGGAGGGTAAAAGAGTTACTCCAGTGTTGAGAGGATCAAGCCCTGTCCCCCTGGCAGCTCCAAGCTTGGTTAAAAAGCTCCATAAAAACCAATAGTGTGACTAAGACCCCGGGGCAGATGCTGAGAATTGTCTTGTTTCTACTGGGGGGCCCATTTGCTTTAGACAGAGCTGCAGATGAAGATTTAAGAGCATCTTTTCTGGCTTCCTTAATCCATTTAAATTAGGAGATGTTCAAGCCTTTGGCTATGTTCACACACAGGGGGTTATTTCGATACAAGTTGTTTTGAAACAACTTGTATCGAAATAACGCCTTATTTCAAAATAACTTATTTTGAAATAACAAAAAGTTATTTCAAAATAAGGAAAAAAGCGGGAATCGAAATAGCATGTTCACACTGTGGGCTTGCTATTTCGATTCAGGGGCAGGGCACCATGGGAGGTGTGGCAACATGGCCGCCTCACTGGGCCATGTCGGCAGCCATGTTGCCAGCCAGGTACGCCCAGGCAGGAACTTCCTGTTCCCCGGGGTGCTGAGCACCCTGGGAGGAAGGTCAGACGGTTGTTTCGAAACAACTGTTGTTTCGAAACAACATGTTCCGACGGGATTGTTTTGAAACAACTCATTTCGAAACAACGTTGTTTCATAACCAAATGGGGTTTAAGTTGTTTCGACACAACGCTGTTGTTTCGAAACAACAGAACCCATTGTTTCGAAACAACGGTACGTCATGTGAACATGGCATTTCTTATTTCAAAACAATCTCTGTTGTTCTGAAATAAGACTGCTGTGTGAACACACCCTTTGATTTTTACTTAATGCTAAATAAAGATTGAAAGTTACAAAATAGGCAACACTAAAAGACAACGTGCTGTGCAAGCACAGCCAAGGGGACCCAAAGCTGGCAGCCTCACCTCGCCTCCATCACAGTAGCCAGCACCAGGTCCTGAGATTAACCAGCACTGGGAGTGCAGGGAAAGCACTTCTTTCAACTGGCCCAGGGGCAAAGCTCTGATTCTCCCCTTCCTTGCACCACGTCATTGCTTACACCTATCCAGGAGCATGTAGAATGCCACCACCTGCGTGACCCAACAAGAGAATTCTGAGTGGATCATTTTCACATTCACTTTGCATAGGCACAAATGACAGCATGAGGGTGCCAGACAGTGGAGAATCACCAACCTACCTTGATACCAACACATTCAGGCCACACAAGGTGCCAGTACCCATTGCTGATGCGGGTCGTGCCATATTAGAGAAAGATTCTGTGTTGTAACCACAACCCTGGAATTTAACTGGTGCTGACCACAGGGTCTTGACTCAGGGTATGTTTAGGTCAATGGGTCTCAACCAGGAGTGCACGTGCCCTGGCATACACAGAGGTCTTCCAAGGATTCATTGGCTCAGCCAGACGTTTGCTTACATATACAAGAGGCTACATGAAAGCACTAGCAAAGTCAGTACCAACCACAATGTTATACAATGACTTGTTTACACTGCTCTGTAGACTATACAACAAAACACGAGTACAATATTTATATTCCAGTTGATTTATTTTATAATTACATGGTAAAGATAAGAAAGTAAGCAATTTTTCAGTGATACTGACACTTTTTATGTATTTATGTCTGATTCTGTAAGCATGTAGTTTTTAAGTGAGGTGAAACTCAGGGGATGCATGGCAAATCAGACTCCGGAAAAGGGGACAGTAGTTTGGAAAGGATGAGAGCTGCTGGTTGTTTAGACTACAAACCCTATTGAAACACAGCTTCAGTGCCGCAGGTACCTCGCTCTTGACTGAGGTGTATACACGTTTTACATCAATGGAAGGGATTTTTCCATTGAGGTAGTTAATCCACCTTCCTTGAGAGGTGGTAGCTAGGCTGATGGCAGATCCTTCCTTCAGCCTTCCAGCATCTAGAGCAGGGGTGAGTTTGGCCTGACTATGGTGCTTAAGGTGCAAAAAATTTTACTGCCCTGAGCAACCAAACTAGGTTGACCTAATTTTTAAGTGTGGATCAGGATTCAGACAAGTGGCCAAGGTTAGGTCAGGGTTAGGTAACACATGCGATCTAAGCCACACCTAAACTTCACCTTTTTCCATGTGTAGATGGAGGAAAAAACCTTTAGGTGACTCCTATCTGACTAGCAGACTTTTAACTCAAGTTAAATTGATGGCCAAGTTACATCTTCAGAGCATCTGAGGAAGTGGGATCTTCTCCCACGAAAGCTCATGAAAAAAATAAATCTGTTAGTCTTAAGCGCCACACAACTCCAAGTTACATAGACAACTGCATTGATGTACATCCGTGAAGAGTTTCTCTGAGATCCATGTGAGGTTTAGAAACAAAGCAGTATCAGAAATGGAAAAGTGCCTTTAAAAGAGCATTTAAAGGTCTGTCACAAAATGTACAATCCACTTGCTGCTCTGCTGTTCTGTCCCACTGATTTGCCAATGAAAACCATGCTATGCATTGAGTCCATCTGCACTCTCTGTATCCTCCTTTTGCCCATATAATCTTCCCAAAGAAGCATGATATCCTTGTTACATTGTCTTCCTGTCTCATTTTAAAGCCTTTCTGACCTGGAAGGTGCAGGAGGAGAGCTGTGAGCTCCTGAATTAGTCTGGAATATGCTGAGAAGTTTGGGACTTGAAACTGTGATGGAATGAAGCTTGCAGCATGTTTGTTTGCTAATAGTTACTTGTGAACCAGCCTGAAGCATGCTGCTACTTGCCGTTTTCCAACAGTGGCAGTTTATCCTGCTAAGTGAGGCCATGCTGCGGCTATCCAGTTCACCAGGGCATATGTTTAGAGCTAGCTTTCTCTTCTGGACCCCTGTCAAAGTATCAGAGAAATGCCTGCAGCAAAATTCAGTCACTCCACAGTGTACCACTGCAGACAGAGGAAACAAATCCCTTTATGCTCTGGCCAAAGCATGCTCTGGGCAGTCCCAGCTGTTAGAGGGAAAGGAACAGACAGCCACAGAAGTTCATAGACAGGTTAATGGCAGCTCTAGCAGCATGTATGCTGCACAGCTGGATTTTTCCTTCTCTGCCTTGTTTTTTTAGAGATCAGCACCTCCCTCGGAATGGAACTCTGAACACAGGGTGGTCATGGGTCTTCAAGACAATTCATTCTGGGGAGCAACATTTTCATAAACAATTGCACAAGAGCTGTGAAACGGAGTCTCTAGCTTGTCAGATACATGGGTATTCTTCCTGTGAATCTGAATACCGGTATTTCTAACAAGCTAAAAAGACTCCATTCTACAGAGGGTCAGTGTAGCCACACATTGGACGCTGGTCTACACTGCAAGGGGATTTCAGCAGCAATTGAAAGGAGATACGCAAAGTACTTACAATACCTTGCGTATCTCCCTCCAACTACCTAATGCATACTTGCTGCAGGGTCCCCACAGCACTGAGTTGACAGGAAATGCCTTCCTGTCAAATCAGCACTACGCTACTTGCCAGGTAAGTCTTAGCAAATCAACCTGCAGCTAAATCCTGGGTTTGATACAGCATGTCTTTACAAATGCTCGATCAAACCCAATCAATGCTGCACTGTTGGAGGTGCCGCCAACAGTGAAGCCTAGTCCTGTGGCTTTTAATTCATTGGGAAAATAAGGAAATAAAGGACAGGCCTAGGGATAGGAAAGGCCAAAAGAAGAAAAATAACATTTGGTGAACCAGGCAGTCAATTAGGCTCATGAAGGCCCCTTCCCATTGCAGAGGTCCAGCTGTATCACTGTAAATGAATGACAAAGAGTTTCTATCCCCACTTCCTCTTCGCCTTTGGGGAGTGTAACCGGATTGGCTGACTACTGAATATCTCTACCAGCTAGGGATGCTGCTGCAGCACCCTGTTTCTGCTTCCTTCTCTTCAGAGCCTGCTAAGAACTGCACATATACTGCCCTTTGGATTAACAGCAGGCCTTCCCGAGGCCAGTTTCATAGAATCATAGGGTTGGAAGGGACCTCATAGGTCATCTAGTCCAACCCCCTGCCAGAGGCAGGACTACTCCCACTAAACCACCCCAATCATGGTTTTGTCCAGCCGGGCCTTAAACACCTCCAAAGATGGAGACTCCACCATCTCCCTAGGCAGCTCATTCCAATGCTTCACCACTTGCCTAGTAAAAAAGTTTTTTCTAATATCCAGGCTTGACCTCCCTAACTGTAACTTGAGACCATTGCTCCTCGTTCTGTCCTCCGTTACTACCGAGAATAGTCAAGCTCTGTCTTCTTTGGAGCATCTCTTCAAGTAGTTGAAGGTTGCTATCAAATCCCCCCTCAATCTTCTCTTCTGCAGACTAAATAAGCCTAATGCTTTCAGTCTTTCCTCATCGGGCTTGTGCTCCAGCCCTTTAATCATTTTGGTTGCCCTCCGCTGGACTCTCTCTAGCATGTCCCTGTCCTTTTTGTAGTGGGGAGCCCAAAACTGAACACAGTATTCTAGATGTGGCCTCACCAGTGCAGAATAGAGGGGAATGATCACATCCCTTGATCTGCTGGTAATACTTCTTTTGATGCAGCCCAGTATGCCATTGGCCTTTTTGGCCACAAGAGCACACTGCTGACTCATATCTAGCTTCCCATCCACCATGACCCCCAGGTCCTTTTCTACACTGCTGCTACTTAGCTGAATGTTCCCCAGCCAGTAGCAGTGCATGGGGTTTTTCTGTCCCAAATGCAGGATTTTACACTTGTCCTTATTGAACTTCATAAGATTTCTATTGGCCCACTGTTCCAATTTATCTAGGTCTCCCTGAATCCTGTCCTTGCCCTCCAACGTGACTACTGTTCCCCCTAGCTTGGTGTCATCCACAAACTTACTGAGAGTGCAGTCTATTCCATCATCTAGATCACTGATGAAAATGTTGAACAGAACCGGCCCCAGGACAGACTCCTGGGGCACACCACTCGTGACTGGTTGCCAGCTAGACATGGATCCATTGATTCCTACACGCTGAAACCGTTTATCTAGCCAGTTCTCTATCCACCTTACAGTCCACCTATCCAACCCATACTTCGTTAATTTGCCAATGAGAATGCTGTGGGAAACTGTATCAAAAGCCTTGCTAAAATCAAGGTATATCACATCAGTGGTTCTTCCTGCCTCCAGAAAACCAGTCATCTGATCATAGAAAGAAATGAGATTAGTCAGGCATGATTTACCCTTGGTTTAATCATAGAAACTGTTCTTAATAGTCCTCATGGTTCCAATATAAAGTCTGTCACCACACAGAAGGCCATGCTTAGCTCTGGAGACTTGCCTCGCAGCCAGATCTCTCTTTCAGCCACTGTTCCCTCTAAGCTGTGCGCGTGTGCGCAAGCGCACACAGGTTACAAAACCTGCACACACAACAAAATAAAGTGCACACAAAAAAATTCAATAGTGCCAATATTGGTGCTCACAAAGAAATGTTTTTGCACACACAAAGAAATTGTTTGCACACACAGTCTATGAGTAGTTAGAGGAAACATTGCCTTCAGCCCCAGTTTGTTCTCACAATCCATCTTCCCAGCTCTTCCTTGCTGGAGCTTAGTGCCTCTGTAGGCCCAAATTCCATCTGGGTTTCCCCACAGGAGCTTCCTACTCCCCTGGTTGCAGGGTGTTCCATGCAGACCTTCACCCTCTCTGCACTCTCTACAATTTTCTGAATTTCCTTCCCCATCACTGCTATCTTTTCACTCATTCATTAATTCTCTGGCTAACAGAGTGGAGAGAACATACTCTGGATAAATATGCATCTTAGACCACATTAATATGTGGCATTGACACCATAACCTTGCTGATTCAATGTTTCATGGCAGTAAAGAAGCAACCTTCCTCCCTGGGGATAATGAAGCCAAGATACTCAGATGAGTTAACTGATTTAACTTTTTGCCCATCAATTACAATGGGTAGGGGTAGAAGTCCATTAGTCACTTCCATCAGTTTAGTTTTAATCCAATTAATTTGAAGCCCTAGCTTACTTGCTTTTTCTGCAGATATATGCAGGGCATAGAAGAGATTAGTTTGTGAGGATGTGAATACAGCCATAGTATCTGCATATTCCTGGTCTGTTAGACAGAAGTCATGCAGCACTACCCTCAGTTGCAAACTGGTCTATACTAGGGCTTGGCATTCAAGCTCTCTGGAAAGGGATGGCCTAGTGCTTTGCAAGTTCACCCCTCATTTGACTAGCAAATACCCAAATTCGAACACCCTCATTCCAATAACAAACATGTATATATGTTCTTCTCTTGGAACTGGGTGTCAGAAATGTGGAGTCTGGTTGTAGAGGAAAGCCTGAACAGTTGCTCACTGTAATTCTTTGTTGCTGCATTCACAAAAAAGTGCCCAAAGCTTTGCTTTGAAACAGTCACAACCTTGGCTCCCAGCATGGCATTGGCATCTCCTACCATAACAATAATGACCTGAGCGGTTACTTTGCAAATGATGTCCTACATGGCTCATGCACATTATTCATCTTCCTTATCAGCAAAATTAGTGCTTGCTCAAGGGATTCCATGTGACGCACACCTGCTGCCAACTCCATTGCAATCTCTTGCTACTCTTAGTGGGCAGTTACCCTTCCTTTCACGCAGTGGCTCATTCTGCAGTCAGGGTTAGTAAGCCCCAGTCTTCCAGCCCCCACCAGATCCCACCCTGACACACCCCCAGCCTCAGATGCAGGCTAACCTTGGCCCGGAGTGAGGATGGTCAATAGGGTCCTGTTTCGGCTGATTGGCTGGGTGAGGAGGGTACCTGAAAATATGCAAAATGTTATATGACTTCTCCAAGTTAATGCTCATGCTGGTGTTTTCCAGGTGAGGTTAGGCCAATGTAATAGGCCATGTCGTGGCCTGCATAAAAGTCCATATATTTTGATTCATTCCATTTAAAATTAAAAAAACTAACAATTTTACTCCTTTGCCATTTTTCATTCCTTGGAACTACTGAATTTGTTGTCATTGTGGCACCAGCCAGCCTAGCCCAAGTCTTTTTTGTCAGGCTTCTCTGCTATGAATCTGATCCCAAAGCGGGCTTAGTGTCAAATTCAGAACTCTCCTGGATAGTGCATATCAGCTGTAGGACTTTCTGTTCTCAATCTTCTCCTTTCCTGGCAATCTATAGCAGTCAAATTAGCAACAATATTTCCTTATTTGTCCGTCTTCACTTCCTTAATCAGAATCTGTTACTACCAGATTTCTTCATTGTTCGGCTGCTGGCCTTGTAAAAGCTTTTATAAATAGCACTAGGCCTCGATTTTCCTTCTGCTGTTTCTGTGAACTGATTGTATCTGTGCACACTCATCTATCTAAACAGCTGTTTAAGTTTTTATGCTGTGCTCATCACCATGGTATCAGAACACCTTACGAAAATAAAAGAAGATTCTTATTATGAGAACTCTCCCAAGTTTTAGCCATGCTCACTAGATCATAATGTCAATTATCAAACAGCACTTTATGTTCTGTTGTTCATCTCCCGTGCTCCATGGATTTAAGTGAAACCACTTGGATACATTAACACTCTTCATAGTCTTGTGTCCTCCAGAGCCCATCTTCTGTTTATTTTGAACACTGGATGTACGCACCAGATATTTGTGTTAACTGAAAGCTGCCTTTCCCATGCAGTTTGAACCCCACCTTAGGTGGTCTGTCAGTTTTGAAAGTCAGAGATCAGGACCTCTTCAGTTTAAGTGGAAACCACCTCATGTAAACCACAGAGAGTATCCTAATGCCCCATAATCCCAGAGCCAGGCCCTCCTTTCAGCTGCACCCACTGTTTGGTCTCCAGTTCCGGTCTGTGATTTCTCTTCCACCTCTCCCCTCTGAGTTATCGTGTTCTACCTTTCTCTTTTCTAAGGACACTGATGGACACAGTGCAGCCATTTCCTGGTAGTATCAACTCAGTGGTCAGCTCCATTAAACAATCTCTCATTATCAGGGGTTAAAGTATAATTTGGGGGGCCTCAGATCCCTCCTAAATTGGTGGCCCCCCACACACCAGTGCAGCCCCCCAGCACCAGCCCAATCCTGCCCCCCACAGCCCCCACAGCCAACCCAATCCCACCCCCCTCCTGTCATCCCCCCAACTGGCCTGATCCCACCCCCCCACATCTCCAGCCAGGCCGATCCTGCCCCCCTGCTCTCCTGTCACCCCCCCAGCCCATCCGATCCCACCCCCACATACCGTCAGCCAGTCCAATCCTGCCCCCCGCTCTCCTGTCACCCCCCAAGATGGCCCAATCTTGTCCCACCACACACCCTCCAGCCAGCCCGATCCTGTCCCCAATCACACCCTTCCCGCCCCCTTACCTGGCTGCCAGAGCAGCATGGCCTGGCCACCAGCAGCTCCTCTGGCCAGAGGAAGTTCTCACTGAGCATGCACAGAGGCTCTGCACATACTCAGTGAGAGCTTACTCTGAGCAGGAGTTTTAAAAGCTCCCAGCTTGGAGCAGCTCTCAGCCAGCTGGAAGACTGTCTTCCGGCCAGCTAGGGACTGCAGCTGCTGGCCGTGTGCGGCTGGCAGTGTTCCTGTCTATTTTTAGGGGGCTCCGGAATGCAGCATTCCAAGGCATTCCCCTATTTTTAGGGGGCCCACAATGCTGGTTCCCTAAAAATAGGAGGCCCCAGAATGGCATTCCAGGGCATTCCCCCTTACTTTACCCCTGCCTAGTTATCATCGGTAAAGTGGAGGATGAGATAATCAATCAGAAAAGCTACTGTAAAGCCAGTACCTATGTATTGATAAGTTACTCTCCTGCCTGTGATATCATATGAATCTCCTTAACTGAGTTACAGGTTTGTAATCTACCTCCCTGTCTGTCTTCTCCAGTTATGCAGTTCTAACCCAGGTGCTTTGTGAGGCTTGGATGGTGAACTCCAGTCACCAGAATTTAATAATCCCTAGCCAGGCCATACACTCAAGACAGCCAATGGGATCTTTGCCTTTCTCCCAACTGGGAATGGCGGATGTAAGTTTGGGTGATGGGAGGGTAACCTTGACATCCTTACTGATGTAGGATCTGAATTAGTGCTCTGCTCCCTCCTTGCTGAAAGACTTCAGCACTGGCTTTTTGACACAGGGCTGGCACAACACAGTAAGCAAGGTAAGTGTTGTGGGGGGGGTGGCACCAATGTTTGAGGGGCACCAAAATAGGGACTGCGCCATTGTGCTGCACTTGATGTCACTTGTCTGCCTGGGTATCTGCTGCGTTGCGGGGGGGGGGGCAGAAACCCTAGTACTGTTCCTGTTTTGATGTGCCCTGCACAACCTGCTCTTGGAGTCACTGTCTTTGTATTAGGTGCAGCTGACCAGAATGTGTATGTTTACATTAGTTACTCCTGCTGCAGTGTTTATCATGGCCCATAAAAGTCTTAAATTGCAGTCTCACTTCTACCCTTGGGCTTCCAGGAGCAAAGAGCAGGGGAGAGGAGCAGAAGGGAACTCTTTGTCTTAGTCAGTGCATCCTCTTCTTTTTCTATTGAGACTGAGAGTGAAAGAACATGAAACATGACAGCAGCTGTGTTTGATCTTGTGGTCTCTCAGTCTAATGTATTAAAAGTTGCGATTAGTAAAGTGCTCACCGATGAGCATGTGCAGTGGGAAGAGAGAGGCTGTAAATGAAATCTGAAAGGTTGTGCCAATGTAAGGCAGCACATTCTCCAGAGGCGATCACTTCTTTGGGAGTTTGCTGAGTGAGACTCAAATGATCACACAACTCAGCATGTGAAAAAAAGGGGGGAAACAAAACAGAAATTGGAGATGGTGGGCCAGAAATAGGAGGTTACATGTTTTTAAGGCAATTGCTCTGCTGATACTCTATAGTATTTATAGAGAAAATGGCTCCTCTCTGCCTTTCCTGGAAATCTAGCAGTATCAGAGACTGGTAACCATTCCTTTGTAACTGCACCAGAATCACAAATCTCAGTATTTACTTCAGTGAAGAATAGCACAGGGGATTTATAGCAAAAGGTGGACAGTGCCATCAGGCTCTGGTCAGTGTACTGACTCTGTGCAAAGGTGGTGCAGAAAAAATATTGCTAGAGCCCCTCTTACTTTTCACCCACCTCCTAAAAATACCAACTGCAGGTCCTCTTGTGAACCTGAAAATACCAGCATAACACATGTTTACACACCTGTTAAAAATCCATGTTCAATAAGATGAACGGTGTTTTGAGGATCATACTAAATTGGGCCATGTTGAACTGCTTGGGGCCCTAAGCAGTTGCTTAGTTTGCTTACGCACAGCACTACTGCTGAGTGTGAACTTTGAAGGATATTTACACACGCACAAGAGCACTGAAAGTAGAGGGACCCCCTTTGCACTCCACTGCTTTCCATGAGAATCAGTCACTGCTGCATTCCCAGCCTGTTAGCATGGCACAGGCTCCAGCAAACTAATGCTATGGATTATAAAACTTGAAATGAGTTCTGGGACATATTGGGAACTCCAGAGGCCCACAGATTTTAAGGTGAGAAGGGACCAGTATGATAATCTAGTCTGACCTCCTGATAGTGCAGGTCACAGAACCTTACTCACCCATTCCTGCAGCAGTCACCTAACCTATGACTGAGTCACTGAAGTTGCAAAGGATGGTTTAAAGACAACAAGGTACAAAAATCCCCCCAGCAAGCACCCATGCCTTAGCCTACAGGGGAAGGCAAACCCCCCCCAGGTCCCTTGCCAATCTGCCCCATGGGAAAATCCCTTCCTGACCCAAATATGTTAATCCTTGAGATTCTCACACTGTTCACAAGATGACTTAAACAAAAATTATTCTGCCAATCAGGCAGCAGGTTTGTGCTACAACACTCCTCACAAACTTTTTTTCTGAAAAAAAGTCAGATTTTATAATGGCTCCTCACCACTGTAGAGAATCTGTCATGAGTGACAGCAGGAGTTCCAGGAGGAGTTTAAGAGTTCATCCAGTCCCAGCCTCTCTAGGCAGAAGGATAAGATCTCTGGCAATGAGGAATGCCCATGCTAGCCACTCCCAGCATGATGCATGGGGTGCTGGGTAGTTGCTGGTCTGGTTGCAAGAGGGGAAACATCCTCAGAAAGACATTTCTATTTCAGAAGAAGAATCAAAACTTCAGCAGGTGGATTTAGTCACTAGTAGTGATGTCACTGGATGTCTCTACACAATGTAAATGCATTTGCTCCCATGCTAAGACAATACCCTGGTGCTATTTTAGGACTCCAATAGCTCTCTTGGGTAGCTGTAACTACCAAGAGCCTTTCTTAAACATGCAGATAACACTTCATGAGGGCTCTGTTAGCACTGAGTGGAGATAAAGCACTGATTAACCTCCAGGTCTGATGGGTACCAATAAGCTGAGATGCTTCTCCAGCTAGAGGCAGAGGACGGCCTAGAGATAAGCGGTGTGGGTAAATAGGTGTGGCTGTTTAGCAACATCCTGCAATTTTGGACAGCAACAACAAAATATGATGTATTTTCTAAAGGAAGGAAGAAGTTTTGGCTTATTAGAAGGAATGCAGCCCCTGTAAGAAGAGCTATTGATAAGAAGCTTAAAACTCTGTGAGTGAGTTCTCTGGTAAGAGGAGCAAATATAATCAGCAGGGCTGAGTGACTTTGCACCTCCCACGATATCAGAAGAATTGGCCAGCAAATTTACAGTCTGTGGCTGAATTGGAGGAAAGCATGCAGGACCACTCCAGGGGAGCTCAGTGTGCTTGTGAGTGAAGGGGAGGGTTTGCCAAACTGCTTTCCTTGACCAAAAAAAAAAAAAAGCAATTGTCTTTCCTGGGATCCTTGTAGTGTAGCCAATCTGCCACACATCTCTACAGGGAACATCCTGAGAAACATGCTAGCTCCTCCAGTATCAACCATGTCCATCACCAACAGCAGATGCTAAAGGGAATCGGCTTTGACAGAGCTCCCAGCCCCTTTTATCTGGAGACACTCTGGGGAATAATGTAGAAACATTGGATAAAGAAGAGCTCTCAGCTCCAATCCCAGCTCTTCTCACCAAGGCTGTTTATAACTGTCGCGGAGCATGTTGCCTCCACGGGGTCAAACCGGAGCCTTCCCAGGGTTTAAGCTATATACTCGGCCCCTTTTTCCCCGGGCAGTGCAGCTCAACGGCCAGAGTCCAGAGTCACAGACCCTTCGCAGCAGGGCAGTATGGCCCAACGGCCAGAGTCTATAGGTACAGGCCCTTCTCAGCAGGGCAGTGCAGCCCACCGGCCAGAGTCCAGGATCACAGGCTCTGACTGGCTCCGAGTGAGCGGACCCAGGTAGGGGGGTTCAGGCCCGCTCGCTCCACTGAACCCCAGCCCAGGGCCCTAGAGTTGCCGGGGGGGGTTAGCCCAGTCGGCGGGGATCCAGGCCACAACACACCGACTGAGACCACGACACTATCCCGGCTCACCCCGATAGGCACTGCCCTGGGCTGCTTCCTACCTGGGCTGTAGACCGTGTTCCCTCCTGCGAGTCGCAGGACCTTCCTGGGTCTGCCGCGTCGTTGGCCTCAGTCTTAAGGTCCCCACGGCGGTTTAGGCCTCTCCCAGCGGCTCGTCCGGTCGTTGGGGTTTGTGGCCCCTCAGTGGCATGCTCTCTTAAGGCAGGGGCTAGAGCAGGTCCTGGGTAGGAGCCTTCAGCCTGCGTCTGCTCCCTCCGACAGCCTGCCCCGACTGAGGAGAACTGCTGCCTTTTATTCCTGGGCAGCAGTTGGAACATGCCCAGCAGGGCCTAAGGGGCGGGGCTAACCCTTCATATAAGCCAGTCTGAGTGCGGGGTGTGCCCACCCCATCACAATAACCGGTAGTGTTTAAATGCCTTTTATATGGTTACTCAAATGTTGAAAGACCTGAAAATGGGACCAACAAAGACAAGTTGTACTTCAGAATAAAAAACAATGAAAGAAGCAGATGCTGTCCTAGGAATAAATTGTATCAACATTGATCAGATGGAAAGTGAGAGTGGATGGAGCTGGTCCTTCTTTACTGTTCCCAGCAAAAACATCTGGGTCTGTGAATTCAGACAAGGCATGTGGCCTCTTGGACAGGAAAACAGAGACCCATAGTTTAATGAGCATTTCAGGTAGTTCCTTTTTACTTTTGCCAAGGTTTTTCCTATTTTTTTTTTTAAATAAAACTATTTTTGCTGTTTAAAATTTTGTTTTAACTCTCTAAAATATGTATTTAAGCAATAATATGTGAGGAGGCTGGGGGTGGTAGTGAAATGTTCCTGTTGCTTGATGTTACTTGTTCCCATAAATCTGTTTCTGTTGCAGTTGTGCTAGATGGGGAGTGCACAGCTGAAATGCCACCTGTGTAATCTACACCACAAACCCTCTTACAGACACAGCCATAGCAGAGAGCACATTGGGTTTCCTGGCATTAGCTCTGTCACAC
Organism: Podocnemis expansa; assembly: GCA_007922195.1. Lineage (NCBI taxonomy): Eukaryota > Metazoa > Chordata > Testudines > Podocnemididae > Podocnemis > Podocnemis expansa. Next base: position 32,402,419 of record ML681971.1, read on the forward strand.
ACATTGCTGCCACAAGACAGCAGGGCTGGGGAAAAGAAAGGAAGATTGCCATCAGCCCCCTTGTCCACAGACAGTCAGTCCCACAGCAGGACAGACTGAGTGGGAATCACAGTCCAGTGCTGGGCAGTTGTTTTTAGGACAGGGGGTCAGCAACCCAAAAGATGTGAAGAGCCATTTTTAAAAATTCTTTCAATAACAAAGTGTTTTGAGAGCCACAATGGATGTAGCCTCCTGGTGCGGGAAGCTGAGCCAGCGTGCCTGCTGCAGGGTCCCCTCACATGGAGAGAGAAAGGGAGCCCAGAACCAAGAGCAGGGCCCCCCCCCCCACAGGGTTCCCCAGTGGTTGTGGGGAGCCTGGTGTGGGCTTCCCACTAGGTCCCTGGTGGCAGGGGGAGCAGAGGCAAGAGCTGCAAGAGGGCAGCTAAAGAGTGGCTCTGGAGCCACAGGTTGTAGACCTGTTTTAGAGAGAAGACAGGCTGAAATCTGACAAAGTGGGATTTTCTCCCACGAAAGCTCATGTGAAAAATAAATCTGCTAGTCTTTAAGTGCCACACAACTCCCCACAATTTCCTAGTCACTTGAATTTCTCAGGGAAATGTATTACTCCCAAAATAAAGAGATCCTTTTCCAGGGGAGGAACATCTCATCAACAAGGAACCTGTAGAACTGGAGGGGCTACAGAGATGGGCAAGAAGAATGATCCTGGAAAGTGCTAATATAGCAATTGAAAACGCTGGGATTGCAATCTTAGAAAATAAGAGGGAACGTGAGCAAAGTATATACAATAATGAATGGGACAGAGGCAGTAGATGAGGAGTTTCTATTCTCCCTCTATCATGACCCAAGAATAAAGGGACATTGTGGGTATGGCCACACATACTTCTTATTTCAAAACAACAGGGGTTGTTTCGAAATAAGAAGTGCCATGGCCACACGACGCACGGCCATTTCGAAACAAGCAAACAGCTTGTTTCGAAATGGCCGTGGTTCTTCTGAAATAACTTAAACCTCATTTGCTTTCAAAACAGGGGTTTCGAAACAGCCCTGTTCGGACATGTTGTTTCAGAACAAAGTGTTCCGAAACAACATGTCACCTTACTCCCAGGGTGCGAAGCACCCTGGGAGGGAGGGCAGCCCCCCCTCAGCACTCTGGCCAGGGTGCTGAGGGGTGTCCG
>ML681971.1:32408593-32455066 GCA_007922195.1 Podocnemis expansa
CCCTCCCCAGGCGGAATAGCATGTCCACACTGTGGACATGCTATTTCGCTGCCTTATTTCGAGGACAAAGTTTTTTGTCCTCGAAATAAGGTGTTTCAAAATAATATGTTATTTCGAAACAGCTTGTTTCGAAACGTCCTGTTTTGAAACAAGCATACCCTGTGTGAACATAGCCTCAATGCAATGAAAAGGTGGTAAATTCAAAAGTCAAAAGTGAAAAGAGACAATACATGGAGAGCTGTTTTGTGATAGGAATCTTTTTGCTCATATGTACATGCAAAGAGGCATACGCCTTTTGTTCAGTCAGTGCAGATGTGAATTCTTATTTATATTCCTAATTTCCTATATATTAGTTTCAAGGGCAGTGGTTAAAGTATAATTTGAGGGGCCCTGGAACTTTCCTAATCTCTGGGCCCCCTTCCTGTATTGTCTAGGCCCACTTCATGCATGTGTGGGCCTCATTTTTCTAGATTCTGGAATCTGGGCCCCAGAACTCTAGCCATCAGATTTGTGGGCTCCAGGCAGTGTTCCCTCTAAGCTGTGCGCGTGTGCACACGCACACAGGTCATGAAACCTGTGCACACAACAAAATAAAGTGTGCACAAAAAAATTCAATATTGCTAATATTGGTGCTCGCAAAGAAATGTTTTTGTGCACACAAAGAAATTGTCTGCACACACAGTCTATGAGTAATTAGAGGGAACATTGGCTCCAGAACACATTTTGGCTTGCTTAACCCCTGCTGAAAGGAAATTGATTTGGGAGGGTCTGATGTGTGACTTCAGCACCATGTTGCTAAGGTAAGAGCAGAGTGGTGGTTTCAGTTTTATATCAATTCCATGTCTTTGTGCAGCTTGCACTATGGTTATCACCTGATGAAAAGGGATCAGAACAGAATTTTTAACAGCATGGTGAGAAATAGACTGATTAGCTTGAAGAAAAGAGACTAAAGTCACAAGAGCTTTGTTCTTAGCACTCAAGGTATTGTGGTATCAGGAATCAGAGTTAGTGCCCTAAGAATGGGGGCCAGGGAATAAAGTCGGGGTGAGTCAGAGGCTCAGATGTTACATTCTGAGGTGCATTAAATGAGGAGTTTCACTGTTCAGGGAGAAGATGGGACTCTTAAAATTTCCAGATTGAGAGCAAAATCAGAGAATCCAGAGATGGGGAAAGGCTGTTGGGGTGCACCTGGTCCTCTTCCCACCCCCTTGTTCTCTGCTGTGCAAATTATTTTTCTAGCAGAGCTTTAAACTGCATGTACAGCACCACTTCGCCTTCTTGCTTCCCTTCCAGTTTCTCCAGTGAGTCTTCCCATCCACACCAATAACACAGTTATAAGAATAATCAGTCCAGGCTGTGGTCGTGCCCAGGTCATAGTCATTTTTAGCACCAACTCCATATGTGTGCAGCAGTGGCGTCGCTAGTGTTGGGCACCCTGGGGCACATGTCCAATCGGGCCGGGGATCCAGGGCCCGATCCCTGGTGGTCCGTGGCTGCGGTGGCCGCGTCTCCGGCCAGGGATCCGGGGCCTGGCTGGCTGCCCGGCAGGCCCCGCCCCCTGGCCAGGGATAGGGCCAGGGGGGTGGCTGCACTGCTGCCACCGCGCGGCAGGGCGGGGCCAGAAGCGGCCACTGGATGCCGGGCCCGCAGCCGCAGCCCCGGATCCCAGGCCGGGGACGGGGCCGCTGCGGCCACCGGCAGCCAGGTCCTGGATCCCCAGCAGGGGACGGGGTCGCCGCAGCAACCGGCGGCCAGGCCGGGGATCCGGGGCCCACCTGGCCGCCCGCAGCTGCAGCGGCCCCGTCCCCAGCCGGGGATCCAGGGCTGTGGTGGCCTCCAGCCGCTGCTTCAGGCCGGGCCGGGCCAAGCTGTGTTGCGCCGCACCGCGGCCTAGCTGCTGGCGGCGGTGCAGCCTCCCCCCGGCCCTATCCTGGGCCAGGGGGCGTGGCCTTGTGGCTGGGGGCGGGGGCTGGGCCCGTGCCCCAGGGCCCGCCCCGCCCCAGTGACACCCCTGGTGTGCAGGCCCTTCAGTACATTAATGCTTTCCTTAACCTTCTCCTTTTCTTTTGAAGAAATGCTGTCTTCTTTTTGTGGAGTGCATGCCATATTCTGTGGGTTAAGGAAAAGCTCCCCTTTTTTCTGCCTAGTTAAAAATTACTGCAGCAGGTTTCAGTGCATGGGTTCAATACCCCTTAAGTGCCAGCTACAAATCCAACACAGCTGTTGCACAGAGGTTAAGCCCAGGGGTTAATGTGGGCCAGAACGGCCCAGAATGCGGTTCTGGGGCCACTATTTTTAGGGGCTCAGCATTCCAGCCCCCCTAAAAATAGGTAATGGTGCTGGAACACTGTGTTCCAGAGCCCACCCACTGAAAAATAACAGGCCCTGGAATGCAGCATTCTGGCACCATTTTCTACTTTTAGGGGGCCCAAATGCTGGGCCCTTAAAAATAGTAGGCCCTGGCATGGCATTCCCCTGTGTTCCAGCAGGCAGCGGAGGGGGAGCAGGTTCCCCTGCACAATCGCAGGCTGCACAGTTTCCCAGCCCAACATGAGTGCTGGGGTGGCCGGTTTGCACTGGGGGGGGGTATTGGGGGCACCTGAGCTGGGAGTGGGTATTGGGGGCAGGGGGTGGATTTTGGGGACAGGGGAATAGGTATTGTAGGAAATAGCTGGGGTAGGGGCTGGAGCCGGGATGAGAGGAAGGCATTTGGGGGGCAGGAGCTGGGGTGCACGAGGGGGGCCCACCCAATTAGGAGGGTTCTGGGGCCCACCAAATTATACTTTAACTCCCGGTTAAGGCAATATACTCCATGAATCCACCATTTCCAATTGCACCATCAAGTGGTCACCAGAATCAAGTTGTTCTTTTAGGGCGGGGATCAGCAACAAGGGCTCAGTGAACCATTCTCAGCTCTTTAGCACTTGTTTTATGGCTCCCTGGCTGAAAGCTGGGGCCAAGGGGGGCCATTAAATATCCTGCCCTGTCCTGCTGTCAAGCGCTTGAAGCAGCTAGGGCAGGAGGCAGCTCACAGCTGGAGACTCCCTTGCTTAAGCACAGGTTAAGGGCTGTGCTGGGAGTGGGGGGGAAGGGTCTCAGTAGCTTGGCATGGGCTGGAGAAACACACAAGGAGCCTGGTTTGGGTGCATGTGTAAGGGGGGGTAAGCTGCCAGGAGCCAGCTGCTGAGGGTGAAGGGTGCCAACTAAGCTGGGTACTGCTCCTCAGGGGAGGGAACTCTGGGAGCCAGGAGGGCCATCTCAGTGTGTAAAGACCCAGGGTGCAGGGGGGCGATGAACGTGCTGATGATGTATCTGTAAATATCGGAGTTTCTGGCTCCTAGCAGGAGAAGGGAGGAATTCCTGGGGCCAGGCATAGATGTGCATTAATGACCGACCTGGATTTCCTGGAATGGCATGCTAAAAGTGGGAGGGGGATGCTGCACCCAGCCTCCAACTTTACTGAGGCTGAAGGCTCCTTCCAGCCCTGAAAGAGTTGGGGAAGGCAAAGCCAGATGCTGTGAAATGCCTCCCCACTGCAGTCTTCAAACTGCACATAGGGGCCTTCACCCCAACTTAAATGCAGCCAGACCTTGTGAGTTCCCCGACCTGCCTTTCTGGGATAGAGAATTCTCTCAGCACTGCAATATGGTAAGTAAGACAGTGGGAGCCAGGAGGTCTCCTGGAGGGGTGGGGGGAATGGCACTGGTAATGAAAAGCAGTAGGTTAAACTGCTTGGGTTAGTTTTCCCTGACTTTGTACCACTTAGTCTCTTAAATTAACTTTAGATTTGAAGATAAAACAGAACAAAACCCAAGAAACAAAAAAACACACTATTAGTTGCAAAGATTAGTGCCCTGTTTGTTTTGGGGAGGATTTTTAAATGCTATTCTGGTTCCCCAAGTTTTGTGGAATCCAAACCTTTAATTCTTTAGAATTAGAAAGCACAGAAAGTAGCGCTCTATCTTGAATTTAGTGCCTTGCATCTTGTCAATTTCCAAAGGGATAGCCATGTTAGTCTAGTCCAGCAAAAAAACCCAAGGATTCGTGAAGTCTATGAATTTTGTTTCAAAGGGGCAGCCATGTTAGTCTAGTAAAGCAAAAAAAGCAAGGAGTCTTGTGGCACTTAAAGACTAACAGATCTATTTATCGCATGAGCTTTCATGGGAGAATATCCCACTTCATCAGACACTTTGAAGAGGGAGAACTTACAGAATTGGATGAAAATAAATGCAAGGGAGTGTAAGACATGGGATTGGGTCATACTGCAACAGCAAATCAGAGCATTTGTAAGGATTCAGACTCTAGGAAACAGCAGACAGAGGTAGGACTACCAGATACCAAAGCCTGGAAAGGAGGACAGGGAAGTACGAAAAGGAGGACATTGGAGGACACATGGAGAAAATGTAGCATTAATGTAATAATCTTCTGTTTCTAGGGGGCCCTGGAACGCTTTCCCCTAAAAATGAGGTATTGCGTGACACTCCAGCATACTTTAACCCCTATAAGTAAAAAGCCAGACAAAATCATGTATTTTAAAATGCCTGTCAGATGGAGGACGTGAAAGTAAAGAGAAGGACATGAAGGTAAAAAAGAGGACATGTCCTCTTTTTGCCTGACATCTGGTAAGCCTACACAGAGGGAGCTTGAAGTCAAATTACCTGTTATAATGTGAAAAGAATCCATAGTCTCGATTCAGCCCTGCCTTCACACAGTTTAATTTGCATATTAGTTCGATTTCTGCTGTTTGTCTTTGAAGTCTTGATGTCCGATTGATTTTCTTGAATACCATCATTAACAAATCATCAATGGAACGATTAGGAAGATGGAGGTTCTCAGAAACTTTTTTTTGTGTTGTGATTGCCGATGTCAGTTTTGTGTGCATTTATTCTTCTGCATAGAGATTGTCCTGTTTGTCCAATGTATAAGGCTTGGGAGCATTTCCGGCACATGATGGCATTAATCACATTAGGGGATGAGCAGCTGAAGGACCCTTTGATGCAGTAGCTGGCTTGATTAGGTCCTATGATGGTGTCTTTTGTGCAGAGATGTGGACAGAGTTGGCAGCATGGTTTGTTGCAGGGATATGTGCCTGCTTTAATGTTTCTGTTGTTAGGTCTGTAGTTGCTGGTGAGTATCTGTTTAAGGTTTGGGGGTTGTCTGTAGGCAAGGAGAAGTCTGTCTCCCAAGGCTAGAGAGAGTGAGGGGTCATCTTTTAAAATAGGCTGGAGGTCCTTAATGATCTGTTGTAGAGGCCTGACTTGAGGGTTGTATGTGGTGACAAGTGGCGTTCTACTGTTTTGTTTTTTGGGCCTTTCCTGTTGTAGTTGACTGCGGGTTACCTGTCTGGCCTTGTCAATCTGTTTCTTTACTTCTCCAGGTGGGTACTGTAGTTTTAAGAAGGCTTGATAGGAATCCTGAAGATGTCTGTCTCTGTCTGAGGGATCAGAGCAAATACAGTTATATCTTAGGGCTTGGCTGTGGACAATGATCGTGTGATGTGTTTAGAATGGAGGCTCGAGGGATGTAGATAACTATACCGATCAGTAGGTTTTTTGGTATCGAATGGTGTTGATATGTCCATCCCTAATTTGTACTGTGGTGTCCTGAAAATGAATCTCCCATGTGGAGTGTTCCAGGCTCAATTTGATTGTGGGGTGAAAATTGCTGAAATCTTTGTGGAAATCTTCAAGAGCATCCCTGCCATGGGTCCAGATGATGAAGATGTCACCAATATAGCATAGGTAGAGGAGAGGTATTTTGAGATGGAACTTGAGGAAACATTGTTCTAAGTCAACCATAAATTGTTGGCATATCGTGGGGCCATGCGGGTACCCATAGCAGTGCCACTGACTTGGAGGTATAAACTGTCCTCAAATCTGAAATGGTTGTGGGTGAGCACAAAGTTCAGTCACAAGCTGTGCTGTGGCATCCTCTGGGATGGTTCTTCTAATAGCTTGTAATCCATCCTTATGTGGGATGTTGGTATAAAGAGCTTCTACATCCATAGTGAACAGGATGGTGTGTTCAGGAAGCTCACTGATGGATTGGATTTTCCTCAGGAAATCCATGGTATCTTGAAGATAGCTACGGATGTTGATAACATAGGGTCTGAGGAGGGAGTCCCCATAGCCAAATAAGCCTGCTGTAAGAGTGCCAATGCCTGAGATGATGGGGCATCCAGGGTTTCCTTTTTTATGGATTTTAGCTAGTAGATAGAATATTCTTGGTTGGGGTTCTGGTGGTGTGAGAACCTGTGCCAAGACCAGGAGTAGTCCTCCCATAGTCATAATTCTAACATAAAAATCCTCTGAGTGAACAAATGCCTCACCTGCATCTTGGTCTTTTGTTGATGTCTGAGACTTTCACTTCTCTGCCATGGGACTTGCCAACCAGCAGTAGAGTGCTGGGCTGGATGTTCTCAATAACCAGAGAGACTCATGTTTCACACTCTGTTATGGCATCGTTCAAAGGAGACCAAAGAAATGGGGGAATGAATATGTCATCCTTCTTCTTCGAGCGCTGCTCGGATACATTCAGTAATAGGTGTCTCCGTGCCAGAGCACCGGATTGGCCGGAAAAACTTTTGTCTTAGCCTGTCAGGAGAGGGTAGGCGGCCTCCGCCCTTCACACCACCCCATGGCTACATATACGGCCACCTCCCAACCCCTCCTCAATTTATTTCTTCCGCCTTGCGCGTCGGATCTTGAATGTCTGCTCCTTGTGAATCCTAAGCAGCCTTCCTGTCGTCTATGAGCTTTTGCCCGACTGGAGCATCTCTTTGTGAATTTAATTCCACCACAAGAGCCTTCCATCATCGGACCGGAACATCCTATGATCATGCCAGGGTTTAAACACTGTGCCGCGTGTGGCAAGGCCTTCCCCTGGGACGACCCCTATGGGACGTGCCTCAGGTGCCTGGGCAAAGAGCACATGGTCTCAGCCGGTTCCATCTGTCTCTCCTTCAAACCGCGAAACCAAGGAGAGGGAACAACGGCGCCATGCCCTCGCCTCTAGGAGGCCTGGCACTCTTCACCCGAAGCTTTGGGTTCCCGCCAGGCACCAAGACCCAGCTCAGCACCAGAGCCGACGTGGCACCACACTGCCGTTAGCTGCCGCCGCCACACAACCTCGGTGCCGACCCCAGCACCTCGGCAACAACCCGGTGCCCTGGCATCTCAGCACCACTCGAGGTCGCCTTTGGGCAGCCCGGTACTGCTGGTACCTGGATTGCCCCGGCACCACTCACCATCATCTCTGGCGCTGCTATGGCACCGACCCGGCACCCCGGCACCTCGGCACCATCCGAGGTCACCTTTGGGCAGCCCGGCCTCACCAGCACCGAGCTCGCCTCGGTGCCGGCCACATTCACCCTCAGCACCACAGAGCCCGGTGCTGCAGGAATGGGAGCTTGCCCACCCAGGCAGTCCTCCTCCCCCCAGGTGAGAACTTACCACAGAACTGCACAGAGTCGCTCCTTGTGCCGTCCACCCCAGAAGCGGTGGAGGCTGTGCAAGCCCTCCTCTTGCTCTGCTCCAACCAGAAGGGGCAAACTAGCCTTCATATCCAAGGCCTGGGCCTACCGGGGGCATTCACCCTTGCCACCTCCGTCTCCCACTCCACTGGGGGCTGGCGCTGTAGAGCCATCTCCGCAACAGCACATCACTCTGCCGTCGCCAGTACTACCCCAGGAGTCTCGGTCCCCTCCTCCTGCCTCCAGTCCGGAGGAAGGTCTTTCAAGGGGCTCTAAGCAGCCTCGGCACTGCACTTCGTCTCCGTTGCCGTTTTGCTACTGGCCACAGGAATGGTCCCCTTGGGAGACCCCCTTTCCACCTCAGTGAGTGCCCAGTACCACCCTCTCCCTGGCACCAGAGTCCTATACGGGAACTCTGTTGGCGCACTTCAATTTGTTGCACCGGGCAACAGCCCATCTAAGAATGGAGGTGCAGTCTTTGGGTTCCCCTCCCAATGCCCTCTTCAGGCCGGCTTTTGCCGCCACAGAACCCCTAACAGTCCCACTCCACCCGGGTGTCTGGGACCTCGCCTGGTCCCGGTGGCAGAGCCCAAGTTCTATTGCCTCAGTTTTGGACACGGCAGATGTTAAATCTCAGGTTCTCGCACTGGATTTCCCTTCTCTTGCTGGTCACCCGGTTCCCTCGAGGGAAGTGGTGCAGATGGCACTGGGCCCCAGGGAACCCCTTAGCAACCTCCTTCCATCATCCAGGGAAGCCAGAGAACTGGACCTCTTGGGCTATAAGGTACACTCCTCAGCGGCCTTCCATTTGCGAGTGGTGAACAACCAAGCCATTATCAGCAGATACTTGCTGGACATGTGGGAGTCAGTCGCGAAATTCTGACTCTTTCTCCCACCCGAGGCCAGAGAGGAGTATGATGCCTTTCTAGAGGAGGGTAACATAATTTCTCATGACCTTCCTCCTTTCAGCCCGCGACATGGTGAATGCAGCTGCCCGCACCATGGCCTCGACAGTAACCATTCGCCAGGTGGCCTGGCTTAGGGAGGCTAAGGTGCCCCCTAATGCGCAGCAGGCAGTTCTCAACCTGCCCTTCAAAGGGGACGCTTTGTTTCCCCCAGAAACATTATCGGTGGTGGGCACCACTAGAGATCCCAGGGGAGAGGCCAAATACTTGGGCCTGCTCCCCCTTGGGCCCACCCCTCCCACATAGGCATCTGGGGCCCTACCTTCTTCCCCTAACTCCCTGTTATCCCTATCATTGTGGGATCACAGGAAACTTCCTTCCACCACTATTATCCACTGCAAGGGCTGAGACCCCCTTCTGTTCCCTCCTGCAGGGAAGGGGCCCACCCAACGCACCCCTCTTCTTTTGCTACTGTGCCCACAGCACCCCTACCGAGGGCTTTTCCCCTGCCCTTGGGCGGTATGGGCCTCCTGAAGGCATGAACTCCCTGCCTGCACTTTCTCCACAGCGGCTATCCTGCCTGCACCTTCTCTGCAGTGGCTACCTCGGGCACTCGTGGGAAATCCGCCCCCCCCTTCCCGCCTCCTTCCTCTGGTATCCCTCAATCCTGCGCTGTTGCATCAAATCTTTGCCGGGGATGAGGAGCACATCTTGTAGTAGCCCCAACTTTGCTGCAGAGGCTCCAAGACGTGTATTTGCAGCATTTACTTGGAAGCGGGACCATCTCTGTTACCCTGATGCTCTCCATCAGGTAGGCCCATTTGATTCCCGGCTGGGGGGGTGGGGGATGCCTTTGTTCGCTCATGACGAGTAACCAGCCTATTGTGGCCCCGACAGCTCAACGGGACCCTTCATCCTACTCGTCACGCGAGAAGCGTTCGTACAGCCTTGGCGACGCATAGCCTCCGTGGAAGACCAAGGCAGAGCAGTCCATCCCTGCCTTCATATACTCCCCTTCTTTACAGAAGCTGAGGCTCCTTACAGCCCCTCTCTTTGTGGGCAACCTCAGTTATATCAGGATTCCTACCCTAGGAGTCCTTGTTGTAGGCCCCACCCTAGGGAAATAGCAGTGGGATACCGTATTTTGGGCCTTCCACCCTAGCGTCCACCGTCACGGCATCAGTCCCCCAGCATATCCGGGCAGAAGGCTGCACTCTGAGCATGAGAGCTCCTCAATGAGTTTCTTATAACTACCCACTTAACTGCCCTGCCGTCAGGTCACATGTACCCCGGCAGAAGACACTGCCCCTTGGGCGTGCGCCAACCCGCTGACCTGCTTGGGGATCTACAGTTCAACCAGGGATGCACCTCCATGCGATGTTGGTGGCAACCCCACCAGGACCGTTGTTCCCCTCACCTCCCTGAGGGACCTGATGATATATGCTGCCTATATATGTACATATAAGGAAACGGGTTAGAGCTTCTGTCTCTGAAACACTAAGAAATTCAGAGGCTTCTCCCCCCCCCACCCCCCATCTGGGGATGGCCATCCAGTCTCCGACTAGTGATAACCCTCTGTATTGGGTTCTCTAACCTCAAGGTACCTCTGTGATACCGCGGTAGATACTCTACGGGTGGCTTCTCTTCTGAGGTAGTCAGGAGATATTCTTTCCGGCCCCTGACAAATGTATTTCAGGGGCAACTCCGCATCAATGTGTCTTTTCCCCTGGTGCTCACGCCTCGCTATGTAGCTGCAACACTACCCCCTTTGGTGGTGCCCTGGACACGCAAGTCTGTATTCCTAATACGGCACCCCTTCAAGGCCTTGGGCCACCTCAACTCGGTGGGCGAGGGGTAGTTGGCATTGTCCCTGCCTTCCCCTGCCCCTTTGCATACAACCCTCATGTTGCTGGAATCCCACAGGATTACAGGCCAAGCAAGCTCCCTCTCCTTTCTCCATGAGTTCTCATGCTACCAAGGTTATTATAGGTACTAATCCATCAGCACCGTCTGGGCCATTACGTCGCCTTATGGGTGCTAGTGTCCTGGAGTACCTCTCCAGCAAGAAACCCGGGGTTTGGTACCATTCTTAGTTGGAAGAGTGCGCTTTGCGCACTAACTTGAGATCCTGTAGTTGGCATACCTGTGCCCTCCACCGTTTCACTGTTGGCCTTTGCCTTCAGCATATGGACTTGTAGTGTCTTGCCAGACCGTTCTCAATTATTACTACCTTCGTCGATCAGACCCTGCTGGCACTGGCCATGTCCGGTCCAGGGGATAAGGTTCATCCCTCTTGTGGCTACCTGTGTAGCCAGCAAGCATCCAGGCGAGACCGTGACTCTTTGGATCCCAGCTCAGACCTCAAGGTGCTCAATCCATGGGATACTGCTCATTCCCTCCATTGCTTCCTATGCAGGCCACAATCATTGGTTAAACTTGCTCCTGTTGGCCTCCAGCATTCTCAACAAGCCCACATGGAAACATCCTATTGCCAGACACCTTTCTTCTGGCCTTCATATCTTTGTGTTCTGCCACATAGGTGGAACATCCAACGCAATCCTCTATGGTTTCACGTTGCATTCTTCATATTCGTTGCAGTGACCTTGGCCCATTCTGCCCACTCTCTTATGCCTCGGCGGATTTGGCCCTGCCCCTGTCTTGGGTTGGCCCTCAGCTGTCGGTCTTTCCATGCCATGCCAAGAGCCTATTCATCTCTTGACTCTGGTTAGATTCTGGTTTGCTGGGCTTTCTCCCATTTGGGGCATATTGCTGTGCTGAAGGCGGAAGATCCAACTCCACCCGCAGTCCATCAGCATGGCTAGTAGTCACCTATTACTAAATGCATCCGAGCAGCGCTCAAAGAAGAACAGGGGGTTACTCACCAGTAACCGTCCTTCTTTGAGATGGGCTGCTTGGATCCATTCAGGTCCCTCCCCTCCATCCCCGCATCTGGAGTTGGCAACTCTAAGGAACTGAGGAGGGGTCGGGAGGCGGCCATGGGGTGGCGTGAGGGGTGGAGGCTGCCTACCCTCTCCTGACAGGCTAGGACAAAAAGTTTTTCCAGCCAATCCAGTACTCCAGCACTGAGACACCTATTACTGAATGGATCTGAGCAGCCCATCTTGAAGAAGGACGGTTACTAGTGAGTAACCCACCAATTCCAGGCCTGATGAGACAGAGACTTGGGATTCCAGACTGAGCTAACAACTTTACAGAGTCTCGCTAAATCACCCCACTGTAGCCAAAACTGGACAGTGCTGAATGGTGGAGAAGGTAGATTGTGACTCCTGTTTGCTTTAGCATATAAACTGAAGGATATTTAATAAAATTGTGTGATACTGGCCTCCAGGGGAGCCTTGCTGAGATGGCTTAAACCGGGCAAAGGGCAGGGGTGTTGCTGGCACTGGGCACAAGGCACTACACTTATAGTCCAAGGAGCACATTGATGCCAGCACAGGAGACAGGTATTTGTTCTCCAATCTTATGCCTTCTTCCACTCTGAAAATACTTCTAACCAAACAGAAGACTTGGGACTCCCAGCTAGTGGCTGGTCCAGGAAACAGTCTGGGGAATCTCTACTTTTGCCACACCTTAGCTTATTCTGCACTTGATAGTGAACTGATTTGTGTTAATCTTTGGTAAGCTTTGTCATTTCATTGTAATTGTTTACTGCAGAGGGCCTGGGAGACTTCAGTAATGCTTGTTTTATAAAGAAAATATCATTACTGGTATTATGAATGAACTTCTTGTATTTGTGTGAATAGAGAGGAAAAGCTTGTCACCTCGGTCAAAGTATGTGATAATTTTTTCATGAGCCAGACAGGCAATCAATTACACTTCTATCTTCTTAGTTTCTCTCTCATGTAGAGGGACCATAATTTCCAGTTCCCTCCTTGAGGATCTCCCCTCTCTTTGCCATTTCTCTTTACTTCATTCCTAACATAGCTGTGCGATGAACTTCCTTCTGCCAGGGGGCTGAACACAGGTCCTCCTGGGGGCCATCTCTTCTGCTCTTCAGCTGGCTTGCTGGGCTACTCAACACTGGGACATTACCTCACCTTAAGTCAAACTGCACTGAGCCGCCTTACCCTTCCCAGGCCTGATTGCTAAGGACCGTCAAAGATCAGTGGCTGCAGAGGCCAGCATCTTAAAGACTGGTATGTGAACTCATACATAAAGCAGTACACCAGGAATCCAGGCTCCCAGCTTCTACTTGTGGTTCTACCACAGATTCACTGTTTGACTTCAGATGAGTCACTTCACTACTCCATGCCCCAGTTTCTCCCATCTGTAAAATGGGGGTGTCACTGCTCCCTCTCAGGGATACGAACAGTGTCAGTGGAGTCTTTCCGGCAGGTGCTAGCTGGAGAAAAGCAACATGTCTTTTGTCATTTCCCCTTACGCACTTTTTCTGAGGTAAAGACCAACTCAGACCTGCCAAAAGCCCATAGGTAGCTTACCACAGAATGCTTGTTTTCCCTTTGAGCTGGGATTGTCTCCTGTTGACCATATCTCTAGATGCACCCCTTCATCATACCATTAAAGACAACTTTCTTGGTTGCGCTCTGCATTTTACAAATCTTCTTAACTTAGGAGGCTGAGAAAGATATCTGAATTACAGTTCAATCAGCTAGCTAGATTCTGTCCCAGTTGTGGATTGACTTCTGTTTTCACTTGCAAGTTACTAAGAATCAAGAGCTTTTCCTTGGCTGGTTTAAAGCATGTTGCAACTCACTCTGGTGTCACCAAGCCTATTCTGAGCTGCATAGGATCCTCTACTGCTCACCGCCTCCCTTCTAGTAACTACTCTACTTCCATGTGAAGTCCTGATCCTACAAGAGAGGGATATGAAGCTAAGGACAATGTGAAGGAAGGACAGGCAAAGACGACCGAGGACACTATCTTGCAATGCCATCCACACCAGAGCCAGCAAGGCAAGTTATGTGGAAGCAGCTTTTTCCTCACCAGAACACAGGTTTGCAATGATGATACAATGGAATGATCCACTTGTTCATAATGTCAAACGAGGAGTCTGGTGGCCCGTTTAAAGCCTAACATTTATTTATCATATGAACTTTCATGTGAGACAATCCCACTTTGTCAAAAATTCCTTGTTTGTTTTGCTGGAGTAGACTAACATGGCTATCCCTTTGGAACTTCATAATCTCAAACACTCTGCATATCCCTCCACTGTCCTTTTGTTCCAAGACACAGCAAGGCAGACCTGCTGCTGCCTATGCCTAGGACAGGATAAGTCCAAGAGCTGCAGTAGGCTCCCCTTCAGCTCTTCCAGAGAAAGGTGTTTAATGCAGCAAGCAGAAATGGAGATTGGCCTCCCTGGCCCATTCTGCACCCAACCAGCAGGCCAACGTCTCATTTAGATGAAGACTCTTATTCATAAGCACCAACTTTTAGCCTGAACACTGCACCTGAGGGCTCTTGGCCCTGCTGTTGAACCCGGGGCGGGGGGTGGTAGGCAAGACTGGTACCCAGCATGGACTGAAGCAGTTTCCCCTCTTCTCTCCAGGGTGTATATTAAAAAAACGAGGTTAAATGAAGAGAGAAGATTAGACAAAGCAAAAACTGTCTGCATTCCCTCCATACATTGGTACTGAATCAAGGATTTAAATTAAATTAGTTTCCAGATCTGAGTTTCTGGTCCCAAAGCCACTGCTGCCGGGAGGCTTGTTTTGCTCTATTTACTTTTATCTTGAATGGAGAGTGGATGAGAAAGAGCGTGACACTCGGGCAGGCAGAAACAAACGCTAATTAAACAGGGAGTTCCACATTAGAGTACAAA
Source organism: Podocnemis expansa (assembly GCA_007922195.1). Classification (NCBI taxonomy): domain Eukaryota; kingdom Metazoa; phylum Chordata; order Testudines; family Podocnemididae; genus Podocnemis; species Podocnemis expansa. Next base: position 32,422,770 of record ML681971.1, read on the forward strand.
ACCTTTGGCTCTCCAGCCACCTTGTCAATTTCAATAGTTATTTATTATTTTTCAATACAGTTGCTCATTCCTAATGGAGGCCCCAGCATGAGGGAAGGGGTCAGGAGCTGCTCCCCAAGTGGATCAGGGAGCTGGAAGCATTATTGCTTTCTTTCACTGTGAATTTGGAAGTGATTCCCTGATGGCTCCACTTTATATAGAAGTGAATTGGTGAATACGTGACAGACAATCCTGCCTTTCAATGCAAATTTCAGGTTCGTGTTACCGCAAACAACAGAAAATAAACAAGGAAGTGAGACCAGACTTCCCTTGTCCAGTATTCCAGATTTGGAAAACCAGTGCCCTCCCCTGGACTTTAATGTACAGATCTTATAAACTGACACCACCCACTTCCAGAACTGCTTCTTTTGTGCTTCTGTTCATGTATCTAGTAGTAGTGGGCTGTATTAGTTCCCTGGCAATGTCAAGCAGAATTACAATGGCAAGCGTTCTCTCAGTGGCAGCCTCATAGGGTTCAGATGGGTTCAACCATGTGACCTTCCTCCCAGCAGTGTCTCTGCACTCACAGGGCTTTCACCAGTGGTTCCCAACCTGTGGTCCGAGGACCCCTGGGGGTCCATGGACATGTTGCAGGGGGTCTGTGGAGCCTCTCCTGACCAGGGCCAGAATCCAGCTGCAGCCCTGATGGATCCTGCCAGGGCTGCCTCTCCCCACCCACAGCCAGATCCCAGTAGGGGAGACAAGGCTGTGACAGCACCCAGGAAGGGGCAAGGGCAGGGGGCCATAACTGCCACAGCTCAGCTCCCCAGTGGCATGGGCCATGGTGGCAGTGGTGCTGCTTGCCAACTATCCCAGCAGCACCACCAGAGTACATAATCAGCCAGGGGGCCACAAAGATTTTTTTTTTTTTTTTTTTTTTTGTTAAAAAGGGGTCCCCAGCCTGAAAAAGATTGGGAACCACGGGCTTTCACTGTATACATTTAGCATGCTACATTTTGCTCCAGCTGGAATCTGAGAGCACAGTGACACTGAAATCAACTCTCCTAATTTGCTGTGTGAGTGAGTGATGTGAAATGTAGCACGTGACAGTCCTGATCCTAGGCACATGCGCAGGGCAGGCAGCACTCCAGGGAAACTGGAAACTAGCCTGCAGTGCTTTGAAAAGTGCCAACTCCCATGCTTTCAGCTGCTGCACTGGCAGTCGCCTTGTGCGACTCTCAGGGCCGTCTCCTGGAGGGGAGCAGGGCTAGGCAGGGCTCTCGCCACCCTCCCCATGGAGTGTGGTGGGCTGTCCCACTCTGCCTCCTAATAATCCTGGTCACCCCTTGGGAGTGGCCAGCAGGCAGCATCAGATTCCCAGCCGGGAACAGAACCTGCCTACCACAGGGGAGCTGGCCCTGGCCAGGAATCTCAGGCTGCCCGCCGGTGGGGAGCCAGTCTCAACTGTAGCTGTGAGCTGGCTTCAGCTGAGGCTGCTAGCGCCCCAGCCAGGACCCCAAGCTGGTGCCACCCATGCCCTAGCCAGAGACCCAAGGCGGCCACTGGGAGCTAGCCCCAGCCAAGGCTAGCCACTTGTGACAGTTGGCCCTGGCCGTGGCCAGGGACCCAACCACATGGAGCCATGTATGGGGCAGGAAGCAGGGCCTCACGCACCTGCCCCACCCCCGGGCCTGCCTGCTCCGCCCTGGGGGCAGGGTGGGCCTGCCACCCAGCCCAGAGGCTGCGCAAAGCATTTCTGCCCCACCCCACTGCCTGTTGCACAGGGTCAGTAGCCCCCCCATCTCTTTTCTGCCCCCATCACCACCTCACCTCCTGCCCCCACCCATGTTTTTGCCCCATCTGCTGCTCATGGTCCCCTTCACCTAATGACTATCATACATAACATATGTAAGACTAGCCATAACCTGTGAAAAATGGCAAGGAAGAATAAAAAGAGGATTCATGAAATAGTTTGCTTTGATTTTTCCCCCATCATTTTTTGACAGGTTACAGCTAGTTTTGCAATAAAGAGCTCCAGCTACACATGGACTGTGACTTCTGCATATCACATTGACTGAAATGGTCTTACTGATAGCTTGTGCCAGTTGGCTCTAGTCTTACACTCAAACTGTGAGCAGTACTGGGGTAGGGACTAGCTCCTTGTTGCTGCTAGCTGTTACTGAAATACATATCAATAACAACCCCTGTCTCCTTCGGAAACTGTTAGACTGGTGTTCATTAAGCTTGAACTGGGAGTGCAAAAAAGTATTTCCTGGGCACTGAAGGTGCAGCCTACTCCCTCAGCAGCTATCTCCTCTACCGCTCTCAGCTACTTGGAGAAGTGCAGAAACATGGAACTGGTGTTTTTCCAAAGGCAGGCCAGGCTTCTCAGAAAGTAGAGACTCTGGGATCTCTGATCTGCCAGGAGCCCCTGTGCTGCCACAGGAAGCATGCATTCACATTTGGGCTGAATGTCAGACAGAGAGCTACCTTCATAGAAGTCCCTCCTATATTGTCCTTGAATTTCACAGCAATGGGAAGGAATAAATAAATGAATCCCATAGCACGAGAAGCCCAACACCTGCCATGGGGCAGGGGCAGAGCCCACACTCTCTCCATTTATTAATTTGTCTGATTCAGAGTGATGGAGTCTGCAGGGAGGACTGGGCCCTGCTAAAATGAAAGATAAATAGTGGTTCACTTACCAGTAACCGTCCTTCTTCAAGATGGGCTGCTTTGATTCCTTCAGTAATAGGTGTACATGTCTCAGCACACAATTGATCGGAAACCTTTTAGCCTTAGCCTGTCAAAACAGGGCTGGCGGCCAACATCCCGTGGCTATATATATGGCTGCAGTTCTGCCCCTCCTCAGTCCCTAAAAGTCTCCAACTCTGAGTTGCGGGGATGGTGGGAGGGTTCTGAATGAATCCAAGTGGCCCAGCTCAAAGGACTGTTACCGGTAAGTAACCCACCATTCTTCTTCGAGCACTGTTCAGATACATTCAGTAACTGCTAGCCATACCCAAGGATGGCGGGTGGAGTTGGTTTTTTTTCCTGCCTTCAGCATGGTTACCTCTGAAACAGCCAAACCCCAGGCCTGGAGGAGCCAGTAGGATGAATGGCCTGGCCTAAGTGGGGAAGGACTGAGGCCTATACCCCTTGAGTGCACTCTGCCTATGACCTGCAGGGCAGAGGGAGGCCTAAAGTCACCTTATTGTAGAAAGAGATATGGTAGCAAAATCTCAGATTGGTTGGGTGCCACCAGATGAAGGACATAAAAGGCTGGCGCTAAGGCACCGGCCAAAACGAGGCAACCAGGGTGCATCCCTTGGTCTTAGGCCCACGACACATGCCGTAGCTGGTTTGATAGAGAGGCTAAGGTGGAGTCCAGAGTTGCTGGCCTACTGACCTATACCAGGAATCAGTAAAGGGGGGGGAGGTAGAGAAGACCCCTCTACTGACCCAACTAAGGGGAAGGGAGGGTACGGGGTTGTGCGGGAGGATTTGAATAACCACCTGGCAAGAACAGTTTACCTGGTGGGCAAATGTCAACACCACAACCGAGGTACCAAATGTCCCCTCAGAAGCCCACAGAAGGTGTGGTCACTGGTGGCTGAAGGACAGGGAGAATGTGGGGCCAGAGAGAGTTTGTATGAGCCCATTGTGCCAAGGGGCCAAACCAGCACTTTTGAGATGCCAGCGGGAAGAGGTCCCGTGATTGGGATGTAGGATGAACAGCCCCACTCAGCTGGTCGTGGGGTTGGAAGGAGGGGGGAGGCACGATGTGAAGCAGTGCCTACACTAGTAAGTTATATCGCCTCTGAAACCCACTACCTCCCCTCACTAGCCGGGAGGCGGGTGGATAAAGGCCCCAGGTAGATCAAGGCCATAAACTTCCCCTACAGAACATATGAAAGGAGGGAAAGGAGGTATGGTTTCAAAGGCCTCCCAAGTACTGAGTAGAAGGAATCATGAGGAGGCAGTAGGGATTGGGATTGGAATGTTTATTTCCCTCTGATAGGTACCCCAGAGCCAAGGCAGGCATGGGAGGATAATCCTCCTGGGGAAAGAAGGCACCACCATACAGGAAGAGAGGGTGGTAACAAAGCTAAGGGGTTGTTCGCCACCCTGGGCCTGAACCGGGCAAAGCCGGGAAGAAACACATGGATCCTGGATTAGGGTATCGACGACTATTTGTCGAAGTGCAAGGAGGAAGAAGAGAACTGCTGCTGGTCAACAGCTGTAACTAGTGGCTCTTGTGGAGTTGATGAGTGAAAACCTGGCACTGAAGGTTAGGGCCAAGGAGCTCTCCACAACACTTTGGTGGAAAAACTTCATGATCAGGGAAAGCCATCCCTCCCACCTGGGTGAATGTTGCCCCTAACTGGGAAGGGGCGAAGAAGGCAACATAAGGGGTCTACCCCAAGGATTCCCATCCTCCTCAGGAAAGCCCCCTCAGTTGTTAGATCTCCCCCTCTAGATGTAGGAGGGTTGTGGACTTATCAGCATTGCGAGGGGTGAGGTGCCCTCGGAGTATGCGAGTGCAGGGGCCGAAAATGATGCAACCCACTGAAGGAGTGCACTTGGTCCTGGGTATAGCGTGGGGAGTTGCCTGGGGGGGGGCACCAGAATGGAACTACACTGATCCCCAATGCGCTGGAGTGTGCAGGGAGCATGGGCATGTGGGGTGGGCAGGCAACCAGTGAGGGTGTGCCTACCAGCTACTTACCAGGCACCTGATAAGGAAAAGTTAAAGCAATGCCCACCAATACGACTCCAAGGGACAAGGCCTTAACAGAATGAGTAAGGACTGATGAAACCTGGACCAATGAATGCTACCGGGAGGAAGGATAAGGGGACCATGGGGCCCACTCTGATGGCACGCCAGTTGGTGGTGTTTACCATTGGTCCTAGGGGGTATGGTAGTCACTGAGACACTGAAGAAAAGGGAGGTTGGCACCTGGCATTGGGATCCCCTGTTATTCCCTCCTATTTTTTTTTCTTTTTTCAGGAAGGAGCCCCCTCTCCCCTCCAAAGTAGAGGACCCTGAGCTGAAAAACTCAACCTATACCTGAGAGTAGGGTATGGTCCATTACAAACTCCCGTGGAGGTGTCCCCTTGTGGCACCTGGCCACAGCCTAATCAATTATGGACTGTACAGGAAGGGGGGCTACAGCCCTCCAATACTGTGACCTGAAGGGTACTTGGTATTTGCACTTGCAGCCTGGTGGGGGTGGGGGGGTAGCGGGCCTTCAAGATAAGGAAGGGTGGTTCACTAAAGCCCTGTCCCAGGCATGTCCCCATAAGCTATCGGGGTATTGGCTGCCCGGGAGGTTGCCGGAGGGGAATGCCACAGGAAAAGAGGAATCCCAAAGGGTATTCCAACAGAACAATCAGGAATATTTTTCACAGGGGGTGATTCCTGATATCTGTAGTGCCCTGTGACCGAGGTATGTTCTCCTTGAATGCAAGGGATGTATGTTTGGTCCCCATTGCCCTCTGAGGGCTCCACAAATGGTATGCACAAGGGTAGAAAGCCCCAGCATAATTTTAACCCAATTTACTTTCAGGGTAAGGGATGGGAGACCCATGGGAGGGAGGGGCACTCAGGGTGTCCTTCGCAGTCCTAGGTGGGCAGACGGACCCTAAGGAAAATGAAACCTGCAGGGTGAAGGGATTGAAGGATGCCCACTATGGGCTGGGAGGGCGGCTAGTGGACCAGGAGGGTAGCATGCCCAGGTATCTGAGGTCCCCTCAGGGGTCCTTGGCACTGTGAAGGGTACCATCTGACCCTTCTGCAAAGAGGGAACCCACTTCAAAGGGGAGGTCCAATATGACCTGCTGGGAGGAGGGGGCACTCTTGCCTCCCAAAGCCTGGCTGCCCATCTCAGGACCATGGTGGAAGCCATGCTGCGGCTTGCCATGTCCAAGGCGTCCCAGGCGGATAACAGCAGGTCTTGGGATGCCAGCCTACCCTCTTCAACAAAAGCATCATAGTCCACCTTGTTCTCTTAGGAGAGCAGATGCCTTAATTTATTCATGGACTCCCACAGGTCCATGACATACCTGGCCACCAGAGCTTGGTGGCTCGCTATTCTGAGATGGAAGGCAGAGGAGGTGTAAGCCTTCTAGCCTAACAGATCTAATTCCCCCGCCTCCCTAGACCTCAGAAGAGGGTTGTGGGAAAATTGCCTGGAGCCTAAGGCCGCTTCCACCACCCCTTGAGATGGTGCTGGATGGTAGGCAAGGAAGGGAAAATCTTCTGCAGGGACATGTTACTTTTGTCCCATGGTATCGGAGACTGGGGCAATGGACCAAGGAGTTTGCCATCGGACCATAACAATCTCCTGTACACTAGGGTACAGGGGAACTGTTATGAGCTCAGAAGGTGACATGGGCCCAGGACTAAAGAGAGTGTCATTAGGTCCCATAAAGGAGTGAGCCTCCAACCCCACGTGAGTGCACACATGGCAGAGAAAATCAAAATGCACCAGGAGGTCCCTTGTATATGAGCAGGGCCTGGGGCTCAGGGCTCTATTGGGTACCGGAGGACATGGTGCCAGACTATGCTGATCAGTACTTCAGAAAGGTGGTGGGGGTCTCCTGAGGAGACCACATATGGGGTTGGTACCTGTAAGGTGTTGGTACAGAGGACCGTGGGCAGAGCTGCTTACCCCACCTCGAGACCTCTTCCTCAGGACTTGGGGATCGAGAAGGTTCCCAAGGCCATGTTGGGCTCAGCTTTGGCACCGTGGGAGTTTTAGTTGGCGGTGCCGGTGGGGACAAAGTGGTATGGCCCTGAGTGGAGGCTCTTGGACTCTGTCCCCTGCTATTCCTGGGCACCCGCTTCTGGTACCAGGGAGCTCAGTACCGATGCCAGAGAGATAGCTTGGTGCCTTTTCAGGGTGACCAGGCAACTGAAAGGAAGGCCAGTTTGTCCCTCTTTCTGGGTGGTACTGGGGTGGGAGGCGTTGTCAAGAGGAGAAGTGCCTTTGCTGCCTCAAAGGCCTCCGGGGTGGAGGGAACTGGTACTGGCTCCTGCTGCTCTGAGTAGTTGTGGCGCGGCGCCAGGACTGTTCTGGTGCCTAACTGGCATGCGGTGCCGAATGTAGCCCTGAAGCTTCAGGGATAGGCTGCCACTCTTGCTCCAAGGCCAACACATGGTGCCTTTGCTCTCTGTCTCTTATGGTCCTAGGTTTAAAAGACCAACAGATAGAGCATTCAGTGACCACCTGGGCCTCACCCAAGCACCAGAGGCACTTCTCGTGGGGATCATCCCACGGGAAGGCCTTGACACAGGTAGCACAAGGTTTGAACCCCTGCATGGCAGGCGGCAGGGACGAGCGGTATTCCTGCTTCATAGCCAAGTGCTGTGTAGGAGTGCTTTCTGGTGGAATGACATCCATGAAGAGGTTCTCCCAATTGAGCAAGTGACTCATAAACAAGGCAAACGACAGGCTGCTTGCACAATCGCAAGGAGCGGACTGTTCCAATACCATCGCTGAGGGCAGAAAAATGGAACTGAAGAGGGGCAGGGCTGTGGCCAGATATATAGCCACAGGGTGGCTGGGGGCATTGGCTGCCAGCCCTGTTTTGACAGGCTAGAGCTAAAAGATTGCTGACCAATCGTGCGCTCAGGCACATACACCTATTACTGAATGTATCCGAGCAGTGCTTGAAAAAGAAGCTATTGCTTCAAACAGAGCTATTGATTTTTGCATTATTACACTAATAAATTTATGGTCTAGTTTTAAAATTGCTATAAGAGACAATGTAGAAATTCCAAAAATTCCCAATGACCTGGAGTTTGATCTTGAGGAGCTAAATGCATGATAAGTAAACTTAAAATGGATCCTGTGACTGTGCCTAGATACCATGTTGCAGGCATCCAGCAGATAACAGAAGTTTGTCCACATTAAGTTTTGCAGAGAAAATGGTTTTACATTCAGGCAAACTCCAAGCAGGCTAGTCCCAAAGGGAGCACAGGTGCAGTGGGGTGCCTGGCCAACACAGCCTGAGCTGCCCTAAATCATTCTCTCTCCTGTTGAGCAAAGTTTCTTTCCTGTTGGTGCTTCCTTCCTGAAGTACCATTAATGTCCTTTGAGTTCCTGAACGTGATTCTTTTTCATTTACTGCATCCCTGGACTAACAGTAATGCACCCCAGAAGGCTTAGCTGCTGTCACTTAACAGCAAGAGAATAACTCATGGTACTTCTACAAGCAGGCAAGAAAACAAACAGACTTAGGAATTTTGGGAGCATAGGAGACAGTTGCAGGATTGTGGAAACAGAGGATGAAACGCATTTTACTTTAGAGCAAGAGGAATTATATGGGGGAGTGGAAGGGTAGAGGCCAACACTAAAGAGGAAGGGGGCATGTGTGTGTGTGTGGACAGGCACTAATGACCCCAGGCACCAATTCACTCTTCTGCTTGTTAACTCTCTGTAGCTTATTTTCTATTACCATCTTTTTAACTGTGCTACTGAGGCAGCATCAGGGCCCACAGGAGGAAGACTCTCAAGGTGTTACCAGAATGGAGTAAGGGTGTTTCTGCAGGGGATCCTGGCAGTTACTGGGTTAGAGTGGTTGTCATGGCCTAAGTTCTTTTCCTGACTTCTGTAGAAGGAACTTAACACATGCATCATTCTGTACCATTTCTTCCCAAAGTTTTCCACATCGAGGTTCCTTCTGCATCCCTTTGTAAGCATCTGCTGCTGGGAAGAGAATTCTGCCATGCAAATGGATGAGGAACATCAGTCAGACTGTTAGAACAATGCTGAAATAACTGTAATCAGTAAAAAGGGATTCCTGTAGCCCCTCTTTCCCCAAAATAACTTTGATGTGCTGCACACCGCTAAAGCTGTTTGAAGACAGAGGCCTCCCAGCTCATTGTCTGCCTTTGAGGTCATAATAGCTATTAAATCACAGCTTGGCTAACCAAATTAGGCAAAACAAAATGATCTCCAATGATTTTATGTTCCTGAAACATTCCAGAACTGCTGCAGTGATTACTGGGGGATTGGAAGCAGCTGTCACTCTATCAGAAACCATAATTCTAAACAGCTGGGATCTGTCAGTTATTTATGAGACCATTTGCAGGAAATGATGAAAGTGGATGGGTGGCTGGCATTCCCCAGCTGAATCACTGCAACAGACTCCCCACGCACAAAGTACATGCTCTGAGCCCCAGAACTGGCTTTGCCCTCCAGGGGCTGAAAACAGATGGGTGCAGAGGGTGAATGAGATAAGACTTGACTTTCCAGCTTGAGCTACAGGCCTCACACGCCTGAGCAATGGGGTTGCAGGCCATGGTGCCCTGTTCTGTGGAAGCCAAATGCAGAACGAAACAAACAAGGAGTCCTGTGGCAGTTAGAGATTAACAAATTTATTTATTGCATGGGCTTTCCTGGGAGAAAATGTTAGGTTTTTAAATCCCACAGGGCTCCTTGTTTGTTTTACTGAACTAAACTAATGGGAGGGCTGCCCCTTTGGAAAATGCAAAGTGATGGTTGCTCGGAAATGTAGTCTTTGTGCTGGTCTATAACAGGCTTGTTTGTTTTCTCCTCTTCTCTGCAAAGCTAGGTCCACTAACCTCAGCGCTGAGATACTGACTTGCTCAAACATCCTAATAACTTTGCTCTGAAATTTACCTTATTTCCAAAGACACCGTGCTGTCACTGCTCAGGTTCTACTCCTAGCTGCCCCTCGGTCTGTTACAATTGTGTGCACTTTCTGCATCAGATTTTTCTTCCTGCTAAAAAGCAACTTCAGTGTGCAAATGTGACATTCTGCATTAGTTCCCAACATTCAGAGTAAATGCCCTGGGCATTGTGGGCCTTGTCTTTTTGCCTCTGTGTCACTTGGGATTGATGCAGAAAGCTTTGGTTGATAGAAACAGGGTGTTAGTGGGGCAGAAAAATGTGTTCATGCAGCTCCATGACAAGCAGGCTGTGGAATTGCAACAACAGGTGTGAATTTGGCCTCAGGAGGGCATGATGAGCAAGCTTTATCACTGTGACTGGGAACAGAGGCCAGGAGCTTTGTCCCCATTTAATCAGAGCAGAAAAAATATAGGTATCAGTATATTATGTAGAGTAGCTATATATGAGTTTTTATAGCAGCAAAAAGATAAATCAAGAAATGCAACATAGGTCATTGCCCTAAAGAGCTTATAAATCTACCAGCACAAGCAGGGCCTGTCCCAAACACAGAAAGTGATCAATGGAGGTGCACCTGGCCCCTAACTCAGTAAGTCTTGTAGAGCAGGTAGAGTTCAAGGAGCACTCGGGGAAAGAAGGTGCTTGACAAATCATAGAGATTGGATCTTGCCTTAAGCTTAAATGTTTAAGCCCAGCTAGGCCTTCAAGCTCCACAGGCTGCCTGACTTGGAGGACAGACTATCAGTCTAGCAGTGCACAGCAAGGAATGAAATGGAGCTCAGCTGGGCTGTGTTTATGGATGATCAGTGTAGAAGGCAGAAAACTACCAAGAGGATCTAGATAAGAACAGCATTAGCCCAGGTAACCCAATCTGCTCAGGTCTGGCTTTCTACCTTCCGAGCCGAACTGTGGGAGATAATTTGGGGAGAAGAAGCAAAACAGGGGTCATGAGCAGAATAGCCACTTAGGAGAGACAAGGTGGGGTAATAGCTTCTATCAGACCAATGTCCATTGGAAAGAGAGACAAGCCTTTGAGTTCTATGCAAGCTCAAAAGCTGGTCCAGTAGAAGGTATTACTTCACTCACCTTGCCTCTCTATTGCCCTGAGACGGACATGGCTAGAACACTGCATATCAGCTGAGAAAGGCATTCATTCTTGCAGTTTATGCTACTTGTCCCTTAAATTAAATTCCAGGACTCAACCTGTCTGATGAATATAACCAAGCACAGTAGTACACAACCCCAAATTAATCCATAGAATGGCTACCCATTCCCTGAAATAGAGTTAAAATGCCTTACTTCATCTGCAAGGAAACCCTGGGCAAGGGACACTGCCCCCTTGCTCTTCTCCTACCTTCTACAGCAGCCCCAAGTCCAAGGGACCGCCACCTGTCACCTGATTCCTACAAAGTTCCAGGAAGGCACTGAAGCAGGGGCGCAAGTTAGGGCCAGTTTCAGGGCTGCTTCTGCTGATCCCTGCAGCCCTGAACAGGAGAAGCATAGTCTCCCTCCCCTCTATCCTTGTGCTGGTGCCACCACAGGATAATCTGTCCAAAAATGGACAGGAAGGAAAAATCCATTTTATCTGGATAAGAGCACAGACTCTAGCCCCTGGAACCCACATCCTTCAGTTCCAGCATTAGGAAGGCATAACACTAACCATGTAATAATGTATAACAATAACCTATTGCTGCACAGACAGTCCCTTTTCATTAATAATGCATTCTGGAGGAGTGATTTTCACCTCCAATAATAAGGCTGATATGTTGGGAACTAGCAAGTAATGAAGAACATTTGTAATATTTGTCTAATAACAAGCATAATACTGTTACATAAGGACCACTGGACACATCCAAAGATGAATTATTTCAAGCAGACATTAACAAATGCCTAATTAGTGCCCAATTAGAAAGATGCTACATGGGAAATAATTCAGACAACCCAATGAATTCACTCCAGTCAGTAAGATCCAGTGAAGGCCAACCAAGTAAATGCAGAATAACTCCATGACTAGAAGGAAGGGGTGGAGACAATGACTTACTCACATGTAATGACAGGTATGGAAGAGCTAACAGGACCCTGGGCATCTTTACCAAAGTCAAAGTCAACAGCACTGCATCTTCCTAATGCAATTTATTAAAAGGTTCCTGCAGCATATCTGTTGTCAGGTGCGTCCCTGCGCCCCGCCCTGGCCCCACCCCACCCCCTGACTGCAGGCCACGCCCCCAGCCGGGGACAGCAGGCAGCTGGGCCCTGGATCTTCGGCTGGATCTGGCCGGGGGGGGGGGGGGGGGGGGGGGGGGGGAGGCAGGGGCCCCGGGGCACTGGCTCCGGGATTCAGGGCACAAGCCCCGTGTGCCAGGTGCCAGCAACACCCCTGTCTGTTGTTCAGCTTTTCTGGTCAGTCCTAACACATGCACCAATGACACCACATCTGCTGTTGCTGAAGATAATAGATTTGTAATCACATCACTCAAGTTGCGGCTCTCTGATGAGAACAGCAGGCAGGATCCATGGTTTCCCAGCAGGGACCCTGTTTTCCAGAGAAGCTCTTGGAGGGCTGGTGGGGAGGCTTTAGTGCAGGCCCTTTCAACCACCACTCCGGACAACATGACACAAGGAGAGCTCTGCTGCAGGTCACTGTGGCCTGGCAATACTGATTGGGTTCAGGACCAGGCAGTGGATTTGCATGTGGGAACCCCCAAGATCGCATCTCCAAGTGATAGCAACTCAGCAGACATTCACCAACACCCCTGACTGGAGCATCTTGCTGTGTCACTGGAGAGCTGCCTGAGTTCCTCTGCTTTACCAGTCCTTGTCCCAGAATATTGCTGCATGCAGGCATTCATGATATGACCTTGCATAGCCCCAGTCACATTTGGGTATCAACACAAGAGAAAGGCTTTGCTGTGGCAATTTCACCCTGGCATTCACACAGCAGTTCTCAGTATCATAACCACCACCTCTCATTGTAGCCTGAGATGCAAGTTTCCTCCTCAGATAGCAATGTCAGAAAACAGCAGAGCATACACGTCTATTAGTAAAAGGAATGGCTTGATCCTTTCATGCCAGGCAGCTTGTGCAGTCATTCACCCCTGTGCTGAGCAGGGATGAAACACAGTCATTCATTCCACATTAGTTGTATTTCACTTCACTCTTGCTCTGTGCAGTGCAGGGAAGAAGCAGGCTCACTGCATCCACGGTCACTGTGTGCTGCCAGAGACACAGGCCACCATTATTGCCATGTACATGTAAGTGACACAACTTACACATTCTCATATGCTGTTAGCATGGTGACTAATGTGTTATGGAACAATATGCTAAACTGTTGTTTGTGGGCACTGCGCACATTTGCTTGGTGCTGCTTAGACATGGGAGATGTTTTTTGATTCAGATCCTTCTGTTTAGGCATTTGTGATAATGGACTTCATGTTGAGAAAGAACATCGCAGTGATCTGTGCCTGAGGAGATTGTGCTTATGTCAATCTCAGTACTTTAGCTTCCCTGTCTGTAAAATGGGTTTACTGATATTGACACCTGTGTAAGTGCTTTCAGATCCATGGATCAAAAGTGCTAAAATGTATTTTTGTACCATGTGCACAGTGCTGCTTTTCTTACAGTTGGGAATAGGAAGCACTTGGTGGCTGGTTCTTTTGGATATCACTGTTTTTGAGGCCGTAGCTGCCCCTGCTGATGGTGGAGACGGTTCCTTGATGGGCAAGGAACACTAAGAGGTCAGGGGCAGTATGATGTCACTCACAATGAGCAGGTCTACAATGAAATTAAAAACATATAACAGCAAAGCCAGAATGGCCTGTTAGTCACTTGAAAAATGCTTTTAGTAACAAATAGGAATAATAGTAATGCCTGTGTGTGTTTGGTATTCCTGCTCGAAGGCCCTTCTATGGTAGAGGTGCAAAAATGGGAAACCACCCACATCTGCAAATACAAATATGTGACTTTTGAAGGGCATGACTTGCCAGAAATTCTGCTCCCCTATTATATAGGAGCCTGACTGTTTGGCCAAACTACTTTATCTAAGGCATACTAATTTTTATTAGCAAAACTTGCAGAGATAACTGCCCTTTGCTGGTGATTTATTGAGAGTCTTCAATCATTCTAAAAAATATGACCATTTTAAATTCAAAGACTGGAAACAGATTGACTGTTAGCTATGTAGTGAGATCTCACTGCACAGAGCCAAGCACAGACTTGTACTTTTAAAGAAAGAAAGAAATGAGTGAAGTTTCTATTCTTTGTAGTTTAAATGCTGAACCCTCCACACAGCCCTAAGTGCTGGAAAATGGGCTCATCGGGGGGTGAAGTTCAGAGGGGGCAATGTCTCCCCGACTTTTTAATGCCACATCTTCTGAGGTGCCCGGTGCTGTCCCCAGCCCCAGTGGCATACCATGAGAGGCCTGGCACAAGCCTGGTGGGGTGCCATCTGGGCATTCCTCAAAAGGACCACCCCCAGCTCACTGACATCCCTGGGTGCCAACCCAGGCCCTCCACCTCTTGTCGCTGCACTGGGTCCAGCATAGGAGCTATGGTTCAGGTCTGTGAAACTGCCAGGGATGTCAGCAGGAGCTAAATACTCCCCTCCTGTGAGCTCCCCAGCGTAAGACACAGTGGTGCAAGAAGGGGGAGGGGGCACTTGGATGAGACCATACATACCCAGCAGCCATGCTGGCCATGCCCCCAAATTAAATAGTCAAACTCCTCCTATGAAGCTTATAAAAGCCCAAGGGCACAGAATGATAGGATGTTTTGTGATAGCTTGGCCCGCATACTGGTGAACTTCTCCTTTAGGAATACGATAATTCACCTGATGTGCCAGGTTTTAATTAACAGGTGGCACATGCAGCTGATCCGAAGCTCTTTTCCTGTTACATCCAGCACTGCATTAGATGTGGGCTGGTGTTTATGTATGTACTAGAAGGGATTTGAATGAGAAAGGAGAACCTGGTGCAATGTGTGAGAGAAGTCATTTCCTGAAGAGGGGATGGCATGACCGAAAGCAGGAATAGAGGAGTGTGAGGAGGAGATGTGCATGCTGGTGAGGCTGGCAATACAAGGGCTGACCCCAGGGAATGACAGTTACTGCCCCTTTTATTAATCCTTCATTCTCTGCTGTAATAAAACCCTGATCAAAAGTAATTTGTGTGGCATTAGAAGTATAATATGTTATATACCACAAGAGAATCATTTAAAGCATTTGAGCTCCCACTTCCAAATTTAGTTTTCAACTCAGCACCTTCCCCACCAACTGCTGACAAAATCATATTTCCTCTGAGCTTCCTGTTCTTCAGCTCGGTAAATTGCTGTTGAAAAGACCTTGAGTGTTACAACTAGGGGAACTATGTAAATTAGGGTGCCCCTTCCTATCAAGTGATTTAGGGCCTGTTTTCCAGAAGTGCTGAGCTGAATCAGTGAGAGAGATGCAAACAGTCACTATCTCTGTAAATTAGATGTGTGTGCGCATACATGTGCAAAGCAGAATGAATTAGGGAAACATCTCATTCCTCTTGTTATAAGTAAAGGGGGCTTTGACTGTCATTGTCTCATGACTAGCAGAGCTTGATGAATACTGTGAATAGTTATTGGTGAGCACTTTTGTCACACTTGCTAACCTTTCTGTTTGCTTTTGCACAAACGCATAAGACGACGTTAAGCATACAAACATTTTGAACAAGTGTGCTTGGAGTGAATGCTGCATCTTGATGCCAAGCAAGGCACTCACTCTTTGTGCTCCAAGTGTTGACCCCATTTATGCAGTTTCAGGTAACCAGTCTGAAGGCAGTCACACACCCTGTGATAATGTGACAAGTCACACACCACAAACAATAACCAGAGAATAATCAAAGCAAATTGGTGGCAAACATCCCATAGACTGGAATACATTTGTACAAGTAACTAACCTACTTACCACAATCCAGGTCCATATGCGGATCATGTCTGGACAGAAAATGTGGTTGAGTCAGGTGTGTCGCTGCCCGGGGGAAAGACCCGGGGCACCAACCCAGACCACACCCATGGCCAGGAGGCCACGTCCTCTGGCTGCAGGCCATGACCCCGGCTGGGGATGGGGCCGGGAGCTGCCGTGAGGGGCTGAGCCCCAGATCCCCGGCCAGGGACGGGGCCAGGAGTGGTCTCCGTGGCTGCAGGCAGCTGGGGCCCGGATCCCTGGCTGGGGACGGAGCTGCCACGGCTGTGGGAGGCCAGGCCCTGGATCCCTCCCCGGGGACAGGGCCAAGAGTGGTCTCCACGGCCACGGGTGGCTGAGCCCTGGATCCCTGGCTGGGGACAGGGCTGCTGCAGCTGCGGGCGGCTGGGCCCCGGATCTCCAGCCAGACGAGAAGAGGCAGGGCCCTGCCAGACCCGGAGCATCGACGCCGGGATTTAGGGCATGTGCCCCGTGTGCCCGGTGCCAGCGACACCCCTGGGTTTAGTTAATTGGATACATTTCCTCTAGGAGAAATCCTCAATTATAATTACTAGACAGGTGGTTTTGAATGATTTGCAAGACCTCATAATTCTGCTGACCTTGATCTCTGCCTTGTTTTGAACAGGGGGCTATGTGGAGCTGCTGCTGCTGTTTGGACTTGAGATCCATTTCACTGCCTGCTGCCCCATTGACTGCGTATGTTACCCATCACCTATGACTGTCAGCTGCCAAGCCCACAACTTTGCATCAATTCCAGAGGGGATACCAGAAAACAGCGAGAGGATTTTCCTTCAGAACAACCAGATCACATTGCTTCTGCAAGGTCACTTTAGCCCCTCCCTGGTCACCTTGTGGATCTATTCCAATAACATCACCTTCATAGACCCAGACACCTTTGATGGGTTTTTTAATCTGGAAGAGCTGGATTTGGGGGATAATCGCTATTTAAGGGCATTAGCAGCTGAGACCTTCCAAGGACTGGTGAAACTCCATGCCTTGTATCTTTACAAATGTGGGTTGAGCTCTTTACCCAGTGGGATATTTGGTGGCCTCCACAATCTACAATACCTTTATCTACAAGATAACCACATAGAGTTCCTTCAAGATGATATTTTTGTTGACTTGGTCAACCTCAGCCATCTTTTTCTCCATGGAAACAAGCTATGGAGCCTTCATCAGAACACATTTAGGGGACTAATAAATTTGGATAGGTTACTCATCCATCAAAATCAACTCCAGTGGGTTCACAGACGAGCTTTTCATGATCTCCGAAGACTGACCACCCTTTTCCTTTTCAATAACAGCCTCTCTGAACTTCAGGGAGAATGCTTAGCCCATCTGGGAGCCCTGGAGTTCCTCAGACTGAATGGTAATCCTTGGAGCTGTGACTGCACATCCAGGTCACTCTGGGAATGGCTGCGCAGATTCAAAGGTTCAAGTTCCAGCGTGATCTGTGAGTCTCCTGAACAGATGCATGACAAGGACTTAAAGGAGATGAAAGCAGAGGACTACAGGAACTGTTCTGAATCAGAGTCCCTTCATCAGATCAAAACACACACTTTCCCCACAGTAGGCAGAGGAGGCTCCAAAGACCACCACCCGCACCACTCTTCCAAGGAAAAGGATAAAGAAAGAGGGGTTAAGCATAGTTTATACAGCAGTCAGCCAGCAGCACCTCCTGGTTCACATCCAGGACACAGAAAGCCCAGCAAGAACTGCACCAGACACAGAAGCCGCAACCGAACCTCTAAACCAGTGTCTTTGGGGCCACGGAAAAGCATCTATGAGCCTCATGACTATGTGCCTGACTACCAGCACAAATTCAGCTTTGACATGATGCCTACTGAACCGCCCAAGCGGAAGGGTAAATGCAACCGGCAACCATCCATCGGACCTCCCAGCGGAGTACAGCAGGCAGCTGGAAGCTCGGTGATCAGGGCCTCTCTTCTAGTTTTTATAATGGTGTTAATGGTCATAATACGCTGAGCTGGCTGCGACTGACTGTCTGTACTGCCACCAATCTACAAAGGACCAGAGTTTCTTTTCTTCTTTTTTCGTACATGGAGGATTTGGCCTTTTGAAGGAAAGAATGTTGTTTAGGCTTTTGATGGTCTCCATACATGGATGAGTGGATTAGAAACATGAACTGTACAGAATGCACACAGCCGGAGTGGATTAAAGGCATTACCACATGCTTGTCACAAACAGCCCCAACTGAGCACCTACAGAGAAGCCAACATAACAAAAAAGGAGCTAATCCTTCATTAATAACAACTGGACAAACACAGACAGTAGCTGTGCTCTATGTGAAATCCTATTAATATGAGAGTGCGCTGAAAGATCCTGTGATTACTGAAGAGAATATAGCTGCTGTAAAAATGATCACCAATTAAGCCTACACTATTTATCTGAAACTGTGTGCAGAGACACTTACCTAATGTCTAACAAGGACATTGGTTCTCCCACATTGTAGCCCTTTTGGCTCCCAATCCAGAGGCCAAAGATGGCCAGAATTCTCTTGGAAGACAATCTCAAACCCCTGTAAATCTCAGGCACATAGCAGAACAGGGCTTGCCTGCTAGGCTAGGAGTAGCCAACTACCAAAGGAAAGGAAAGACTGATTAGAGGTAGAAATTAAAAAGTAAAAAGGAATGAAATTCCTACAGAAGGTGCGTTTTTTGTAACTGTGTTCACATATAAAATACACAAATGCACAGGTTCCTTCCCCTCAGCTATCCATACGTGTGTCTTATAATGTTCATAAATTATACAGAAACTATATCTTCAAAATTAAGGATTGTATTGTTGGATTTATAGCAGAAAAACAGCATATGATTTTCTCTAGAAAATAACTGTCAGCAGTGCCCACAGATCAGGGCAGCCATCCATCAGCATGCTCCAGGGGAACCACAGTGGACCAATGTTCTTAGCAACTTAGAGCACTAGATTTTGAAGGATATTTTGTATGCGATGCAACAAAGTCCATAACTGAAGAGCCAAAACTCACTCTTCCAACCTAATAGCTAACTTGCCACATGTCAGGGAGAAAGGGATTCATTAGAAATGTCCAGACCAGACATACACAGTGTAGAACTCCATCTTCTAGAAAGCACCATGAGTCCAGGGCAGACCTTTCTAGCTGAAGTGAGAAGCAGTTCCTGTCAGTGTTAGCCACGTGAGGACCTTTATAGCTGGTCTAAGGTTTTCACAAAAGTAGTGGGAGTAATGCAGAGACTCCAGAGATAGTCCTGACTGCATGGCAAGTAGTGCTCCTGAAAAAGGAGCAGATGGCATGGGAGGGTCAGAAAGGGGCTGTAAATGATTAATTGGGAATCTTGTAAGAACCCAGAAGGAACAGAGTGCCCAGAACTTCCATCCATGATAGAAAAAATGAAGCAGTCATGCAAAAGGAATTATGCAAGGGAGGAGGAGAAGTAGCAGGTCTGCCTGCCTGTCTAATCTCTTTCCTGACGCAGCAGCAAGCCAGAAGCTGGAGCACTGAGGAAAAGGCCATGTGTTCTGGTCTGGTTCAGGCTGTTGTATTGTGGAAATGGCAGCATTATTGACCAGAAGCAGAGGGCTATTGGAGATTATGTCTAGATTTAACGCAAACAGTAAACATTAATTTCCTGTCAGACTGGATATACGAGAAGAAAAACACTGAAGTTAATGAAAAGAGGGAAATAAAAATTATCTTGGATAAGCAAAAAGTCTGTTTTTCATTTCCTAACAATACTGCTGATTTGATGCATTTCTGTCCTGTACCTGATGTCTGGAGCTGTTTTCTAGCTTGTAACCAGCTGGTTAAGTAAGGATGCACTGACTCATTCAAATCTCAGGAGGATTCCTGTTCTCCAAATCTGTTGTCATAGGGGATAGTTTATGTTCTATAGGTAGCTTATGTGGAGCATTTTGTTGCAGGGAACCATGTTATCATCAGCCTGCCTTCCACCTGAGGCATTTGTGCCTGTCCAGAAGAGGAGAAAAAGGAGATAAACTTCAGCAATGGAAATGGTGGATTACTTACCAGTAACCGTCCTTCTTTGAGATGGGCTGCTCACATACATTCAGTTACAGGTGTCTACGTGCCACAGCACACGGTAGCTCAGAAAGTCTTCGGTTTTAGCCTGTCAGGTCTGCCGTTATATAGGTGACCGTGACCCTGATGCTCCCAGTCCCATATACCTTTGCCAACTCCATTAGCTGGGATGGTGGGAGGGGCCTGAATGTATGCGAGCAGCCCATCTCGAAGGAGGACAGTTACTGGTAAGTAACCAACCGTTCTCCTTCGAGCACTGCTCACATCATTCAGTTACAGTTGACTGTGAGCCGTACCCACAGATGGTGGGAGGAGTTACAGTCTACCCACATTGAGTACAGCTCTGCCCAAAGCAGCATCATCTCCAGCCTGTTGGGTGACAGCGTAGTGTGTTGTGAAGGTATGTATTGACGACCACATAGCGGCCCTGCAGATCTCTTGGATCGGGACCTTGGCAAGAAAGGCCATTGAAGACGCTTGGGCCCTGGTGGAGTGGGCTCTAACAGTCCCAGGAAGGGGTGCACTCAACCCTCCGTAGCAGTCTTTAATGCAGTTCACAATCCATTTTGAGATACACTGTGAGGATACTGGGAGACCTCTCCTGTGTTTGGCAACCACCACAAATAGTTGGGGGGTCTTGCAGAATGGCCAAGTGTGCTCAATGTAGGTCAGGAGCACTCTCTTTATGTCCAAGGTATGCCACCTCCTCTGGTTCTGCATAACCTGGGGGTCTGGATAAAAAACTGGCCGGCAAATTTTCTGGTTAAGGTGGAAGGGGGTGGCGACCTTAGGGAGGAAAGATGGGTGGTGATGCAAAACCACTTTATCCGGGTAGAACCTCATATATGGGGGTTCCGAGTAAAGGGCTTTCAACTCTGAAACCTTTCTATCAGAGGTGATTGCTACTAGGAAGGCCACCTTCCAAGACAGAACCAGCAGGGTGGCTGACTCCAAGAGTTCATAGGGCGGTTCTATCATTGCCCAGAGCATCACGTTCAGGTCCCAAGGAGGGGTGGGCTTACGGGGTTGGGGTAAAAGTCTCTCCACCCCCTTCAGGAATCTGACGCAAGTATAATGGGAAAAAACTGAGTGCCCATCTATTTTCTTGTGGAGAGCTGAGATTGCCGCTAAATGGACTCTCACGAGGAAGAAGAGAGGCCTCTTTCTCTGAGGTCTAAGAGATAGTCAAGGATTAGGTGTAGCAGAGCAGATATAGGGTCTACACCTTATTCCTGTGCCCAAATGGAGAATCATTTCCATTTGGCTGTGTACATGGATCTGGTACATGGTCTTCTGCTACCAACCAGGACCATCTTAACCTTATCTGAGCAGAGCCTCTCCTGCTCGCTGAGCCAGAAAGCATCCAGGCCGTCAGGTGTAGGCGGCCTGGGTCTGGGTGCCGAAGGTGCCCCAAGTCCTGTGTCAGGAGGAGTGGCATCTCTATGGAAATGTCCTGCAGAAGTGGGAACCAGTGCTGTTTGGGCCAGTCCAGAGCTATCAATATCTTGTTTGCTCTGTCCATGTCGATCTTCAAGAATACCCTCTGTATCAAGGGAACCGGCAGGAAGGCATACATCAGGGGTCCTGACCAGCTGATGAGGAAGGCGTCGCTGAGAGACCCCCTCCTCCTGGCCCCTGTGGGAGCAGAACTGGGGACACTTGTGATTCTGCCGTGTTGCAAACAAGTCTATCTGGGGTGGCCCCCATGTGCCTGTCAGGAGGAAGAACGCCCTGTCATGGAGGGACCACCCGTGGTTTGCTAGAGGCTTTCTGCTGAGCGAGTCCACTATCTCATTGTCCACCCCCAATAGTTGGGCAGCCACCAGCATAAAGCTGTATTCTATGGCCAGCTCCCAAAGTTTGCATATCTCCTCGCAAAGCGGTGGAGACCGGATCCCCCCTGCCGGTTCGTATAGAACATAGTTGTGGTATTGTCCATGAGGAGCTGGACTGACCTCCCCTGTACCTTGTCCAGGAAGGTCATGCAAGCTAGTCTGATGGCCCATAGTTCATTTACGTTTACATGAAGAGGGTCATTCCTGTGGGACCAGACCCCTGAGTGAAGAGTCCCCTGGAGATATGGGCCCCCCACCCTGAGTCCGAGGCATCCGTTATTAAGGTCACTGAGGGCCTGGGCTCTTTGAAGGGGATGCCCCCCCATGGCAAAATGGGGATCCCTGCAAACCTGAAGTGTCCCCAGAGTGTCCTGGGGAACTCACAGTAACTTGTTTAGGGAATCCCTCCGTATGTTGAACACCGTGGAGAGCCAGACCTGGAAAGGCCTCATTCTCAGGTGTGCCGTCTGGATCACACAGGTGAAGGCTGCCATGTGGCCGAGGAGCTGCAGGCATCGGTGAGCTGTGGTCATGCGGGACGTCTGCAGGTCCATAACAATGGTGCAAATGGACCGAAATCTTGAGAAAGGCAAGAATACTGACCCTTTGCGAGCATCCAGATGCACCCAAATGGACTCCATGTTCTGGGATGGGCTGAGGTTTGACTTCTCTAGGTTTATGCAGAGGCCCAGATACCTGCAGAGCCTCACTACTGCTCTGACGTGGAGCTCTACCTGAGATCTTAATCTCCCGACTATTAACCAGTCGTCTAGATAGGGGTAGATGCCCCATCTGCACAGGTATGCCGCAACCGGTGCCATGCACTTTGTGAACACCCTGGGGGCCAGGGAGAGCCCAAAGGGGAGAGAGGTGAACTGGAAGTGGTCTTTTGCTACCGTGAACCTTAGGAATTGCCTGTGGTGGGGCCATATGGCTACGTGAAAGAAGGCGTCTTTTAGATCGAGGGCTGCGAACGAATCCCCAGGAGACAGAGATGGGAGGATCTGTGATAGGGAAACCATGCAGAACTTTATTCTCCTTGTGTGTTTGTTGAAGGCTCTGAGATTTAAAATGGGTTGAAGGTCCCCGTTAGATTTCGGGACCAGGAGGTATCAGTAGTAGAGCCCTTTCTATGGCTCTGAGGGAGAGGAGTTTTTGGCATTCGATCTGGAGCACGTGGAACAGTTCTCGGTTTCTGACGTTTGGACAAGGGGGTGGTTTTCTGCCCTGAGGAATCAAAAGAAACTGAATACAATACCCCTCTGCAACCATCTCAAGGACCCACTGGTCAGATGTGATGTTGGCTCAGTGGTGCATGAGGAGGTATAAGCAGCTGAGGACCAGTTGGGTTGTGGGTTCGCTGCCATTGCAGTAACCATCAAAAGTGCTGTTTCCTTCCTGATGAGCATTCAGAGGCCTGCCCAAGCCTGCCTGATTGTGGGGCATGGGACTTCTCACTCTTGCTCAAACAGACTTTGTCCTTGTGCAAGTTGCCAAGATGGTGCTGGGGAAATTGGAGGGACCTCGGGAATGGACTCTGCAGTTGAATCTGTTGTTTCAGCTGCTAGAGTTGTTGTAGGAACTGATGGGGTTTCAGAGAGCGTCTGCTAGATTGCGGGGTGTACATCCCCAGCGACCAGAGCATGGCTCTCGACTCCTTCATCCCATGGAGTTTTGCATCCGTGACTCAGCAAAAAGGTCAGGGCCTTCAAATGGCAGGTCCTGAAAGGTAAGTTGCAGCTATGGCAGCAGGCCTGAGCCTTGGAACCAGGCCGAGTGGTGCATTACCACAGCCGATGCCACAGGGCAAGCGGCCATGTTTACAGCATCCCAGATAGCCATCAGAGCATCCCTGGATGCCATCTCCCCTTCCTTGAGCATTGTGTCGAAGTCCCTAAGGCAATCCTTGGGGATGATGTCGTGGAAGCCTTGGATGGCACTCCAGAGTTTAAAGATATATCTTGTCAATAAGGGCCAAGTGGTTAGATATACACAGTTGTAGGGCTGCTGTAGAATAGACCTTCCTGCCCAACAGGTCGAGCTTCCTTGCGCCCTTATTTTTAGGGGTAGAGACTGGTTGGCCCTGTTGTAAACACGAAGGAAAGACATCGACAACCTGCAACCTGGGGGGTGGGGTGCTGGAAGAGGAAGGAGAATTTGTCCTGAGGGACGTGGCACTTCCGGTCCACCATTCTGACACAGGAGGAATCACGGATGGGGTTTGCCAACAGGCCTTAACAATGCTGTACACCCCTTCATGGAGGGGGACAGACACCTTGGCGGGTGGGGCCCTAAATCTGATGTCAAAGAGGGGGTTGGTTTCCTCTTGGACAACTCCTACCTCCAGCTTCAGGTTTGCTGCCATACAGTGAAGCAGATCCTGCTGGGCACGAGAGTCCTCATTGCAGTCAATTGGTCTCTTGAAGGTGTGTTCATCTGGTGAAGACGAAGAGTGAGCCCATGATCTACTATGACAAATGAAGTCTTGGTCGGGCTCGTCGTCCAAGAAATCTGAAAAATCTAGGGTTTGTAAGGGAGACTGGACAGAACAGTGCTGAGAAGTTGAGGTATCATTGGCCATCATGTCCAGCCAGTCATGCGACCAGTCATTGAAAGATGCGCTGGCCTCAACATGGCACAGAGGAGAGCGACTGCGACCAGGTTGTGGGGTCTTTATGGTACTGGGGAGGGAAAGCTCCATTGGTCCAGACGTTGCCAGTGACCCCTTCTTGCTCTGTGGTTTGGGCAAGGGGGAACGTTTGCACCACCGTTTCCCCAAACGTTTGTCGACCTCTGACACTGTCTTGGGTCAGGGAGAGGAACGAACAGAGGCTGAGGGCAAAGCTGACGCTGAGCTGGATGACTGGGCTCTCAAACCCTGAGAACACGGTACTGACGTGTCCTGGGAGGACCGTGGAGAGCAGGCCGCGGAGCAGTCCTCAGTGCCAGATTGTGGTACTGGTGGCAGGCTGACCGGTACCAGGGTGGTAGGCGGTGCCAATTCCTATGCCAAGTGGGTTGCAGATACTGGGGTTGACGATGACTTGGGTTTCTTCTGTGGTACCGAAGCCAGGTCCCGGGACCATGCCCGCACCTTCCTGGGGGCCTGCGGCATTGACGGTACTGGGGACAGTCCCAGTCTCGAGTCATTGATGGGTCGGTTCGGTGACCAAGGTGTCCGGTGCCGTGGCAGTACCGATGAGGGCATGGACCAAGACTTTGAACTCAGCACTGAAGGGTGGTGCAGGTACTCCGGTGCCTGGACCGATCGGGGTGCTGGTGGAGCACTCATGGCTTGGGCAGCTTCAGAGGTGTGCACGCTGCTCCCAGCTAGAGCATGGAGACACAGCTCTCTATCTTTGCGGGTCCTCCTTTTGAAGGACTGGCAGGTAAGGCAGCTCTTGGTGAGGTGCAACTCACATAGGCATGTGAGACATTTATTGTGAGGATCATCAAGTGGGAAAGCTTTGCAGCATCCCAAGCATGATTTAAAATCAGGCATCTTGAATTTTGCACAGTAGAAGACAGGTACTTGCTTCCGCGAGTTTCCTGGCTGATCCAAAACTGTCACTGAGGGCGGAAAAAGAAACTGGGAGGGTCAGGGTCATGGTCACCTATATAGCCATGGTCGCGGCACAGAGGGAGTGTTGGCCGCATGCCCTGACTCGACAGGCTAAGGCTGAAGACTTTCCGAGCTACCATGTGCTGCGGCACGTAGACACCTGTAACTGAATGATGTGAGCAGTGCTCGAAGGAGAACATCCTTTTCAACATAGGCCCTTATTGGGTCAAGAAGTTCAAAGCAGTCCCTAGAACTGGAAAGCAAAACCCCTTAATCATACTATTCTGGAGCCAAAAAATGTCTGTGCAGTTTCAAGGATTCTGGAAGCACCATACTATTCTGGAGCCAGGCATCTAGAGCTGTAATAAAAAACAAATGCAACCTCCTGCTTGCCTCACAAACTAGAAGAGGAAAAGGAGCTGGGATGCCTTTCAAGGCAGGAGAGAGGGGCTTAATCATGCATTTTTCAGAACAAAGTTCCTGGGGAATGACAGGAACAGTCCTAGAAAGAGGGAGGAATAGGTTACTCATCTAGTCCTCTTTGTTCCAGCTCCTATCCAAACTTTTCTGTCTACTAGGCTCCAAACCTCCACTAAAGGGATATCCAATGCAGCCAGAACAAATAATCTGTGATCTGAAATAGCTCCCTTATGTCCTACACACTATAACCAACAGCAGCTGAATGCATCTAGCGCTGTCCCTTAGAAGTCTCAGAATGTTATGTTGGCTATTTTGTTTCATACTTTGGAAATCAAAGCTCTCAGTGGGAGAATGAAGAAGAGAAGCACATTATTTTATTTTATTTTATTTTTTAATTCTCCATGTAACTCCTACAGTATAAAAGAGAAGCGTCAGCTCAGGGGGTTGCTAATGATTTATCAATTATTTGGGTGCAGCAGGCACCTAGAATTCTCCTTTAGATGAATTATATTAGAACAGGCCCAAACCCCTAACTGTATTTTTAGTATCTTTTACTTCCAGGATATAGATATTGCCTCTAAAAAAACTCCATTGTATATTTCGTCCTTTCCCATGCCAGTGCTCTGACTCCTAGCAATCAAGGATACTGTTTAAAAACCAAAAGACAGACATTAAAAAACCTGCTAGACAGGAAAAAAACACTTGGTCTATTGTGGCCTATAAGTTTCTCACCCTCCCTTATTATTGTATGCTTTTCTACCTACACTTCCTCGATGGCTACATTTGCGTGAATATAAACTCTTCATATGACTTGCTATGCTGTCTGCCCTCAGTAACCAATTCCACAAACACCTCTTAGAGCACGGGTCTCAAACTCAAATCACCACAAGGGCTGCACAAGGACTAGTGGAGGGCTGCATGAGGACTAGTACATTAGCCAGAGGGCCGCACCACTAAACCCTTTTCATACAACAATATTGCAAATATCAGTAAAAATAGTGTCATTGTGGGCCGCAGGAAATAGTTTAGGGGCCACATGTGGCCCACAGGCCATGTGTTTGAGACCCCTGTCTTAGAGTGAGGTAGTTCTGTCACAGCCCCTTGTTTGCTTTTTGAGACTGTTCCCCAACCACCCACCTCCCATTCCTTCTCCTATATTAAGAGTTTGTATACGGTTTTATATTGTCAAACATCTTCATACACACTGAATATTTAAGGGTCAGTTCAACAACATCTTTTCCCCTGAAGACACCCTTCCCCCAACACACACCTAGCAGACAAAGACAAGACCCAGTGGCTGGAAGCTGAAGCCAGTCAAAGTCAGGCTAGAAATAACATTTTTTACTGTGAATGAAATTAAGCATTGGAACAACTTACCAAGGAATGTGGTGGGTTCTTCTAATTTTAAATGAAGATGAGATGTCTCTTTCTAAAAGGATGGCTCTGGCTCTACCAAAAGTTACAGGCTTGACACAGAGTTATTAATTGAAATACTATGACCTGTGTTATATAGGTCAGACTAGATCACGGGTTGGCAACCTCAGGCACACACACTAAACATGGCACACACACCCATTCAAAGCAGCACGCAGGGCTCCCAACCCAGTGGCTGTTCTCCCCTGCTGAGGGAAGGGGGGGGAGGGGGGGCTGGCACAGGGGCCAGTAAAGGTTGCCAACCCCTGAACTAGATTATTGTAAAACTCCCTCTGTGAGCCTCTTCACTCATTCAACCACACCCTGATCCAAGATTGCAAAGGAACGGTGGGTTACTTATCAGTAACCGTCCTTCTTCAACATGGGCTGCTCACATACATTCAGTTACAGGTGTCTACATGCCGCAGCGCACAGTAGGTCGTAAAGTCTTCAGCCCTAGCCTGTCAGGTCACGGCACGCGGCCAACGCCCCCTCCACGCCGTGACCGTGGCTATATAGGTGGCCGTGACCCTAACCCTGACCTTCCCAGTCCCCTATACCTTTGCCAACTCCATTAGCGGGGATGGTGGGAGGGGCCCGAATGTATGTGAGCAGCCCATCTCAAAGAAGGATGCTTACTGGTAAGTAACCCACCGTTCTCCTTCAAGGGCTGCTCACATCATTCAGCTACAGGTGACTACTAGCTGTACCCATGGACAGTGGGAGGAGTTACAGTCTACCCACATTGAGTACAGCTCTGCCCAGAGCAGCACCCTCAGTAGCCTGCTGAGTGATAGCGTAGTGCGTCGTGAAGGTATGAATCGACGACCACGTAGCGGCCCTGCAGATCTCTTGGATCGGGACCTTGGCGAGGAAGGCCGTAGAGGACACTTGAGCCCTGGTAGAGTGGGCTCTAACAGTTCTAGGAAGGGGCATTTTTGACCTTCTGTAGTACTCCTTGATACACTTCACAATCCATTTGGAGATACACTGAGAGGATACTGGTAAACCTCTCTTATGTTCAGTGACCACCACAAAACAGTTGGGGGGTTATGCAGAGCCTTCGCTGCCCTGCCACTGCTGCGGGTGGCTGGGCCCTGGATCCCTGGCTGGGGACATGGCTGGGAGTGGCAGCAGTGGGGCCACCTGGCCCAAGAAGGGGCTGGAAGTGGCCACCGCTGCCATGGGCGGCTGGGCCCCAGATCTCCAGCCCAATGCGGCCGGAGACTGGGAGAGGTGGGGCCCCACCAGGACCCGGGGCACTGGTGCCAGCATTTGGGGCACGTCCCGTGTGCCAGGTACCAGTGACACTCCTGGGGTCTTGTGAAACAGCCGGGTGTGCTTGATGTAAGTTAGGAGCGCCCTTCTAATGTCCAGAGTATGCCACTTCCTCTGGTTCTGTGTAACCTGGGGATCTGGGTAAAAAAACTGGCAAGCAAATTTCTTGGTTAAGGTGGAAAGGAGTGGCCACCTTAGGGATGAAGAATGGGTGGTGATGCAAAACCATCTTATCCGGGTAGAACCTCGTGTATGGGGGTTCTGAGGAGAGGGCTTTTAACTCTGAAACCCTTCTGGCAGAGATGATTGCTACTAAGAAGGCCACCTTCCAGGACAAGACCAGGAAGGTGGCTGAGTCCAAGGGTTTGTAAGGAGGCTCTGTCATTGTCCGGAGGACAATATTCAGGTCCCAAGGTGGGGTGGGCTTATAAGGTTGGGGAAAAAGTCCCTCCACTTCTTTTAGGAATCTGACAGAGGTGGGATGGCAGAAAAATGATCGCCCATCCACACTCTCATGGAGAGTGGAGATTGCCGCTAAATGGACTCTCAATGAGAAAGGAGAGGCTTCCTTCCCTTAGGTCTAGCAAATAGTCAAGGATCAGGTGAATCGGGGCTGATATAGTGTCTACACACTTGTCCCGGGCCCAAATGCAGAATCACTTCCATTTGTCTGCATACACGGACCTGGTGGATGGTCTTTTGCTAGCAACCACGACCTTCTTAACCCTCTCTGAGCAAAACCTCTCCTGCCCACTGAGCCAGAGAGCATCCAGGCCGTCAGGTGTAGGTGGCCCAGATCTGGGTGCCAAAGGCACCCTGAGTTCTGCATCAGGAGGTCCGCCCACAGTGGGAGGCGGAGTTGGATCTCTGTGGACATGTGCTGCAGGAGTGGGAACCAGTGCTGTCTGGACCAGTCCAGAGCTATTAGTATTATATTTGGTCCATCACTGTTGATTTTCAGGAACACCCTCTGTATTGGGGAACCAGCGGGAAGGCGTACATCAGGCGCCCTGACCAGTTGATGAGGAAGACATCAGTGAGAGACCCATCCTCCCGACCCCTGAGGGAACATAACTGGGGGCATTTGCGATTCTGTTGTGTCACAAACAAGTCTATCTGGGGGAAACCCCATTTGTCTGCCACTACCAGGAAGGAGAATACCTTGTCGTGAAGGGACCACTCGTGGTTCATTAGCGGTTTTCTGCTTAGAGAGTCCGCCACCCCATTGTCCACCCCGGGTAGGTGGGAGGCCACTGGGAGGAAGTTGTGTCGTATGGCCAATTCCCAGAGTTTGCACTCCTCCTCACAAAGTAGTGTAGAACAGACCCCCCCCCCACCTTTGCCGATTCGTGTAGAACAAGGCTGTGGTATTGTCTGTGAGGATCTGGACCGACCTGCCCCATATCTCATCTAGGAAGGTCAAGCAGGCTAGTCTGATGGCCCTTAGTTCCTTCATGTTTATGTGAAGAGGGTTGTCCATGTGGGACCAGACCCCTGAGTGAAGAGTCCCCTGGAGATATGGGCCCCCCACCCTGAGTGTGAGGCATCCGTTATTAAGGTCACTGAGGGCCTGAGGTCTCTGAAGGGAATGTCCCCCATGGCAAAGCGGGGATCCCTCCAAACCTGAAGTGTCCCCAGAGTATCCTGGGAGACAGACAGTACCTTGTTCAGGGAGTCCCTCCATATGTGGAACACTGTGGAAAGCCAGATTTGGAAAGGCTTCATCCTCAGGTGCACAGTCTGGATCACTGAGGTAGAGGCTGCCATGTGACCAAGGAGCTGCAGGCACCATCAGGCCATGGTCATGGGACATTTTCAGGCCCGAAATGATGGTACAAATGGACTGAAATCTGCAGCGGGGTAGGAATGCTAACACCTTGCGAGCATCTAGACGTGCCCCTATGAACTCTATGTTTTGGGACAGGCAGAGCTTTGACTTCTCTTGGTTTATATGGAGGCCCAGATAGTCACAGAGCCTCACTACTGCTTTGATGTCCAGCTCCACTTGGGAGCTTGATTTCCCGACTATTAACCAGTCATCTAGATATGGATAAATTCTTATGCCCTGTCGGCACAAATATGCTGCGACCAGCACCATGCATTTCATGAACACCCTGGGGCCCAGGAAGAGCCCGAAAGGGAGAGAGGCAAATTGAAAGTGGTCGTTCACCACCATGAACCTTAGGAAACGCCTGTGGCGGGGCCGTATGGCTATGTGAAAGTAGGCATCTTTCATATCGTGGGCCGCGAACCAATCCCTGGGAGACAGGGACGGAAGGATTTGTGATAGGGAAACCATGTGGAACTTTTTTCTCCTTATGTGTTTGTTTAAGGCTCTGAGATCTAGAATGGGTCGGAGGCCCCCATTGGATTTCAGAACCAGGAACCATCAGGAGTAAAATCCTTTTCCCCACTCCTGCTTGGGAACCTTTTCTATGGCTCCGAGGGAGAGGAGTTTCTGGCATTCGATCTCAAGAAGGTAGAACAGTTCCTGGTTTCTGAGGGATGAATGAGGGGGCGGTTTTCTGTCCCGAGGAATTGAAAGAAACTGAATACAATACTCCTCCGCAACTGTCTTGAAGACCCACTGGTCAGATGTGATGTTGACCCAGTGGTGTGTAAGCTGTTGGGGACCGGTCGGTTCGTGGGTTCACTGGCCACGTGGTAACTGTCAAAAGCGCTGTTTCTTCCCTGATGAGCGTTCAGAGGCCTGCTTTGCCTACCCAATTGGGGAATGTGGAACTTCTCACTCTTTCCCGAATGGACCTTGTCCCTGTCCATATTCCCCAGGTGGCACTGGGAAAGGGGGGAGGGGACTTCAGGAAAGTACTCTGCAGTTAGATCTGTTGTTTTAACTGCTGAAGATTTTGTTGGAGAAGTTGATGGGGTTTTAGAGAGCATCTGATAGGCTGTGGGGTGTAAATTCCCAGTGACCGGAGCGTGATCCTTGAGTCTTTCATGCCATGGAGCTTCGCATCCGTCGACTTGGCGAAAAGGTCAGGGCCTTCAAATGGGAGGTCCTGAATAGTGAGCTGCAGCTGTGGGGGTAGGCCTGAGCCCTGTAGCCAGGCTGAACGACGCATTACTACAGCGGATGCCATCATACGGGCAGCTGTGTCCATGGCATCCCAGATGGCCATCAGAGCATCTCTGGATGCCATTTCCCCTTCGAGTATCATGTCAAAGTCTCTAAGACGATCCCTCGGGATAATGGCACGGAAGCCTTGCGTGGCATTCCAGAGGTTAAAGATATACCTTGTCATAAGAGCTGAGTGGTTTGCTATGCACAGCTGAAGGGCTGCTGTAGAGTAAACCATCCTGCCAAGCAGGTCGAGTTTCCTCACCTCCTTATTCTTAGGGGTAGAACCTGGTTGACCTTGCCTCTCTTTCTGGTTCATGGCGTCGACCACCAGCAACCCCGGAGTGCGGTGCTGGAACAGAAAGAAGGATTTGTCCTGAGGGATGGGGTACTTGCAGTCTGCGGCCCTGGACATCGGCAGGATTGAGGACGGGGTTTGCCAGCCTGCCTTGATGAGGCTGTATACCCCTTTGTGGAGCGGTATGGACACCTTAGCAGGTAGAGCCCACGGGCTGATGTCAAAGAGGGAATTTGTCTCTTCCTGGACAACCCTGAGCTCCAGGTTCAAGTTGGCTGCCATATGGCATAGCAACTCCTAGTGGGCACAAGAATCCTCGTTACAGTCAATCGGTCTCTCAAAGGTGTATTCGTCAGGTGATGAGGAAGAACGGGCCCACGATCTACTCCGATGTGTGGAGTCTGTATTGGGTTCATCTTCCGAGAAGTCTGAATTCATGGTCTGTGAGGGGGACTGGATGGAGCGGTGCCGTAAGGCTAAAGTATCAGCAGCAGCCATGTCCAGCCAGTTCTGTGACCAGTCGTTAAAAGACACTCCGGCCTCCAGATGACATGGAGGGGAGCAGCCTCGGCTAGGTTGCAGTGCGGTACCCAAAGGGGAGGGCCCCATTGGCTCAGGCAGGCCCGAGGATCTGTGCTTGTGGCAAGACGCGGGTGAAGGAGAGTGCTTACGGTGTCATTTCCCCAAACATTCCCCTACCCTTACTACCGTCTTGAGAGAAGAGCGTACCGAGGCTGGAAGTGAAGTCTATACCAATCCGTGGGAAGGAGCTTGGGAGCAGAGCACCGACA
>ML681971.1:32455076-32537358 GCA_007922195.1 Podocnemis expansa
GAGGGTACCCTACAGTAAAACAACCCCAGCAGGGTGCAGTACCAGTTTTCTCTACTAGAGGGCGCCCTAGGCAAACGCATCCCAGCTGGGTGCAGTACTTATTGTCTTTGTCGGATGGCACGCTAGAGCAATTGTATATCGACTGGGCACTGTACCAATGGGCTACACTGGAGGGCTCCCTATGGCAAGTGTAACCTGGCTGAGTTCAGTAACAGGTGTCTACATGGGAGGCGCCCTTAACTGATCATTAAGTTAGGCAGGTTTCAGACTGAAATCGAAATGGTGACCCTACTGAATCTTGCAAGGCCTCATATAAAGTCTAAGGCTAAGTGGTCAAGGCTGCGAAGGGGAATAGAGCTGAACATAGTCTCACTTTGCAGATCACATGTAGGTGGTCACTGGCACCTGGAAGAGATTCATTTATCATGGTAAAGTGCTTTTGTTCCCTGGACTTGCAGATCAGGCTATTGAGCTGCTAACAAGGTGCCAGATGGATGCCGAGAACTTCCTGTCTGCAGAGCATGTGCTGATGGGTGAGATTGAGGATCGCCTCGCACAGGGCTATGCCACACTTGGTAAGACATCATTTTGGCATCTCTAGGGTTGTTTCTGTATGGCTGCCCTATTAATTCTAACCTTACTAAAAGGAAAGCCCCTGACTGGTCTCTGCCCTTCCTTGGCTCCTTCTCCTTATTGCAGTCCAATAAATGTGAGGCAGAAGAAACCTTGGAATCTAGTTTTAGCTACAAGCTCTATTGCCAGCTAACAGGGACTGGCTGTGCAACTGTTGGCACCTCAGATTCCCACTGTACAGCAAGCCATAATATCCCTTCATTACCCTCCAGAAGGGCTGTAAAGTCCTTTGAGTTCTTTGGAAGGCAAGGGCTATAGAAAGTGGGCTATAATTAATCTTCTCTCTTTTTCTTTGTGTGTGTGTACCAGGAAAGTGGCAGGAAGCAGCTGGGCACCTGCAGCGCAGCATTCAAGTTGTAGAAGTTCACCATGGGCTGTCCAGTGTGGAAATGGGTCATGAGCTCTTTAAACTGGCACAGATCCTCTTCAATGGGTAAAGAGCCCCATTCCCGCAATCTCACTCTTCATTCTAAAGTTCTTCCCTCTTTTAGCCCATATGCCATGTGTCTTTGAGATTTGGATGTGGCAGCAAGTCCTTGGCACTATTATTCTCTTTTCAAGATGTCTTCTGGGTGTCCTGGATGTTCTAGCAAAGGGGGAGTGTCTGCCCTTTATCCATGGTGAGATGGAGACTATGAATAGAGCCCTATGTGGATGCAGATGTGTAGCTCCACAGTGGATCTGCATCTGCAAGAAATGATCCATGGATATCTGCCTTGAATCTATGGAAACAGATATAATAGGGTTCTGCTCATCTGTGGAGCCCTTCAAAGATACAAATATGTTGATCTGCATCTGCAGAAAATGGTCTGCGGATATGATGAAGATATCCACAGATTTGCAGGGCTTTAGCTATGAAGTATTTGGATCAAATAGCTAGTTTTCTTCAATTTAGCTAAGGCTCCAGAACTATCTTGTGTTCCTTTGGACATCCTTACTGATCATTCCTTGTCCCACTCCTGTGCTATCTTCCCCTTTTGTCCTCTTTCCTGTTACTGTTTCTCTGGCATTGCTGTTACCATGGTGTGTTCAGGCCCCAGTGCTGCTGACACTCTCTTGTAAAGTAACAGCACTCCCAGGGTATGCCTACACTGAAGCACTTCCTTAAGTCAACTTAATAACTCCACCCTGGAAGGTCGACTTAACACTTAAATTGACTTTGTTAAGCCAACTTAAGCCAGTGCAGATAGGGAATAGCGCTTAAGTCAACTTAATAAGGTCAACTTAGCAGCTGCCAGTGTGGACATGAGCAGTCCACAGGACTTTTGAATGTGGACACTCTGTCAACTTAACTGAGCCTCTAGTGTAGACATACCCCAGGTGCTTTCTCTCCTAACCATTGGTCAGCAAACCCATTACTTTTTCTGTAAACCTCTATCTTACCAATATTTCTGGTTTAACTCTCTCCCCACTTTGGTAAAGTGGCCATAGGGTGATATAGCTGTTTATCCAAAAGTGAAGTTTTTGAATTCCCCTAGATCAAACAAAGACATTTACCTGGTAGTGATGGGAGGTGTGGGTGAGTACTTCCCTTGTGGTCAGGGAAGCTGACTCTAAGTGAATGAAGAAATAGGTAGAGCCCTGCAAATCCATGGATACAGCACAGATATCTGCAGACCATTTCTTGTGGATGCAGATTGGATATGGATCCACATATTTTTATCTGTACAGAGCTAGAGCCCTGCCAATTTGCAGATATCTGCATTATATCTGCATTCGCGGACCATTTCTTGTGGATACAGTTTGGATGCAGATCCACGTATTTGTGTCCGTGCAGGGCTTTAGAAATAGGTACCAAAGCTGTCCTGGCCTAGGGAAGAAGTGGGGGAAAGAATGAAGGGTGCTGAACAAATGGCTTCATCAGATGTGCTGAAGGAAGTTTCTGTCCCTTAAATCTTTCTTGCCCTCCTTCCCTCTACTTCAGGTTCGCGGTGTCTGAAGCTCTGTGCACAATTAAAAAAGCTGAGAAGGTTTTATCTGTGCACTGTGGCCCTCAGAGTGCTGAGGTCCAGGAACTGCAGGAGATGAGAGACTGTCTGCTGGAGCTGCGGGGAAGCCTCCTTCACAGGGTTGCATGACTAACAAAGGAAGCTGCAATGTTGAACTCTCATCAGGGAGCCAAGCTCCATACAACAGAGGAGCCATGCAGGCCTGGCTACAAGCTGGGTGACCTCAGCAATGTCCCTGGGAAGGGCCAGGGAATGAGAGTGATCTGATACCAGTGTGGTACTGACCAAAGGACTGTCTCAAAGAGATGAATCCTGTTGCAGAATTTCTTAACATGCTTTTGAGAAAAGCATTCAGAGTCTCTTATGCATTTTCTGAAATATGATTCTTCCCTGGAGGGTTGAATGCTGGCCCTATAAGCACAACCCTCTCTCCACCAGCCCACCCATTGTTTGCTTTCAAAACTGAAGTGCTTGCCTGCCCTTCAGCAATTATTCCTGCAAACATGAGACCCAGAGGTCTAGAATGAGGCAGCAGCAGGCTGGAAAAATACAACAGCAATCTGTTAGTCTTAAAGTGCCACATAACTCCTTGTTGTTTTTTCACTGGACTAGACTAACATGGCTATCCCTTTTAAAATTGGAAAAATACAGCCGTATGAGCTACAAGATGAAGGAGATGTAGTAGAACCCAGGCCAGAACAGTGGGGCTCACCAGAGGGGCCGTGTGGCGGTGCTGGAGGAACTCTGGGAAACTGTGGAGGGACCCAATACAAACAGAATGAGGGCCAGTGTTTCAAGACAGAACATTCTGGCAAAAGCACTTTTATTGCATCATGTAGGTGTAAGATTTGCAGGTTTGACTGTGCGACAGAGCAGGGGCCCAGCACCTGTCCCAGTTACCCTGGCCTTTCTGGAGGACTCTAGCACTGCAGGCGGCTGTCCAGGGAGCTAAGTGCTCCTGGGATCCAGGACTTTGCCAATAAAGAGGAGGGTTCCTGTGATGTCATCGCGCAGCACAAACAGAAACGGTCTGTCCAGATGGTAGTCAATGGGGAAGGTCAGGCGAGCAGCACTCTCTACAGGGTTTTGCATGGATCTTGCCCCGTCTTCATTGAGTTCCAGGACTGCCTTGTGCTGTACATGAGAGAGCTTGGTGAATTTGGGAGAAATCTTGCTGAAGTCAGGTGATGTGAAGAGTGACTGGAGCCCTGTGGGAATGAGGAAGATTGTTAGCTGGGAAGAAGGGCCCTTCTGGGAGGGTAAGTAGGCAGTGCAGAATGAGGGGAGTCGTAGGGCCCACTGACTGAATTCATTGAGGGTGGCCCCATGCAGAGCTGATTTGAGAGGTGGGGGCACAGGCTTTGTGCATATGACAGCAGGACCTAACCAGTACTGCTGAACCTGGCTGCTTGTTCCAGGGCCAGTTCTGTGCCCTGCAGTGGGCCATGCTGTGTACGTACGCATCTCCTGCAAGGTGCTGCTGAGGGCCTCATCTGAGCTCAGCTTCAGCCTGGGTATGCCTAGCACAGCAGGGACGGTCTTCAGCTCCTTGTCTATGTCGTGAACAAACTCCGAGGTGAGGCTCTCCTCAATCAGGGTCATGTTCTGGGTCTCGTTCTGGGGCAGGAAGAACATGGCACTGACACCTCCTGTGAGTGGCAGCTGGGCAATCTGGGAGGACAGTAATAAAAGACAAGGAGTTATCTCTGCACGCACCAGTGCTAGTTGTGGTCTCTGAACTGTAGCCAGCCACACCACCCACCCACTTCCTCCTTCCCTTTCTGCTTATGTGCTGTCTCACAAGTCCCCCTTGTCCCACTGTAGGGCTTCTGCCCTAAACCCTGTCCCTCCTGCCGTAAAAGGAAAGCAAAATGCAACATCTTTCCTTTCAGGACCTGTGCTGAATTGCAGTATTGTTGGGGGAGTTCTCAGCTGGGATGTCTCCACAAGATGATACTGCTATCTATAGCCTGCAGTTCTGGGAGTCTATCGTGGAGCCAGCCCTGCCCAGCTCAGTAACAACTTTTCCAGTTATTTCAGGAACAGCCTTGATGAACTCCCAGGAGCAGCACAGTCCCTTCTCCATGAGGAGGAGGATCCTTTCTGGAGGATGGTAATTCCGGATAGGAGCCATGTGGTAAAGTGAATAAGTTGCCACTCTTTGAAAGGCAGTGAGATGGAGAAAAGCTTCTGCTGGAGCCTGTCCTTCCCTCAGACCTATCACTTCACTTGGGGCAGCTGGACAGACTAGAATGGCCTTTGTGCTACCTAAAGTCCTGGCTGTTTGTCATGTGATCACTGGGGCCAGGGTGTTCTCTAAGCAAATGTAGTGCAAGAGGTATAGGAGTTGGTGTACAGGCAGTACAGGGCTTTGGTGGGTGGGGAAGAAGTCCCCCTCTGGTGTAAAACAGAAGAGGTACAGGAGTTTGGTGGATAGGGAAGAAGTCCCCTCTGGTTAGGGTAGCTAGTGAGTGAAGATGGATCTCTTCCTGGCCTAGGCCTATGTGATGTTGCACAGGGGCTACCATCTCTTTCTTGCTCAATTCTTTCACCTGACCTTGCAGCTGAGTTCTGAGTCGAAGCCATATCGCAGTATGGCTTTGGAGTCTGACATCATAGGCACCTTCACGGACCTCTCTTCATCCAGGTGGAAGTCCTGCAGTGTCGTCTTCAAGGGGTCAAACTTAGTCCCCCACTGTCCTATTTTAACAAATACAACCAGGGTGTTCAGGAATGATGGGAAACCTAAAACCTGGGCATGCACCCGATAGACTGATATTGTAGTTTCATACATGGTCTAGCCCTGTTTTAGGATTATGCGTGGTAAGTGGAGGAAGATAGATGTTACTGGAATCAGCTATTCCTTGCCACTTTCTTTTTGTTACATTTTAGTCCCTTCCATCCCATGTGAGATTGTGTAATTATCAAGCTGTTTTTATACTTTACATCCATAAATACAAAGGGTACAGCTTATGTCATGTGTTCGCACACTATCTTAGGGTATGTCTATACTGACAGCAGGTCAGCGTGGTCTTCCAGGTGGAATTCAGCAGTGAATATAAACCTGCTGAATCACTCCGGAAGTCAGCATAAGAACTCCAGCCCCGGAACTGGAGTTGCTGTACGTTTGCGGTCGGCTTACTCTAATGTGTAAGATCAAGTTAGAGGGTCGTCAGGAGATACGCAAGGTATTTTGCATAACTTGCATATTTGCTGTCAACTGCCACAAAAAAACATGGCAAGTATAAACTACACTTAGATGATAAGTTTCTTGGGATCAGGGACAGTGTCTGTACCCCTTTTTGGATGGTACCCAGCACAGTGTAGTCCTGAGCCTGACTAGGCCTGCAGCTGCTCTTGTAATATGGATGTTTGATGTTTGGGTTGACTAAATCAACTCCCCATATCTCCCTTCTGTCATGTAAAGGGATACTGCATCAGGCATAGTCCTCACAGCTGCAGTTTCCCCATCTGAACTCTTGGTGAACCTCCTTCACTCGGCAAGACTTTCTTTCTTTCATACTCAACAAGCTTTCACTTTTTTCCTTCCATGACTCTCCTTCTGCAAGCCAGTCAAGACTCAGTTCCCTGTAAGTATTGCCTCTTCCCTTGGGAATGTTCTTTCTACATTCACTGGGTGTCTGTTTCATCTCCTTTATTGAACTCACAGTGGAGATTCTATGTCCATGTGTTCAAAGAAGTCAGGATGCCCTGCCCAAAATGAGACCTCCCTGCCCTATTTTTGGCACAGCTTCAAGTGACAGTCAGCTCCTACCTTTGAAATAAGCTGCCCCAAGGAGGAAGATGCTGATGCCTCTAGGTACCTCTTTCAGGAACTTCACAACCTTCCCTTTGGTCTGCTGTTGCACCCAATTGTTGATCTCCTGAAGGTCTGTTTGGGCATTGCCAGTCAGCATCCTGGGCCGTGCTCCATAGGATTTCTCCAGCTGACTCACAAAGCCCAGTTTCATTCTCAGTTCTGAGGGGCAGAAAGATGGTTACTGCAACCTACTCCCTCTGCCAGAGAAGTTGTCTCAAGGCCATGAGGTAAAGCTGAAGACCCATGCTCTTTCCTCAAATGCTTACAGATGTGTAAGCCCTAGTGTAGCTGTCTGTCTCAATGCTTGTACCCAACGATAATGGGGATGTGCAAACACCTACAGAATGTAAGTAAATCTGTGTGGGGAATTGGTGACCCAGTGCCTCAGAGCCACATCCTTTGCTGGAGCCTGGCAAGACCTTTGGCTACTGGGTAAAAATGTATAGTGCTGTCAGTCAAGGACTGCAGCAGGTGCTCTGGTTCCATACATGGCTGTCCCCCTAACTGAAGCCACCTGGCCTGTTATTGTTACCCACCCACTCTGCTCTGCTGAATGCTGCTTGGGGTCAGAGACAAGATTTACTGAGGAAGGAGAAGAAAGGCTTTTACTTCTCTCCACAACAATGCGGGAGGCGCTTTTCAGGCCCTTTTCAGGTGCGGTAATGCTTGCCAGAAGCTCCTTGTACGTGTTATGCACCTCAGCCTTGTTCAGCAGATCGTAGAAGAGAGCACGAGAAATCAGATCTTCTGTTCGCTGCCCAGCACCTGATAAGCATATGTGCAGGAGTGTGAGGCCCCTCCAATTGCTCCAAAGTATGTGTGAAGAGAGGGAGAAGCACAAACTCACCTAATAAAAGGCCAGACAGTGCAGTAGCCACGCTGAAGGGAGAGAGTAACACATTGGCTGTGGGAGTCTTGCTTGATTGCTGCCGATACAGGTCATAGCCAAAGTTGGAGACTGCAGCTGCCAGTTTGTTTACAGGGCTTTTGTAGAAGGGATCTTCCTCCTCAGCTGCCTCTGTGTTGCCTCCTTCTGGGACAGTGGAGTCCTTGTAGGCACAAGAAACACTTCCTCAGAATTGCTACTTACTGAAGGGTGGGAGCAGTAATGGTGCCTAGAAGTCTGTTCATGTTCACAGTGCTTTACAGATGTTCGTCAGTTAGCTGGGGAAATACTGGCCTTATTTTATGCTTGAGGAAATTGAGGCAGGGGCTGATCTCCCTTGAAGGTCATGAAGTAAGTCGTAGGCGGAGCTGGGATAGAATCTAGTAGCCCTAGCTCCCAGTCCTCCCTGATATACCACCTGGAAATGCTTTTACCTAAGCAGAGCAGGCCTTATCTTTCCCATTTCAGCACCAGTTAGGTCCTAGCTTATCCGTGGCAGCTCTGGAGGATGCTGCATAATATGTCCAGCAAAATTTTAATTTTGGAAGTTTTATGCTCTGAGTTTCTCCCTCCTCTCATGCTATTTTGTATCACATACCTGCTCAGTAGCCAAGTCCTGAGATCTGCTAGGGGAGGCAAGGAGCCCTAGCCACAGGAGAACAGTCAGAGTCTGCATGGTGGAACCTGGAAGGGATGAACACACAAGAGCTATGTTTGCTGATCTCTGCTCTATTTAGCTCCCTCACTGCCACACTTAGCTTTCACAGGAACAGTATCTGTGTGTGATACCTACTGCAGCAGGTCCTCAGCCTTTGGAGGTAAAGAACAAACCTGGGCTCACTCAGGAAACAACAATGTGCTCCCTAGAGCTAATAATCCTGTCTTTTTTCAGAAGTCCAGTTGCAGTCTCTCCAGTGGTTGGCTGTATGAGAGGTTTCTGTTTGGTGATGTGTCTGGTCCAAAGGGTAGTATGTTACTCAAACTTTCATCCTAGGTAAATTGGAATTGCTGCAGTGATGCTTTGCCTCTGAGGTCAGACACCACAGGGGCTGGGTGGAAGTGGTGTTTATTATATAAATTCTAGAAATTAAAGGAAGGGTGCTTATGTTTAACTAACCCCTATGACCCAGTGCAGCCAGAGGAATAGGAGCCTGCACATGTGTTTCAGATTAAATGCAGCTCTAAAGCTGTTGGTAGAAATACAAACTCTTAAAGCCACACGTCCACACTGACCACAATTCAGGGACCAAGCAGAAGATTCCTCTATGACAGACAAATTCCCCAGTTCCCTCTTCATGGTAGCAGTTCATATTAGCAGATGCTGCGTGCGCAGACAACACCCCGCCAAAAGAGATTCATCTGTAGCATTGTCTCAGTTTAGAGCAGCCATGAAATTAGCTATGCAACCCAATTCACAGGACTCATAGATTTACTCCTACATCTATGTACGTTCCCTCAGAGACAATCCCCCATTGCCCATGCAGGAGCATGGTATTTTGGATTTCTTTATGGTGGAGAAAACATGCAGAGCCGAGCTGTTGTACTGGACCAAAGCAGTGTTAGGCAGTGTGATGATGCATGGCACTTTTTGTTACTGTAAAAGTCTAAAATGAATGAATAAGAACACAGAGAACCCCACAGACAGTGTCTCAGGTAAGTGAGCCTTAAATCTTGGGATTTCTGAGGAGGCCTGCCTCATATGGAATGTGAGCAGATTGATTCTGGCTGGATGCTGTCAGAGGATGCCTGCTGCAAGAGGTTTCTTCATCTGGCTTTCCCACTGTGCTCAGTGTGAGAGGTATGGCCTGGGCTAGTACTGAGATGTGGGTTTTCCATAAAGCATGGCTGTTTCTCTGAAAAAAAGGCTCTCTGTACTCTCAGCTCCCAACCACTCTAACCCTGGGAGTATGAGAATCGCAGTTGTGTTTACAGATTTTATCATCTGCGCCAAGATTGTCACCAGCCTCATATTTCTCAGACTTTGCCAAGAAGTGATTTCCACTTTAGAATGACAAAGCGCTGCAGAGCTTGAATGGGCTGGAACATCTGGATCCTATTTATGTGATTATGAAGCACACAGGCAGAACTGCAGAGAGAAGAAAACCCTTGCAGCAGAGCTGGAGTGGTTTCTAGCCTGACTGTAAAATTTGTAGCCACGTTTTTAGAAAAAGAAGACCAAGAGCATTCAGTCCATCATGTTAGACCCAGAAAGAGCAGGAAACTAGGAAACAAGCTGAGAAGATACTTTCAAAGCATGAATTGCCTCACCCAGGGTCTGCAGCTGTGGAATAAAAATGCCATGCCTCCCATTTAGGGAGTCATGAGAGTCTCTAGGTACCCTTATGCACATTGGAGTCTGGCATATCTTTTAGCCACCCCACCAGGAGGTCTGATTCTCTGTTGGGGAGTGTCAAAGAGCACCTTACCTACTGAGTGACTTGATTTTCTGTTAGACTCTGTTTCTGTTATAAAGAAAAACATTTAACTGCAACACATATGCTAATCAATGCAGAACTGCCCCCTTTCCAGCCATCCATGCTTAAGCCTCTGAGCCTCCAGGTGGGACACAGTCCCATGCACATTTTTGTCCCTCTAGGAGGAGCACCATAACTCCATCTAACCCCATTTCTGCTACCTCCAGGAGGAGTTCTTCACTCCAGTTGTGTTTCCCAGGCCTTCTGAGAAAGGTCCCCCAGCTCATTCCTGTGCCCTTCTAGATACCCCTGTTGCCACTAGCTGTAGTTCAAGGGGGTAGAAGTAGTGTAAGTTGCTCCTTACCTTGGACTCCTCAGTCAGTGCTGTCCTATGTTCCACGCTTGATGAGACTCTGGACAGCTCACCACATCTGCTTTTTTTGCTGCCTGCCCACTGACTGCCCCTGAGCCCAGCCTTCAGCAGGCTTCAGGTTACAGCCTCCCAGGGCTCTCTTAAAGTGGTCTGCTCTCATTTCTGATCCTGGGATGGTCAGTACACTGCTGGTTTTAACCTTGCACTTTATCCAGGTTCTAAAGCAAATGCCCATGATTTGAAAAAGGCAGCCAGTGGTTAAAGCACAAGACAGAACCAAGTTCTCTGACTTCTGTTATCTGCTTTTGTGATTTTGGGCAAGTCAGTTCCTTCCTCCATGCAATGGTTTCCCATGTGTAAAATGGAACTATTCCTTCTTACCTCCAGGGCTGTGGACCTGCTTCTAAGCTTGGCAGTCCCTGTGTGGGACCTGCGGTAGCATCTTAATGTAGCAGCAACTTTAATGCTGAATTTGGGAAGATCCTTCACCCACAACAGGAGCCAAATACTGCTTGAAAGGATCCAGGAGGGGCTGTAGCCAAGATCCATGAAGGTTTTTAAGAAGAATGACCCAGATTGGTCAGTGAATGAGAGATGGAATGGGACTGTCTGACCATCTGAGCACTGATGCAAGGCACTTGTCTAGAGGGAAATGCTGAAAGTGTACTGGAGGTAGCTGTACCAAGCCTTAAGATTTGGGGCTGTCCAGGAATCATTTTCTGATGGGTTGCAGGCCTTACTCTCCAGGCAATGAGCAGCACAAATTGAATTCTGCACATACTCCTCCTACAGGCCCTCAGCTAACGGGAAGGAGGGATGCTTCTGGGGAACTACAGGGGCAGCAAACCATCATCCGTGAACTGGAAAAGCAAATAAATATCTATCTGCTCTTGTGGCTCAGTGCTTCTTCACTGACTGATTCATGAAAAACCCTTTTCTGGAGCCATAAGAAGTGGTACATGAGAAAATGGCCTTATGTGGAAAGTGCTTCTGGACTTGTATTTGTGAACAGAGATCTGTGGCCATAAGCTTGTCCCTGTCACCCCTTCTGTGCTCACCCAAGGCTGAGTGACACTGGTTGTTGGAGATTAACAGTTGACATTTTCTGTGTTTTTCTTCAACTTTATAATTTGTGTTTGTTA
This sequence comes from Podocnemis expansa, assembly GCA_007922195.1. Classification (NCBI taxonomy): domain Eukaryota; kingdom Metazoa; phylum Chordata; order Testudines; family Podocnemididae; genus Podocnemis; species Podocnemis expansa. Next base: position 32,466,294 of record ML681971.1, read on the forward strand.
CTAAAATGCCCTTCATGAAAAGTCGTGGGTTGGTTCTTACTAAGACATTGTCTACACAAGAAAGTTGCACCTGTGAGAACATGCTTATTTTGGTTTAGTAAAAAAAACAAGGAGTCCTGTGGCACTTAAAGATTCACAAAGTTATTTGTTACATTTATTTATTATTAATTTTGGTTTAGTTTAACTCAATTAGTCCTTGTCTGCATGGAGAGTTGTATCAGTTTAACTAAAGCTGTGAGTTTATTTAAACTTAGTTAAACCCACTTGGACATTTTATTTGGGTTTGAGTGGCTTATTTTATTTCAGATATGGCATATGCATTAGGCTTTGTGTTGTGAACATTTTGTTGTATGTTTGGTATTCATATGGATTTGGTATAGTGAGCAAATTCAATAACATTTCAAATGCCAAAGTTATGAGGAAATATTAATTTAGTGATGACTTTAGCGTAGGGGCAGTTGTTTTTCAGGGCAGAGACCATGTATCTGTACAGGGAACAAAAAACTGGTAATAGAAAGCTCTTCAATCTAGCAGAAAAAGTTACAGCAATGACTGCAAGTCAAAGCTAGACCCATTCTGACTAGAAATAAGATGCAGATTTAACAATGAGGGTAGTTGACCATTGGAACAATTTACCCCAGGGACATGGGAGATTCTCCATCACTGGAAATTTTTACATTGACATGGGATGCTTTTCTGAAAGGTCATTTCTCGCTCAAACAGGAATTAAATCAAGGAAGTCCTGTGATATACAAGAAGTGAAACTAGAAGACCACAGTGATCTCTTCTTGGAGAGAAGAGCTGCAAGAGTTTTGTTTGAACAGAATAGCTTTGAGGGCCATTATCAAAAGATATGTATATCAAAAAGCAAGAGCATTGTCCTGTGGTGAAGTCATGAACCTGTACATAGCATGTCTAGAGTCTCAAAGAACTGCAAAAAAATCAAATGGATCAATGTTGTAACAGCTTATTCTCCTTTGAGCGCTGCTAACATCATTCAGTTACAGGTGTCTACGTGCCACAGCACAGGGTAGCTTGGAAAATCTTCAGCTTCAGCCTGTCAGGTCAGGGCACGCAGCCAGTGCCTCTCTGCCGCGACTATGGCTACATAGGTGACTGTGAGCCTGAACCTCCCAGCTTCTTTTTCCACCCTCAGCGATGGTTTGGATCAGCCAAGAAACTTGCGGAAGCAAGTGCCTGTCTTCTGCTACACGAAATTCAAGATGCCTGGTTTTAAACCATGCTTGGGATGCTGCAAAGCTTTCCCACTCGACGATCCTCACGATAAATGTCTCATGTGCCTAGTTGAGTCGCATCTCGCCAAGAGCTGCCTTACCTGCCAGTCCTTCAAATGGAGGACTCACAAAGATAGAGAGCTGCGTCTCTGCTCTCTTGCTGGGAGCAGCGCGCATGCCTCTGATGCCACCCAAGCTGTGAGTGCTCTGCCGGCACCCTGATTGGTCTGAGCACTGGAGCACCGGCACCACCCTTCAGTGCCAAGTTCAAAGTCTCGGTCAATGCCCTCGTCAGTACTGCCACAGCACCAGACACCTCAGTCATAGAACCGACCCGTCAACAACTCGAGACTGGGACCATCCCTGGTACCATCAACGCCGCAGGCCCCCACGAAGGTGGGGGCATGGTCCTGGGACCCAGCTCTGGTACCACGAAAGAAACCCAAGTCAATGTGGACCCTGGTACCCGAAACCCAGTTGGCACAGGAATCAGTGCCACCTACTAGCCCAGTACCGCTCAGCCCGCCGCCAGTACCACAATCTGGCACTGAGGACTGCTCCACAGCCTCCTCTCCATGCTCCTCCTAGGACCTGTTGGTACCGTGCTCTCAGGGTTCAAGAGCCCAATCATCCAGCTTGGCATCGGCTTTGCCCCTGGCCTCTGCTTGCTTCTCTCCCTGACCCAAGACAATATCAGGGGTCAGCAAACATTTGGGGAAACGGTGCTGCAACCGTTTCCCCTCACCCAAACCATGGAGCAAGAAGGGGTCGCCAGCCACGTCTGGACCAACGGAGCCTTCCCTCTCCAGTACTGTAAAGACCCCACAACCTGGTCAGGGTTACTCTCCTTTGCGCCGTGTTGAGGCTGGAGCATCTTTCAATGACTGGTCGCATGACTGGCAGGACATGACAGCCGACTATACCTCAGTTTCTTGGCACCGTTCCATCCAGTCTCCCTTACAGACCTTAGATTCATTGGATTTCTTGGACGATGAGACCAACCCAGACTCCACTTTTCATAGTAGATCACAGGCTCACTCTTCCTCTTCACCAGATGAGCACACCTTTTGAGAGACCGATTGACTACAATGAGGACTCTCACGCCCAGCAGGATCTGCTTCGCTGAATGGCAGCAAACCTGAAGCTGGAGCTAAGGGTTGTCCAAGAGGAAACCAACCCCCTCTTTGATGTTGGACAGACAGCCCCACCCGCCAAGGTGTCTGTCCCCCTCCATGAAGGGGTATACAGCAGTGTTAAGGCCCATTGGCAAACCCTATCATTGATTCCGCCTGTGTCAAGGGTGGCAGACCAGAAGTACCACATCCTTCAGAACAAATTCTCCTTCCTCTTCCAGCACCCCACCCCTGGGTCGCTGGTTGTTGACGCCGTAAACCAGAAAGAAAGATAGGGCCAACCGGGTTCTGCCCCTAAAAATAAGGAGACAAGGAAGCTCGACCTGTTGGGCAGGAAGGTCTATTCTACAGCAGCCCTACAGCTGCACATATCTAACCACTCGGCCCTTATGACAAGATATTTTAACCTCTGGAGTGCCGTGCAAGGCTTCCGCGACATCATCTCCAAGGACTGCCTTAGGGACTTCAACATGATGCTCAAAGAAGGGGAGATGGCATCCAGGGATGCTCTGATGGCTATCTGGGATGCCGTAGACACAGCTGCTTGCCCTATGGCAGCAGCTGTGGTAATACGCCGCTTGGCCTGGCTCCGAGGCTCGGGCCTGCCACCGCAGCTGCAACTTACCATTTGGGACCTGCTGTTTGAAGGCCCTGACCTTTTTGCTGAGTCCACGGATGCAAAACTCCATGCCATGAAGGATTCAAGAGCCATGCTCCGGTCGCTGGGGATGTATACCCTGCAATCTAGCAGATTCTCAAACTCCATCAACTCCTACAACAACAACTCCAGCAGCTGAAACAACAGATTCAACTGCAGAGTACTTTCCCAAGGTCCCTCCAGTTTCCCCAGCTCCATCTTGGGGACTTGCACAAGGACAAAGTCCGTTTTGAGCAAGAGTGAGAAGTCCCATGCCCCGCAATCGGGCAGGCATGGGCAGGCCTCCGAACGCTCATCAGGAAGGAAACAGCGCTTCTGATGGTTACCACAAGGGCAGCGAATCCACGACCCGACTGGTCCCCAACTGCTTACACTGCTTCATGCGCCAGTGGGCCAACATCACATCTGACCAATGGGTCCTTGAGACAGTAGAAAAGAAGTATCGTATTCAGTTCCTTTTTGATTCCTTGGGACAGAAAACTGCCCCCTTGTCCAAACCTCTGAAACTGGGAACTGCTCCACCTGCTCAAGATTGAATGCCAAAAACTCCTTTCCTCAGAGCCATAGAAAGATTTCCCAAGCGGGAGGGGGGAAAGGGTTTTACTCCCAATACTTCCTGCTCCCAAAACCCAATGGCGACCTTCAACCTATTTTAGATCTCAGAGCCTTAAACAAACACGTAAGGTGAATAAATTTCTGCATGGTTTCCCTGTCACAGATCCTCCAATTTCTGTCTCCCAGAGATTGGTTCGCAGTCCTCGATCTAAAAGATGCCTACTTCCACATAGCCATACTGCCCCATCACAGGCAATTCCTAAGATTCATGGAAGCAAAAGACCACTTCCAGTTCACCTCTCTCCCCTTTTGGGCTCTCTCTGGCCCCCAGGGTGATCACAAAGTGCATGGTGCCAGTCGCGGCATACCTGCGCAGATGGGGCATAAGAATCTACCCCAATCTAGACAACTGGTTAATAGTGGGGAGATCAAGACCTCAGGTAGAGCTCCACATCAGAGCAGTAGTGAGGCTCTGTGGTTATCTGGGCCTCTGCATAAACCGAGAAAAGTCAAAACTCCACCCGTCCCAGAACATAGAGTTCACAGGGGCGCATCTGGATGCTTGCAAAGGGTCACCATTCCTGCCCCTCTCAAGATTTCGGTCCATTTGCACCATCATTACAGAGCTGAAGATGTCCTGCATGACCACAGCCTGCTGATACCTGTAGTTCCTTGGCCACATGGCAGCCTCCACCTCCGTGATCCGGATGGCACACCTGAGAATGAGGCCTTTCCAAGTTTGGCTCTTCATGGTGTTCCACATATGGAGGGATTCCCTAAATTAGGTACTGTGTGTTCCCCAGGACACTCTGGGGACACTTCAGGTTTGGAGGGATCCCCGTTTCGCCCTGGGGGGCATCCCCTTCAAAGAGCTCAGGCCCTCAGTGACCTTAATAATGGATGCCTTGGACTCAGGGTGGGGGACCCATATCTCCGGGGGACTTTCTGCGCAAGGGCTCTGGTCCCACACGGATGACCCTCTCCACATAAATGTGAAGGAACTATGGGCCATCAGACTAGTTTGCTTGACTTTCCTGGACAAGATATGGGTGAGGTCAGTCCAAATCCTCATGGACAATACCACAGCCATGTTCTATACGAACAGGTGGTGGGGGGAGGGTGTCAACTCCCTGCTGCTTTGTGAGGAGGCATGCAAAGTCTGGGAGTTGGCCATAGAATACAACTTTACCCTGGTGGCCACCCATCTACCGGGGGTGGACAATGGGATAGCAGACTCGCTCAGCAGAAAGCCTCTAGCAAACCATGAGTGGTCCCTCCACTAGAGGGTGTTCTCCTTCCTGACAGACAAATGGGGGCCACCCCAGATAGACTTGTTTGCGACACGGCAGAATCACAAGTGTCCCCAGTTCAGCTCCCTCAGGGGCTGGGAGGAAGGGGTCTCTCAGCGACACCTTCCTCATCAGCTGGTCAGGACCCCTGATGTATGCCTTCCCACCGGTTCCCCTGATACAGAAGGTTTTCTTGAAGATTGACATGGACAGAGCAAACATGATATTGATAGCTCCAGACTGGCCCAGACAGCATTGGTTCTCACTCCTGCAGGACATGTCCATAGAGATGCCACTCCACCTCCCACAGTGGGTGGACCTCCTGATGCAGGACTCAGGACACCTTTGGTACCCAAACCCGGGCCTCCTACACCTGACAGCCTGAATGCTCGCTGGCTCAGTGAGCAGGAGAGGCTCTGTTCAGATAAAGTTAAGAAGGTCCTGGTTGGTAGCAGAAGACCATCTACCAGATCACGTACACAGCCAAATGGAAGCCATTCTCTATTTGGGCATGGGAAAAAGGTGTGGACTCTTTATCAGCACCGATACACCTAATCCTTGACTATCTGTTAGACATCAGAGAAAAAGGCCTCTTCTTCCACACTGAGGGGCCTTTTAGTGGCAGTCTCAGCTCTCCACGAGAGACTAGATGGGTACTCAGTTTTTTTCCCATTATACTTGCATCAGATTCCTGAAGGGGGTGGAGAGATTTTTTCCCCAACCCTGTAAGCCCACCCCTCCTTGGGACCTGAACATGGGGCTCTGGGTGATGACAGAGCCACCGCATGAACCCTTGGACTTAGCCACACTGCTGGTCATGTCTTGGAAGGTGGCCTTCCTAGTCGCAATCACCTCTGCTAGAAGGGTTTCAGAGTTGAAAGCCCTCTCCTCAGACCCCCCCACATACGAAGTTCTACCCGGATAAAGTGGTTTTGCATCACCACCCATCTTTCGTCCCTAAGATGGCCATCCCTTTCCACCTTAACCAAGAAATTTGCCTACCAGTCTTTTATCCAGACTCCCAGGTTATGCAGAACCAGAGGAGGTAGCATACCTTGGATGTAAGGAGAGTGCTCCTGACCTACTTTGAGCACACTTGGCCGTTCTGCAAGACCCCCTGACTATTTGTGGTGATCGCCAAATGCAAGAGCTTGCGAACAGGGGACAGCAAACAGGGGAGTTTGAGAGGGAAGGAGTTTGTGAAGCCCCGAGAAGGAGGTGAAGGTGATCCCCTAGCTGAAAGCAGCAAGGGACAGAGCGTAGCTTGGGTGAGGGTTTGCTAACTGTGTGTTTGTTTGACTTTTCCCTTACAGCTGACTTCTGTTAGTTGTTTCTTACTGTGGGTGGGGGCTGTTTGCACCATTGTTCCCTGATCACCTTTGAGCACCAGCCTCAATCAGCTTTGTGATCACCCTTCCCCTGTGTGTTTAATGAGGGGCAAGGGCTGACCTAGGCAGAGAGGGCTTTAAAAGCCAGTGGCTGAGCGACCAGAGGGAGTTTGTGCACAGGGGACAGCAAACAGGGGAGTTTGAGAGGGAGTTTGGGGAGGAGTTTGTGAGGCCACGATGGTGAAGAGGAGCGGCACTGCTGCCAGCGCCCCTTCTGTCTCTTCTACCTGTGCCTGTAGCCAGACAAACATCCTGACCATAGATATCTCTACCCAGACCCTGGTGTGGACTTGCAGGGACTGCAGCCTGCAGTTCCCTGTCTCCAACGATCTGGCTGGGGAGATGAATCGATGTGACAGGTGCCTGCTGGTGGAATCTCTCAGGAGGCAGGTGGGAGAGTAACAGGAGGAGGTGTCTCGGCTCAGGAGTATCCACACCCTGGAGAAGTTCCTCAACAGCATCCATGAGGAGAAGTGCAAGAAGGAGGGCACTAGCCAGGTGCCAGGGACTACTGCCACAACACTGGAGCTGGACGGGGAGCCTGTGGCAGGGGGAAGACACTGGCAACTGGTTACCTCTGGCGGTAGGCAGTGCTCCACCCCTGCCCACAACCCACCCTCCGTTGTGGTGAAGAATCGTTATGCGGTGCTAGAGACGGTGAAGGAGGTGGAAGAGGAGAGGCCATGCACCCCCGAGGCTGGGAGGATCACAGCCACCACAGCTAGGAGGAAACGTAGAGTTGTGGTGGTTGGGGACTCACTTCTGAGGGGGACAGAAGCACCCATCTGTTGCCCTGACAAGGTCTCTCGAGAGGTATGCTGCCTACCAGGTGCCCGCATCCGAGACATTACAGAGGGATTGTCGAGAATCATCCGCCCCTCTGACTACTACCCCATGCTTCTCATCCATGTAGGAACCAATGATACTGCGAGAGGTGATCCTCAGCAGATCAAAGGTGACTTCAGGGCTCTGGGAGCGCGGGTGAAGGAGTTTGGAGCACAGGTGGTGTTCTCCTCAATTCTTCTGGTCAAGGGTAGAGGCCTGAGCAGAGACAGATGCATCCTGGAGATGAACGCTTGGCTGCGAAGATGGTGTCGTCAGGAGGGCTTTGGCTTCCTTGACCAAGGGTTGCTGTTTCAGGAAGAAGGACTGCTAGGCAGAGATGGACTCCATCGTTCGAGGAAGGGGAAGACCGTATTTGGACGCAGACTGGCTGACCTAGTGAGGAGGGCTTTAAACTAGGTCTGACGGGGGAAGGGGACCAAAGCCCACAGGTAAGTGACAATGTGGGAGACCAGGGGGATGGGATGGAACTTGGGGGGTGCCGGGACTGTAACTCCAGGGATAGAAGAGAGGGTAGTTGGAACATGCGGGGGGAATCAAATAACCTTCTTAGATGCTCTAATAAAGCCCTAATGCCTGAGGCAGGTGGGGGAGGTCAACACCAAAAGAAAATGCAGGGAGGTAGATACAATAGAATTGAAAATCAAAATGGGAAAGTAGGGCAATCAGCCGGGTATCTTAGGTGCCTATAGACAAATGCAAGGAGCCTGGGAAACAAGCAGGAGGAATTGGTAGTACTGGCGCAGACAAAGAACTATGACATGATTGGGATAACAGAGATGTGGTGGGATAGTTTGCATGACTGGAGCTCTGCAATAGATGGGTATAAACTGTTCAGGAAGGACAGGCAGGGAAGGAAAGGGGGAGGAGTAGCACTATATGTGAAGGAGCTCTATGACTGCTCAGAGCTTCATTATGAAAGTGGAAACAAGCCAGTTGAAAGTCTGTGGGTTAAGTTTGGAGGGGAGAGCAACAAGGGGGATGTTGTGGTAGGTGTCTGCTATAGACCACCAGATCAGAAGGAGGAGGTGGATGAGGCATTCTATGGACAACTGACAGAAGTTTCTAGAGCACAGGCCCTGGTTCTCATGGGGGATTTCAATTACCCTGACATCTGCTGGAAGGCCAATACAGCAGTGCACAGGCGATCCAGGAAGTTTCTGGAGAGTGTTGAGGACAACTTCCTGGTACAAATGCTGGAGCAACCAACTAGGGGCCTTGCACCTCTCGATCTGCTACTCACAAATAGAGAAGAATGTATCAGGGAAGTAGAAGTGAATGGCAACCTGGGTAGCAGTGACCATGAAATGATTGAGTTCAAGTTGATGATTAAAGGAAAGAAGGAAAGAAGCAAAACGCAGACCCCGGACTTCAGAAAAGCAGTTTTTGTCTCCCTCAGGGAACTGATGGGCAGGATCCCTTGGGAGGCTGATTTGAAGGGGAAAGGTGTCCAAGAGAGTTGGGTGCATTTTAAAGAAACCCTGCTAAGGGCACAGGAAGATACAATTCCGATAAGGAGAAAGCACAGCAAATGTGGAAGGTGCCCACTGTGGCTTAACAGAGAGCTCTGCACTGAGCTGAAGCATAAAAAGGACGCTTACAGGAAGTGGAAGCTAGGACAGATGACTAAGGAGGCATATAAAGACATTGCTCGGGACTGCAGGGATAAAATCAGAAAGGCCAAAGGACAAATGGAGTTGCGACTAGCAAAGGATGTGAAGGATAACAGGAAGGGGTTCTACAAGTATATCAATAACAAGAAGAGGTTCAGGGATGGTGTAGGTCCCTTACTGAATGGGGCAGGCATCCTCGTGACAGAGGATGAGGAAAAAGCTGAAGTGCTCAACGCTTTTTTTACTTCAGTTTTCACAAGCAGGGTCAGCTCCCAGCCCACTACACTAGGTACAGTAGACTGGGGAGAAGAAGAGAGGCCCTTGGTGACAGAAGGTCAGGTTAGGGACTACTTAAAGAAACTAGATGTGCACAAGTCCATGGGGCCGGATGAACTGCATCCGAGGGTGCTGAGGGAGCTGGCTGATGAGATAGCAGTACCGTTGGCCATTATCTTTGAAAACTCATGGCGAACAGGGGAGGTGCCAGAGGACTGGAAAAAAAGCAAATATAGTACCTATCTTCAAGAAAGGCAAAAAGGAGGATCCAGGGAATTACAGACCTCACCTCAATCCCTGGAAAAATCATGGAGCAGCTTCTCAAAGAATCCATCCTGAAACACTTGGGGGAAAATAGAGTAATCAGGAACAATCAGCATGGATTCACCAAGGGTAAATCATGCCTGACCAACCTCATCGCCTTCTATGATGAGATGACTGGATTTGTGGATGCAGGAAGAGCAGTTGATGTGATATACCTTGACTTTAGCAAGGCTTTTGATACAGTTTCCCACAGCATTCTCACTGGCAAATTAAGGAAGTATGGGTTAGATGCGTGGACTGTAAGGTGGATAGAAAACTGGCTAGATCAACAGTTTCAGCATGTAGGAATCAATGGCTCCATGTCAAGTTGGCAAGCAGTAACAAGTGGTGTGCCCCAGGGGTTGGTCCTGGGGCCAGTTCTGTTCAATGTTTTCATTAATGATCTGGATGATGGGATAGATTGCACACTTAGTAAGTTTGCGGATGATACCAAACTGGGGGGAATGGTAGACACCCAGGAGGGCAGGGACAGGATTCAGGGAGACCTAGACAAATTGGAGCAGTGGGCCAAGAGGAATCTCATGAGGTTCGACAAGGACAAGTGTAAAATCCTGCACTTGGGACGAAAAAACCCCATGTACTGCTACAGGCTGGGGAGTGATCAGCTAAATAGCAGCACTGGAGAAAAGGACCTGGGAGTCATGGTGGATGGGAAGCTGGATATGAGTCAGCAGTGTGCGCTTGCTGCCAGAAAGGCCAATGGCATACTGGGCTGCATCAGAAGAAGTGTTGCCAGCAGATCGAGGGATGTGATCATTCCCCTCTAGTCTGCACTAGTGAGGCCACATCTGGAATACTGTGTCCAGTTTTGGGCTCCCCACTACAAAAAGGACATGGACAAAATAGAGAGAGTCCAGAGGAGGGCAACCAAAATGATCAAAGGGCTGGAGCACAAGCCCTATGAAGAAAGACTGAAGGAACTAGGCTTATTTAGCCTGCAGAAGAGAAGATTGAGGGGGGATTTGATAGCAACCTTCAGCTACTTGAAGGGTTGCTCCAAGGAGGATGGAGCTCGACTGTTCTTGGTAGTAACAGGGCAGAGCGAGAAGCAATGGTTTCAAGTTACAGCTGGGGCCATCCAGGCTGGATATTAGGAGAAACTTCCTTGCTAGGCGAGTGGTGAAGCATTGGAATAAGCTGCCTAGGGAGGTGGTGGAATCTTCATCTCTGGAGGTGTTCAAGGTCTAGCTGGACAAAACCCTGACTGGGATGATCTAATGGGAGTGGTCCTGCTTTTTTTGGCAGGGGGTTGGACTAGATGACCTTGTGGGGTCCCTTCCAACCCTATGATTCTATGATTCTAAGAGAGGTGGAAAGGAAGGTGACTTTAACTACAGGATTTTGGACAGAATGGAGTGCAGCGGGGTGGGATTCCAAGAGAGGAGGTTGCAGTGGTTAGGACAGGACCTAACTAAGGCATAGAGCAGCATCTTTAAATGAAGGCAATAATTATGAGAGCAATGCAAGCTGAAAAATTCCCTGAGGGCCCTGGTAATAGAGTTGGATTCCTGCTGGTTTACTAATTACACAGAACAGTAATTACATCCTCTTCAGCAGTAAATGTCATTGCATGGGTCACAGGGCTGGGATTATTCTTAGCTGCTTTCCCCTGAGTCTGTAAACTTGGTGTAGAGTCAATGGGTAATGGCAAATTTGAACTAGTTGCTTTTTTTTTTGAAGACGTTTGTGGCCAGTGAGTTGATCCTTCCCCCTTCAGTCAGAACAGGACATGCAGGCCCATAGTGAGGGTGATTTGGAGCAGACAGCAAATCTGCTCCACAATGGAGGAGATGTTGCTGCTTTAGTTACTACATGAGGAAATCACAAAAGAGATGTGTTAGCAGGACTCATGATCATGTGCTCAGAGTTGCTGGGGAAAGCTCTGAAGGGTTTCAGAGCCCAGTCAGCATGTCTACACAGCTACTCTTAATACATGGCTGTGAGCCCCACTGATGCAGGTTTGTGGCCCCAAGGCAGGATTCTTGCTCTCAGATGCCATGTAGACAAACCCTAGAAGGGCTTCCTGGAAAGGACGAGAAGCAGAATTTACTGTGGCTCTCTGTAGAAAGACCCAAATTAGCAAGGCCAATGTAACACCACTTATGTTGCCTCACTGGGGTTGCTTTTCCCCTAGAATATGAATCTTTGTCTGCTGCTTGGGTGAGACACGCTGAATTATTGCAGAGCTGGGACTTGATGAGTTTTCCCCAGCACAGAAGTAAAGCTGGAAGCAGACATTGTCTGTGGACTCACAGAAGGGAGTGGCACTGACTCCAAGGAGACACGGATATTTCCTGGAAGATGTCAGAAACTCCGGTAGCTTTGTTCTATGGGCTCAGGAGCACATAGATAGGAGAATGAGCTACATGTCTGTGCCAACCAGATTACTCGACTGCCTCAGTGAATCCATTTCCTTTGTCTGAGGAAGGCAAAGGCTCAAAAAGAGCCAGCCACTTGTGCTGTTGCTGCTAATGGGGAAAATTTTTCCCTTACCTTTACAGCCTTCAGCTCATGGCATCAACATGGCTCTTTCCTATCTTTGCATCACTCCATAATGGATTCTCTGACACACTTCAGCTAATACTTCCAAAGGTGACTAGCAGTGTCCTTTTAGTGGTTCCCTATTTACGAGCCATTCATCTCATCCTGTGGCTTCTCAGTCTGCTGTGAGGAGAATGGGCTGCTCACGTCTCATGAGACCCTTTAGGGTCTCCCATCCTTCAGTCAAGCCCCATCCTTCCATCAAGCAGGGACTCTCTCAACCTAACAATTCAGCCAAACATCTTCTGTTTCATCCTTTATTATTCTGTCAACATAAAAATTACTAATAAAAAAACCCCCCAAAACAATGACAAAAAAAAACATTTTACAAAAGATGCCTCAGCAATCCCAGGTGAAGGGCTAGTGGTAGAGGAACCCCCTCCCTTACATATATACCCACCAGATCCCAGTACTTGTTGGGCAGAGACAGGAATGTTCTAGGCAGAACCTTAATCAGAAAAAGTGGCTGAAACTCACATCTCAGGAAAGACAATTGGATGCTAACCTCTTAGCTTTAGCTGCTGTTTCTGTCTAATGATGAGAGTCCCAATGTTTGTTGCATATCCAGCCCAAGGAACATGAAAGAAAGGGCTCAGAGGGAAGGACAGCATTTATACCGCTTGTCATTGTTGGTCTAGAGACAGTGTCAGAAATTAACAAATATTCTATACCATGAAGGTACCCAGCACTGCTTCTCAGTAGTGGTGTGGAGAGAGTCCTGCTACAGGGGACCAAATGGGATAGGACAACAGGGCCCCTAATGGAAGCCCAGCCAGGAGGGGGAGAGACCCTGCAGTCAGCACTCAGGGGTGTTTAGGAACCTAACCAGAGGAGGCCTCCCAGGGCAGATGCTGAGTGGTCCCTTGAGGCTAACATTAATGAATATCTAGTCTGCCCAGCCACAAGGCAGATTCCTTCCAGGGCTGGAGGGAATCCAAGTAGAACAAGCATCACATGGCCAATACAGAAGACTCCAAAAAGGGAACCCACCAGGAAGAAGCCTGTCATGGCTGGAAACTGGTATTTAAGGGCGAGTATAGAATGGTTTCTAAAAGAGGCCAGCGAGATGCTGCCTCCTAGGGGGCCCAGCCAGGAGAACCCTCCCAGGGCTGGTACAGAGGTTCCCCAGACAGTAATCCCTGGGCTTGTAGGTGCTGCTTCTTTATTTGGGGATACCATTTTTCATGTTGTTTTTCAGGGTAGGCAAGTCCTGGGGCTCTTTTTTCTGTGGGGCAGCACTGGGATTGGGGTTTCGGATGCTGCCAACAAAGAGGGGGATGCCTGTTGTCTCCTCAAAGATGATGAAGAGAAAGGGTTGGTTGAGGCTGAAAGTAGAGAGTGAGCGCGACATCATGACACTGGTGGCAGCTGATGCCTCCACTCCATCCTCTGCGAGTTCCAGGGTGGAATGGTGCTGGATGCTGGATACAAGGAGCGGGCCATCTGTGATCTTCTGCAGGTCTGGGGCTAAGAACAACTCCCCAAGGCCTAAAAAGAAATCAAATGGGAGTCAAACAGAAGCCTGTCTGTTGTCTGGTTCAGTGCCATTGCATGCCATGGACCCTGACATTCATCGTATCTCTGTAGAGCAGACACATCAGGAACTGGACAGATCCCAGACTAGAAAATGGGCAGCCAGAGGAAGGGAAAGTGTACTCTGGCCACATTTACCAGTCCCTCCTGAATAGGAGACCTGCATGTGCCAAACAAAAGCAGTTTTCACATGGACTGACGATCTACCCTAGGTTCTATGCTCCTGTACACACCATAGTATCTGAGAACCTTCCCTATGGAGTCAGTAGAAACAGGGAAGTTCCTAGTAAACTTGTGGAGTCTCTGACACCTCTCCCCAGCACAAGGAAAGGCTCTAACTGGTGTATGTTTTGTTTGCTGCTTTGTGTTCGTTAGCTGCAGATTTTGTTTTTAGGGTGGTGGTCAGATATCTTGGGGACCATGTGATGAATGTTGTTCTTTCTGTGCTGGAAATGCTTTAATGTGCTGAATCTCCTAAACACAGACTCTGGGTTTACCTAATCTAATCTAAAAGTCCATTACATATGGTCCACAGACTGGTTTGTCCATAGCTCTCACACACTTTGTTCCGGGCTTCGTGATCTACATTGCAACAGAGAGGCACAGTAGGCTTAGTAGTTTGTATGTCCTAAATGCTAAGTTAAATGTCGGGGGGAAATAAACTGAGACCACAGACAGGAGAGGTGGTTTCAGCTGAGTGTGGAAGTGAGCTGGAGAGCCGAAGAGGGGGCGATAAGGAGGGGCAGCTGGAGGAACTGTGGTGAGGAAGGCTCTAACCTCACCCTATCAGTGGCCACTTTTAGTGGTGGCGGGCAGAGAAAAGGTGGTGCTAAAAAAGCAAAGGGCAGAAATGGGGAGAAGAGTAAAGAGTTACAAGGTCTTTAAAGTTGCCTAGAGCAAGTTTAGGCAGGCCTTTTGAAACAGAGCAGTTCTGAGCTCAAACCAACCCACATGTGCTGTGCAAACCTTTTCCTACTGTTACCTAGTCTGCTGAGGGCATGCTTGAGTTCCAGCTGGTAATCTACATGCAGTTTGGGCATCTTCACCATGGTAGGCTTCTCCTTGGGAAAGCGGCTGTGCAGCTTGTGATGGCTGAGGTTTGCCAGCACCTGGGACACGTTCCACTTAAACTGGTTTGGGACAATGGCCACAAAACTCATGTTGCCCTTGAAGGGAAACCTGGCTACCTGGAAACAAACCAATCAGAAGAACTGATTGAGCAAGAAGCAGCCAGGCAAAGCCCATTTTATTGTCATTGCTGATCGGTCAGTAGAACAATTAGGCAGGGGAAGGAAGGCGGCGTGGTGGGGGTGAAGTGGCTGTTTATTCCGGAAAGAATGTTTCTCTGGAACAGACAGTACCAGTGCTTGGATCCAAGTGTTTATCCACAAGGCAGGTGGAGACCAAAGAGGTAAAATAGTAAGGCCCCTAGTGTAAACCAAACTGCATTTACACTGCCGGGATTCTCCCACTTCTCGTGGGAAAATTCAGTCTCCGTGCTCTTTCATCTCCTCAGATTTAAAGATCCAAAAGGGCTAGCAGATCCCACTTAGTCCATCATCCCATGAATTTGAGGGCAGAGATTTTACAGCCTTGCAGTGAACAAAGGAAAAGGATGCTTGAAAAGAGCATACGTATCGTGCATCTGTGAACAGATGCTATGTGTCTTGTTTCACAGAGAATGGATTCAGTGGGGGCATGGTAGCAACAAAGGGATCCTTGCAGCACAGGGCCCCAGACAGGCACTTACCTGAACCTCCAGTGGATCCAGAGTAAACCAGCTCAAGGAATATTTCTGAGCTTTCATCATCTGTACTGGAACCATGAATTGGTCATCAAGGTGAAATATATCCGGCCCAGTCTGGCTGGAGTCAAACTTATGTCTCCAGAATCCTGTCCGAAACCATAAAGTTATAATTCTTCAAACCCAAACTTGAATGGAAAGCAAAGAAAACTGCCATGCAACACCTCAGCAAACAGGTGAGGGGGGACTAGAGTGGAGCAAAAGAAGTGCTGTGGCAAAAATAGTGACTGCAGGATGTCTTTATCGTCAGGAAAGGCTGCATGGTCCATCACCTCCCAGCTAAGAAGAAGGCTGACATGCCTTTCCTGAGGGAGGTGCTGTGGGGAGGAAGGAGAGAGAGTCTGTAAGTGCAAGCTGAAATGAGTGATAGGGGAGACAGGTGACTGTAGGAACAACCAGTAATTCAGGGACTGAGGAAGGAGGCCAGCGTTAGTGGTACTGCATAGAGCTCCTGCAAGAGTACAAGCCCTGCAGAGTACAGAGATACTCAAAGGAATACCAAGATGGCTGGGCTGGGCTGTGAACTGGCCAGGAATGCTCAGAAGCGCATCAGTGCACCCTGTCTGTTGGGCACCTAATGAAAGGTGTGACCTGGCTCAGAGAAGATGGTATGCTGCCTCCCTGGGATTAGGACCAGCCAGACAACAGGGACAATGTGGGTTCCACACCATGGGTTCCATGGTGCTTAGTTCTTTTCACTTGGGTCATTAACAGGTTTTGCACAGATGAGGAAGTTGGGTCTGCACTGGAAGGAGATGAAGATGAGGCTGAGTAAGAGGAGCTGTGTACATGGAGGAGGAGGAAACGAGGGATCTAGCATGATGGGGAAGAAATTAGAGGCGATTACAGTGGGGTATATGCTCCTACTTCATCCAGAAAAGTAGCCAGAACCCAACTGTTCCCGAGATGGATACCTGGAAGGTAGGGACCATGCAGGCACTGAAACTCACCTTGGTAGTGGACAGCATTGAGCAGGAGCATCACCATGCTCTCAGGAAGCTGAGACAGGAAGGTGGCTATCTGCCCATCAGTTGCCTCTTTTACCCAGTTGTTTATGGCGATGAGGTCATTCTCATTGTTCCCAGACAGGGTCACAGGCTTTGCCCCATAGAATCTCTCTGAGTTCTCCAAGAATTTCTCTTTAACTTCCAGCCCTGTGAGGAGGGAACTCCACATGAGGTCACCTGACCTTGCTGAATTTGCTCCACCTGTCAGGCAGTGCAGTGCTCTGCAGGCAGGAGAAGCACTCGAAAGGGACACTTCAGGAAACTGAAGTGTCACTGTAGATCAGCACAGCTCTTAGACCTCTTCACTGTCCTCAAGGCTCTTATTCCAGCAACAGCACCCCAGCAGGACTCACCTTTCTGCAGATAGACCTGTGAGGCCACGCTGAGCATGGACCCCGTCAGCTGCCTGCGAATGCTGCTTAGGATGGGGTGGATACAAGGCACTGACTTCAGATGCAGCGCCTCCAACAGGCGTCTCTCTGTCTGGTTTGCTGCTCCTTAAAAGCAAGGTCAGATCCATGTTAAAATTCATGGAACAACATGGCAGGCCCTGCCCACCTCACATCTATGTCTCCTCAGAGAGACACCAGAGGTAGCGTTAGGCACTTGGGGGCCCTAGGCGAAGGCCTTTTATCGGGCCCCCTATGGGCAGGGGCGTCACTGGCGCCTGGCACACAGGGCCCATGACCCGAATGCCAGCGCCAGTGCCCCGGGTCCTGGCAGGGCCCCACCTCTCCCGGTCGCCGGCTGGATCAGGCTGGGGATCTGGGGCCCAGCCGCCCGCATCCGCAGCTGCTGTTCCCAGCCCTGTCCCAGGACGGGGATTCAGGGCCCAGTCGCCTGCGGCTGTGGTGGCCACTCCTGGCCCCTTCAAAAGCCAGTTGACCCTGCTGCTGTGGCTGCCGCTCCCCGCCCTGTCCCTGGCTGGGGGCGTACCCTGCAGGTGGGGGACATGGCCTGGGCCCATGCCCCAGGTCATTCCCTGGGGAAGTGACTCCCCTGCCTATGGGCCCCCATTGCCACCCTCTCTGGGGCTCTGGGCCCTCACTGCCACCCTAACCACCCCCCTCACAGTCACAAATCCCACAGGGGGGAGAAGTAGGGGGCTGCAGACCGCCAGGTCCAAAAGCTTTGCTGCCTGCCTGCCAGACGGGCCTCTCTCCAGCGGGGGTGGAGCAGCACTCCCTGCCTACTCCCAGCTGGCTGTGCTTCCCTAGGGGGAAGGAGAAGAGTGGCTGGTGCGGGGCGCTGCAGTTTGCTGGGAGTGGGACCCCTGGAGCAGCCCACTACTAGGAGTTGGGCTGCTTCACCCCAGGCACCACAGGCCTGGAAGCGGCTGGAATTCTTTGGAGCACGCCGCTCCAGGGGGCCCCACTCCCAGCAAGCTGCAGTGCCACGCTGGCTGCTCTCCTCCCCCCCTCCCCCCCCGGGGTATGCGCAGCCAGCTGGGAGTAGGTGGGGAGCGCTGCTCCGCCCCCGCCGGAGAGAGGCCAGTCTGGCAGGTGGGTGGCAAAGCTTCTGGTCCTGGTGGTATGCTGCCCTCCGCTTTTCCACCACCCCGCCAGGGCTAAGTGAAGCAGGCAGCTGCTACGGGGTTCCTCTCACAGCTCGGGGGCCCTGGGCAACCACCTGCTTCGCTTAACGCAAAAGCCACCTTTGAGAGACACCCATGGTCTGAGTGTAAGACATTAACTATGTCTGTTCTGTCCCAGCAAGTGAAACTCAGACCAGCTTTAAGTGGGGGTAGCATCATTCCCCTTAAGCCACAGGCCTGGTATTTTGGGCAGGCTGCCTGGCTTAGTGTTTGTATTATGGACAGTGCCTGCAGATGTGTCTCCTAAAGGGTGAAGGCTTGAGCTGTTTGAACTTAGGAAGTTACCGAGTGCCAGCTGGGACAATGCCAGGGTGATGCTGAGAGGAGACAGGATCACGTTGGGTCTGCTGGCCTCCAGCTGTACCTCTGTCAGGAGATCGATGGTGAATTTCATCACACCTTCTGCAAGCTGGTGCATCTGCTCCCAAGACATGTCACAGCCTCTCTCTTGACCTTCTTCCTCCTCTTCAGAGGAATCAACTTCTTGCCCCCCCCAACATCTGCTTGTGTCCTCCTCCTGTCCCAGTGACAAGCTGCCCCTCTGAGCTTGTGGGATCAGCCCTGGGACTGATGGTTGTGGGTGGAAATGTTGATGGAAACCCATGGATGTCCTCCGAGGTGTCTGAGGTGGAATCAGGCACAGCAGTTTTTGGCAGGGTTGAATCAGCTACTGGTGGAAGAGTGGTGATGGGAACAGACTGTGAATCCTCTCCTAAGGCTCCAGTCCCTCCAGAGGCCTGTAACAAAGCAGCAGGAAGTTACTTTGAGAGAAAGCAAAGAAACAGAACTACATTCCTCACCCTTTTACTGGGACAGCAGGTGGCTCATCCCAAGGAACAAACGGATCCAGTTTATGCTGGTGGGGAGGCAGCAAGGCCTAGTCAGCTGACACAGGCTGCACAGTCTGTGCTGAAACTTTACAGATGGTGAGTAAGGGATGGATGGGATCAACTATCAGAAAGATCAGCATGCTCTTTACATCTCAGCAGCTACTGTCAGGGCTGCACTGAGCTGAGGGACCAAGTCCCTGGCGATAACAGCAAGCAGATGATGACCCTGCTAATGGGGTGCAGAAGGTCCAGTGTACTCTGACTATGGAGTATTAGTCCAGGGGTGGCATGTGTGTTGGCACCATACATCCCAGGACAGGATGTGCAGAGCTAATGACTTGTGCATGTACTGCTCTGCATGACACAGATCAACCCCAGCTCTAGGCAGCCTCTCCCTCCTTTCTGTTACCTGGCTGGTCAGCAGTGGTGCTGAGGGGTCTGCCTCCAGGGTCTGTGGGCTAGATGTGTTTTCTAGTACAGGGCTCTGAAAGATGAAAATAGTCAAGATTTCCCATCAGCACAAACTGCCTTATTGCAAAGAGAATGGGTGGAGCCAAGGTCTTCCCTCACAGTCAGAGTCCTCCCTGCCTACTCTCTCTATCTGCTCCAGCCGAACAAATGTGTGGCTTCATCTCAGCTCTCTTGCCATGAGGTGTGTGTTTCCTGCTCTCCAGTTCTGGCTCCTTTTTGATTCAGGTTTCCCCTGTGGACTCAGCTGGAGTTCCAGCAGCATCCTCAGCCCCAAACTAACTCCCTTCCCAGGCATCTCAGACGCAGACTTGCCTCTCAGTGTCTCTGCATCATCCTCTGAGCATCACAGCCTCTACTTCAGGGGTCTCAAACTTAAATCACCAGAAGGGCTACATGAGGACTAGTAGAGGGCTGCATGAGGACTAGTATGTTAGCCCAAGGGCCGCACCACTGAAACCTTTTCATACAACAATATTGCAAATATTGGTAATGATAGCGTTGTTGAGGGCCGCAGGAAATAGCTTTAGGGGCTGCGTGTTTGAGACCCCTGCTCTACCTCTACAATACTGATCCCTTCTTGGCCCTAGGCCCCCCTCCGTAGCTCCACCTAAATGACAAAAGCTCCCCCAACAGAGCAGCAGGAGAGAGACATACACATTCCAACTGAGGTGGGTACAGTGCAAGAGCCGAGACAGGCAAACAGCCTCAGACACAGGCCTCTATTCCTCCTTCAGGCTGAGGTTTTCAGCAGTATCTAAGTCCCATTGAAAGTCAGTTTGACCTAAGCTGTCAATATCTTTGGGATGCAGCTGGCATAGCAGACTCTACACACAATGGAATGGGACTTCCTCATGTCTGACAGCTGCACTGGGAAGACCAGACAAAGATGGGCTGCTAGAGCTTTAGCAATATCCTGTAATAGCCTCGAGATGGGAGTCTGTCCCCCCTTACCTCATAGTTCTCCTGATGGTCAGCTTTGTCACAGCAGGCAGTGTCCACCCCAAGGGCATGTGCCAAAAGGAACTGGAAGGAAATGAACTGAGTCAGAGTTGGATACAAAATAGCTTCTCTGGGTTTGGATGAGGAAATCACTCCTCTCTGGGTCACTTCCTGCCACGTCCTACCAGGCTGGGCCAAAAATAAGCATGTCCGCTATTTTCTCATTCCTTGGGTTCCCTTGGCTGGCTGGCTGGCTGGCTGGAGCAGAAATGGTTTGAGCCAATGTGTAGAAGGGATGGAACAGAAGTAGAAGCCTTCAGAGGTGGGGATGGAAATGCTTAGCCGAGAGACTGGAAAGACTGGCACCATTTAGCTTAGAGAGGGACACAAAACAGTGGCTGGGGTAGAAGACAGATGGAGCAATTTTATACCCACTCTGACAATACAAGAGCAAGGAGGCAAATTTAAAATGGAGAAGGGATTTTTGGAAATTGCAGTGCCTGGTGAGCCCCTGGAACGTGTAGCCACTTAGATACTATTGAAGCTAAGCTCTCAGAAGGGTGCCAAAAACATTCAGTGTTAATAAAGATCATGAGCAACCACAGTCACATCACGTAGGCAAGAGAAAATAAGCTTGATATGACCTCCTGTGTAAGGCAGGAGCTAAGAACAGACTGACAGGGCATTGAAGTGACATCCCTGAGGGGCAAGCACTGCAGTCTATTTGGGCTTTCTTCAGAAGCACCTGGAGCCAGCCATTTGGCGCTTAGCTCTCTTCTAAGCCAGCATGGAGTTGCCTGCCTTGTTACCTCCCCTGCCGGTTGGGAGGCCGCATGCTGGTGGAGGAGATGCCGAGATGGAGGGCGAAGGGAATGCTTCATGCCGGTGACTTACCCCTGGGCTGCTGTGCAGAGTGCACATGCAGAGCAGCAGACCCCAGAGCAACACTGCCATATTTCTGGAACACAAGAAACATCAGTGACTCTCACAGGTTTCTCCCTAGGCCAAACCTGCTCCCAGGAGTACGAGCTGTGCCTGCCCATTACTACAATGAGAACAGAAGTGAAGTGATAGCCTGGGGGAAAGGAAAGAAGGATCCAGGAGGGACAGAAACAAGACTGCAGCAGGCAAGGTGAATGATGATGAAGACTCCAGTCCCTGAAGCAGCAGTGGGGTCTGGGCCTAGCCAGAAGGCTGCCCAGGACCTAGCACTGATGCTGTGCTGTCAGGGTCACACCACTAAGGGGTTTATTCCCTCTGTTTCTAACCCCTTGCATCATCACTTGACTGGAGATCAAGTTACATTTTCCTAACAATTCCCAATTCCCACCCCCCAATGGGCAAAGCTTTGCTGCTGGGTCAGTTTGTGGCCTTTTCTGCCCTATACTGACCTGGCTCCTAGGAAGCTGGAAGGATTGAGCAGTTGCTGCTGTTAGCGGCCCTGAACCTGGGATGTGCAGTGTCAGAGCTAATCACTGGTACTGCCCCCTCACGAACTAGCCCATGGCACAGAGCCTTCCCCTTCCCCGCACTCACCTAGTCCCATTACCAAAAAGCAGTTTTCTTCCTGTCTTTGGGAGGCCCGCTCCCTGCCTGTGCCCCAAGTATAGCCCCTGACTGGCACCTTGCTGCTATCTGGGCCTAGCCCTAGGCTCTCACCCTGGTCTAATTGGGGTGGTTTCCTACTTCTTGATGGGGTAAACACCCAGCATCACCTCCAAAACAGCTATGCAGTGGGGGCAGATTTGGTTTACCAGGCAGTCCAGTCCCTTGAACAACTGGGCTGCTGCTCTTCTCCTCCATCTGCCAATCCTGTATGAAGAGCTTGACAATCCACAATCCCCCCCCCACACACACACACTCCTACAGCTGGCCCCACATACAACCCCGAACTCCAGTCCAGTCCCTGAAGCCCCATGGCCAGCAGCTAATTGGTGAACTCTCTGACCTCAACCCCTCCTTTGCTGGGGCAGGCTCACACTCGTACACAGCACCCCCCCATTGGAGCAATCCCTCCCCAACTTCCTCTGCCCCTTACCTTGGTTTGCTAAGCATTTCTGCTGCTGGTTCTGCGTGGGGTGGACGCATCCCCTTGTCCAGCCCACGCCTGCTAAGCAGCGAAAGGCATGACCTTCAGCACCACCCCTTATTTGAAGATTTTTCCCTTGCAGCAAATATTGACCTTGTGCTTCCGGTTAAACATTTGTTTTGGGAAGGAGTGAACTGGTGTTTTTCTGTGGGGTTCTAAGCTGCTGCATCCCCCAGGACAGCAGGGACCCTCATGTTACCAGTGTGTGACTCCTGAAATGCCAAGCACAGAAGTAACATGTACAATCTCTTCTCTAGTTGATGCTCTTTGTGCTTGTATAGGCATGCAGACCCCTCACCCGTGGCCTCAAATGGCAGAGCCACAGGTTTGGGTTCCCCTCCTCCACCACTATGCTTAAGAGTTTTCTGTCCAAGAAACTCCAGCCTCTCCTGCTGCAGCACATGCAGGACTCAGTCCTTTAATGTGTGGCACGGGTCCAAGTTGCTGGCTGCCGCATGTCCAAGCAGAGTGCAGAGGAGACTGAATTGACACCTTTGGGTCATCCCATACATTATGAAAGCACCAGCTGAGCCACATGTTGAAGAGCTAGGTTTCCTCTCCACTAATGGTGTTGTGACCCCTTGATGCTGGATGGTTCTGTGGCTCAGGCATGATTTTTGCCCCCCTGTCCACTGGGGATAACGGCAGTGACAAAGCCTCCTGTGTTAATGTGGCACAGAGTGCGAGGGAGGGTGGGAGCAGAAGCCTGAGCCTGAACCTGCACTTCCTTCTCCCACTCATCCACCCCCAAGAGTAGGCCCTGCTTCCCACAGCAACTGCAGGAAAAAGCCTTAAGAAGTTGGGGAGGGGAAAGCTGGTGAAAACAAGCCAAGCCTGAGCACCACAGATCAGTGGGAGGGGCTGGCCTTAGGCTGCGAAGCTGCTTTGAAAGGCCAGGAAGGAGAAGGCAGGGCTAACACATACAAAAGCAGCCCAATCTTCCTCCCTGACTGCACAGTGTGGAGAGGGAGTGGCCCATTCCTAGCCTTCCCTCAGATCCAGGCGCTACTAAATGAGGCTTGCTTCTCTTCAAGTGACTGCTAAGAGTATAGAGTGTATTGGTGGGAGAGTAGCCAGAGGCGTTGCTGGCGTTGGGCACGCCGGGGCACGTGCCCCGGGTCCCAACGCCAGTGCCCCGGCTCTTCAGCCCAATCGGGCTGGAGATCTGGGGCCCGATCCCCAGCCGGCTGCAGCGGCCCTGTCTGCAGCCGGGTATCCGGGACCTGGCTAGCCGCCCAGCAGACTCCGCCCCTGGCCAGGGATAGGGCCAGGGGGAGGCCACGCTGCTGTGAGCGGCTAGGCCACAGCACGGCGCGGCACAGCCAGAAGCGGCTGCTGGAGGCCAGGCCCAGGCCCATGCCCATGCCCGCGCCCACGCCCGCAGCGGCAGGCCCCCAGGCCCCCCAATCCCTGGCCGGGGATCAGGGGCCTGGCCGCCCGCCGCCGCGGGCACGGCCCCGGCCTCCAGCGGCTGCTTCTAGCCGCGCCACGCCACGGCCTAGCTGCTTGCGGCAGCGTGGCCTCCCCTTGGCCCTATCCCTGGCCAGGGGGCAGGGCCTGCCCTTGGGGGCAGGGCCTGGGCCCGTGCCCCAGGTCCATTGCCCCCCAAGCGACGCCTCTGAGAGTAGCCCTTTAAAAACAAGGAGTCATGTGGCACTTAAAAACTAACAGATTTATTTTTCGCATGAGCTTTCATGGGAGAAAATCCCACTTCGTCAGATGCGTCAAAGATGGGCGAACTTACAGAATGGAATGAAAGTAAATGCAAGGGGGTGTAAAACATAGGATCAGGCCATGCAGTAACAGCAAATCAGAGCAGGTTCAAACCCTGGGAAGCCTGAAGTCAGATTACCTTTTGTAATGGGAAAAGAACCCATAGTCTCGATTCAGTCCTGCTTTCACAGAATTTAATTTGCATATTAATTCGAGTTCAGGTGTTTCTCTTTGAAGTCTTGATGTCCCAGTCACTTCTCTGGCAAGGGGCATTAACAAATCATTTATCAACAGATCATTTATCGAGTGATTAGAAAGATGGAAGTGCTCCACAACTGGTTTTTTGTTTTTGTTTTGTGATTTCTGATATCAGTTCTATATTCATTTATTCTTTTGCGCAGAGATCATGCTGTTTGTCCAATGTATAAGGGTGTTGGGACATTTCTGGCACATGATGGCATAGATCACATTAGTAGATGAGCAGGTAAATGAGCCTTTGATGGCGTAGCAGGCTTGATTAGGACCTATGATAGTATTTATTGTGCAGATATGTGGGCAGACTTGGCAGCATGGTTTGTTGCAGGGGTGTGTGCCTGCTTTAATGTTTCTGTTGTTAGATCTGTAGTTGCTGGTATCTGTTTAAGGTTGGGTGGCTGTCTGTAGGCAAGGAGAGGTCTGTCTCCCAAGGCTTGAGAGAGTGAGGGATCATCTTTTAGAATAGGTTGTAGGTCCTTAATGATCTGTTGCAGAGGTCTGACTTTAAGGGTTGTATGTGGTGACTAGTGGTGTTTTGTTGTTTTCTTTCTTGGGCCTCTCCTGTAGTAGGTGACTTTGGGGAACCCATATAGCTCTGTCAATTGGTTTTCTTACTTCGCCAGGTGGGTACTGTAGTTTCAGAAATGCTTGATAGAGCGCCTCAAGATGTCTGTCTCTGTCTGAGGGATCAGAGCAGATGCGGTTATATCTTAGGGCTTGCTTGTAGATAATGGATTGTGAGGTGTATTTAGGATGGAAGCTCAAGGGATGTAGGTAACTATACCGATCAGTAGGTTTTCGGTACAGGGTGGTGTTGATGTGTTTATCCCTGATTTGTACTGTAGTGTGGAGAAAGTGGATCTCCTGTGTGGAGTGTTCCAGGCTCAATTCGATTGTGGAGTGGAAATTGTTGAAATCTCTGTGAAAATCTTCAAGAGCATCCCGGCCATGGGTCCAGATGATAAAGATGTCATCAATGTAGCGTAGGTAAAGAAGAGGTGTTTCGGGGTGAGACTTGAGGAAACATTGTTCTAAGTCGCCCATAAAGATGTTGGCATATTGTGGGGCCATGCGGGGGGCCATGCGGGTGCCCACAGCAGTGCCACTGACTTGAAGGTATAAATTATCCTCAAATCTGAAATGGTTGTGGGTGAGCACAAAGTCACAAAGTTCAGTCACAAGCTGTGCTGTGGCATCATCTAGGATGGTTCTTCTAATAGCTTGTAATCCATCCTTGTGTGGGATGTTGGTGTAAAGAGCTTCTACATCCATAGTGGCCAGAATGGTGTTTTCTGGAAGCTCACCAATGGACTGTATTTTCCTCAGGAAGTCTGTGGTATCTTGACAATAGCTAGGGATGTTGATTATATAGGGTCTGAGGAAGGGAGTCCACATAGCCAGATAGGCCGGTGGTAAGAGTGCCAATGCCTGAGATGATGGGGCATCCAGGGTGTCCTTTTTTATGGATTCTAGGTAGTAGGTAGAACATCCCTGGCTAGGCTTCTGGTGGTGTTTCTGTCTTTATATGTTCCTGTGCTGTCTTAGGGAGTTTCTTGAGTAGGCATTGTAATTCCTTTTGGTATTCCTGTGGGGTCAGAGGAAAGTGGTTTGTAGAATGTTGTGCTGGAGAGTTGTTTATAAGCCTCCTGATCATAATCTGACTGAATCGAGACCATGGGTTCTTTTCCCATTACAAAAGGTAATTTGACTTCAGGCTTCCCAGGGTTTGAACCTAACGACTGCTCTGATTTGCTGTTACTGTATGACCTGATCCTATGTTTTACACCTCCTTGCATTTATTTTCATTCCATTCTGTAAGTTCACCCATCTTTGAAGCATCTGACAAAGTGGGATTTTCTCCCACGAAAGCTCATGCGAAAAATAAATGTTAGTTTTTAAGTGCCACATGACTGTTTTTTTGGTTTTTTTTTTGCTGGACTAGACTAACACTGCTATCCCTTTGGAAACTGACAAGAGTAGCCCTTTGCAACCCTCTCCCACACCACAGCCTGCTCGTGCTGGACACCCATTTCCCCCAAACACACAGCACCACAATTCACCCCCCAGCATCCAGCAACACCCCCACCTCTCTCCTCGGACACACAAAACACGTCCTGCCCATTTCCACCCTGAAGCCAGAGGGGACCATTGAGTCTGACTTCCTGTATAGCACCAGCCAGAGAACAGCTCAAAAACTCCTAGAGCAAAGTTGTTAGGCAACTAGCCAGTCAGAGATCTGCCATGACCTTGGTGAATTGTTCCAGTGCTTAATAACTCTCATTCTTAAAAATGTGCCCATTATTTCCAGCCTTAATTTGTCTAGCTTCAGCTTCCAGCTATTGGGTCCTGTTAGACTGGTCTCTTAGGCTGAAGAGTCCAGTCTCAAACATTTGTTACTCATGTAGGTACTTCTGACTATGACCAAGTTACCACTGAACTGTCTGTGAAATAAATAGCTCCACCTCTTTGACTCAATCACTGTAAGCCAAGTTATCCAATCCATTAATCGTTCCTCTCCAGTTTACAAAATTCTTCTTGAACTGTGGGCAACTGGACACTGTATTCCAGCAGACATCACCCCAATACAAAACACAAAGGTAAAATAACCTCCTTGCTCCTACTCAGGATTCCCATCTATGCATCCCAGGATTGTATTAGCTCTTTTGAAGCTGATGTCCAGCTGATTACCCACCATGAACTCCAACCCTCTTTCAGTCACTGCTCCCCAGGATAAATCCCCGATCTGGAAGCATGGTCAATGTTCTTTATTCGCAGAGGTGAACATTTTCATTTAGCTATATGAAAGCACATTGTTAAACCTTCTGATTTATAGTA
Source organism: Podocnemis expansa (assembly GCA_007922195.1). NCBI lineage: Eukaryota > Metazoa > Chordata > Testudines > Podocnemididae > Podocnemis > Podocnemis expansa. Next base: position 32,493,219 of record ML681971.1, read on the forward strand.
ATTAACAGCTTCCCCTTTCCTTCCATGTTTTTATATATGTATTTCCTACTGCCTTCATTTTCTCTCTAACCCAGGTCTGTGTTTAATCAGCACAGCCTTCCTCAGTTGTGGCTGTTGTAGGCATCCAGAAAGGTGTTCTTAAATAATTCCCAACTATCTTTTTTTTTTTTTTTTTAATAAATTCTTCTTTGCCAGCAATTTGGCTCAATTGTTTTCAGCTTTTTTAAATTGGCCATGTCAGCGCACCAAGAATAATTCATTTCCAGCCTGGAGTTTGTTCTCCTTGTACACGATAAATGTGACCAAGCCTGCTCACTCCTGCCTAAGCTACCTTTCATGTTTAGTTTTGGGATCAGTTCCTTTTTCTGATCAGACCACATCTAATATGAATTGCCCCACACTGACTACAGTAGGAAGTTGCCACCTAATATTTAGAAAGTCCGAGGAAGGCAGCCTGAGACTGCAGCACCTGTTGCTCAGCCAGGGGTATGTGTTACAGATAAGTGTGTAAGGAGATGGTCAGCCTGTGCCTCTGGGTAAAACTATTGCCTCTCTGTCCCCAACATGCACATGCAGTGACCCCCCACACAAAGAGACTCTTCTCATGGTCTCTTTCAAATGATTTATTAGAATTCATATTTACATCTATTGCAAAGGGTTAATAGGCAACAGGGGGTTGAGCCCCAGAATAGAGGAATGGGAAGGGACTAAATGCTCATCTCCCCACACTCTCCTTCCAAGCAGAGGCAGCAGATACCATCCACCCAAGGGCAGCCCAGGGAACAGCCCTTCCATCACCCACCCAGTGCATTACCCTCCCAGACTCTCAGTCCTATTCTGCAAAGGAATTGAAGGAGTCCACAGCAAGACAAAGCCAGGGGGCATGGACAGACAGCTACCCTTACAGATGGGCCCAGGGTCTTCCCTTTGGGCTTAAAACCAGCTCTGGTGGTTGTTGTATCCCCTATCACAGGCAGAAGGTGCAACAAAGAGATCCTGAAGCAGAGGGCAGCAGTTTGTGGGGGCAAATGTGAGGCACAACAACAAAGGGGGCTCAATCCATCCAGCTCAGAAGGGGCCTCTCCTTCAAACAGAGCAGCTAATGCAGCCTCATGCCAGAGCACACAGCAGATGCCCTCTGCCCCCCATGGGGAACATGGACTCTGGCTGTTTTTGGACAGGAAGTGGAGACAGAGACACAGGGGTGCTAGGAGCCAAACCTGAGAGAGCTCTATTCCTGACAACTGGGGCTGCTCCTCCATCAGTGCATTCCCACCACTGACCAGCTGGTGCTGTTCATGGCTGGGGTGCATGGGTGGTGGCTCTGCTACCTCCGCGACCCTAGAGTCCGGGAGAAAGCTCAGGGGTGTTGGGATCAGTTCCCAGACAGAGGAAGGCAATAGAACCATAACAGAGGGTGTAGTGAACTGAAAAAGAAACCAGTTGTATCCCACTCACCCTCAACTTCCAGGACAGTCAAGCCCAGCATCCTACAGGCCCCACACTATGCCATTCTCAGTCAGCTTCCCTGTTCTCCCATGGGGTTCTTGGGATGCTGGGCGGAGTGTGAAGGGTCAGCACATACAGCCAAGAGCTTTGTGCCTTTTACCCCATGCTGGAGGGAGGTGCAACAGCACCCTGCATCTACTGCACTGACAGGCCCCTGGGGAAATCAGGCACTCATGGCTGGTAGGCTCCAAGTCTCTGGTGGGGCTGTGCTGCCCAGATTTCTCCCAGCAGCAGCATAGGTTCTTCTGTTATGGCTTTCTGAATGCAAGCTGGGGTTGGGAGTGCTTTACTGAGGACCTTCAATATGGCCTACCTAGGAAAAATCTTCACCTCCCTTCCCCATGAGTGTAAATTGGGGCTGTAGATGACCACCTGACCAATGGCAACCAGCCTGTGACAGACAGGCCCTGGTTGTCACTATGCTAGGAGGCGTATCACACCATTATCAGAACCCAGGAGCAGGTGGCATTTAGTGGCCAGCACAGCCAGGCTGGTCAGGGTGCCCCGGAAGTTCTCCGAGCTCAGCTTGGTGGTACTGGTCGGCAAGGCAGAGGACTCCAGCATGGAGTAGACACCGATCTTGTTGGCCACAGTGCCAGTCACCACTTCACTGCCATAGAGATCAAAGGCATGGATGGGCTCAGAAGCAGATTTATACTGGTGCAAAGGCTTCTGCTCCAGCTCCTTCCAGACAGTCAGGGAGTGATCAGAAGATGAGCTGATTAATACACTGCTCTCTGCAGCCTGCAGGAGAGAAAGCGTCAGGGAACCAAGAGCCTCCCCAAATCACAAGCGATGACATTGCACACAGATGGAGCAGTGAGCTCCCCACACCAGGGCACTGGTCAGCCCTAGACAGCCACCCAGCCTTTTGGCTCAGTCTCTTGAGACAGCACCAGCCATTACCCAACATCCCTGTCCTGAGACATTAAAATATGATGGTGCAGGCCCCTGTGTGCTGTTCTCCCATGGGACTATTTACAGCACACATCCCTGCCTCACCTGACAGCCTCCTCTGTGCACTCTCTCTGCCAACCTGTCCTCATTACAGTGGGGCCAGCACTCCCAGACTCTTCTCCAGCCCATCCCCACAAGACACCCCCTACTTGTGGCTGGGGACCTAGCTCAGACTGCACGACACCAGGCTGAGGAGAGCAAAGGGCTGGGGCTGGAAAGAGAGTAAACAACCCACACAGGTGAACTTTGTTTAACCTGAACTGGGTCAAGGACACAAAAAGCCCAGTGCTGCACCCCGAGGGCAGGTAAATATGGACAAGAGTTACTCATTAGAGTGAGGGCCTGAGCAGGGAGGGGCTGCTAGCCTCCTGTTTCCCTAGAGCAGTGGTTCCCAACCTTTTCTCTGCCGTGGCACACCTTGATACCTTCAAATTTTTTGAGGCACACCACCATTAAAAAACTCATGAATATTCAAATTAACTTAATACTTATGAATATTCATGAACCATGGCACAGTGTTTTGGAAATGCTGCTATGTAGGGTAGTAGGGGTAGCAGAGCAGGGGTGGCAAAAGAGGACAAGGGCAGCCATGTGGGGAACAGCACAAGGGTGGCAAAAGAGGAGAGAGGAAGGGAGAACAAGAGTGGCTGTGTGAAGGGGCATGGGGGCACCTGGGGAGTGGGAAGGTAGGGCTGGGGAGCATGGTGCAGCACCCACTTCCCCCTTCTCCACAGTGGCTCCCTGCCACTCAGGGCAAATCCTCACCCCACTGCTGCTCCCTCCCACCCCACTGGGTCCTGTCCTCCCCTCCACCAGCCCCCTGCTGCTTGTGATGGACCCTCCAATCACTGCAGGAGCCAGAAGTAGGCTTCTAGCCCCCAACTACATCCCCCCCCCCAGTCACTCCACCCCCCAGGTACACACACCCCCAACCTCAGCTACACCCCCACACCCCCAGCTACCCCACAACCCCAGCTACACACACACACCCCGGCCCCCCCCAAAGCCCTTACCTGGGCTGTTTACAGGCTGGCTGACAGGAGCTGCTGTGCCCTGCATGGGGTGATTCACACACTCCCAGCCTTCCGCAGCTCTCTTCTGGGTGGGCTTAAGGCGGAGCGGGGTTTAAGGTGAAGCCACCAGAACGCTGTGTTCTGGCTGCTTGTGCTATTTTTAGGGGGACCACTGGAACTCCGCATTCTGGTGCCTTTCTCTATTTTTAGGGGGGCCGGTAGGCTGCCTGCCTAAAAATAGGGGCCCCTGGAACTGTGTTCCAGTGCCTTCCCCCTTACTTTAACCCCTGTCTTTTCCCAGCCCTGCACAGCCCATGTGGCTGGAGTAAGCAGGGAGGGAACTTTAATCCCAGCTGTTGGGGATGCTTGCAGCACACTTTGGGTGTTGCTGTGGCACACTGGTTGGGAACCACTGCCCTAGAGCCCTGCCCTGGCAGTGCAGCACAAGCAGATCAGGGACCTGCTGGCTCACACACAGCACCAGCTGGGAGGATTTGAAAACCAAGTTACTGACAGCCCCAGTGCCTGGGAAAAGGATGGGGCACCTTTTAAAAACAAACAGCCACAGGTTGAAGAGACTTTGAAGGAGTGGAGGAGAGAGGCCAGATGGGCACTTCTCCCACCACCAAGTGCTGCAGAAGTCATCAGGACCAGGGTTCCCCTCCCAACGGACCTGCCATCCCCCTGGTTCACAGCCCAACAGGACGCACGCAGCCAACTCTTAGTCTTTAGAGCCAGCTGTAGTTCCCAGTGTGTAGGGTGGCCCAAGACTTTGTCCTATTTCAACCTCTCACCTTTAGCTGCAGGATGTCTCCCTCGTGGGCTGGCCACCCCCTCAAGATGAGCCCAGTCCTTGTGTCCAACAGCACAATGAATCCTGAGGAGAAGCCAGCCATTATGCTGCGCCCATTGGGACTGACAGCCAAGCAGCGGATAAGTCCAGCACTCACACCACTGGCAAGGCGGAACTCATGCTATGGGAGACAGAAACACAGGAAGCAGTCGCAGTCACTGAGTTACAAGAGGGGATGCAGGGAGGGCCAGGCTCAGGCACCTCTCGTGTGGGTCCCCAGTCATGCATGGACTAGAAGTAGTGGTTACATGGCAATACAAGTACCTCCAACGAGTGGAGAGAGTAAAGCTCCAGTACCTGTAATCCCGGCTTCCTCTGATCAATGAAGCGCAGCACAGAGTCTGCACTGGCCACAGAGATGCTACTGTAGGGAGAGGGCATGGTGGCCACGGCAGTAATGGGAACTTTGCTGTCCAATGCCTCAAACGTCCGGAGAAGTTTACCTTTGAAAAGAACAAGCTATCAGTGCAAGCAGCCTGCCTACGTCACAGCAGATGGGCAGAGTCAGCAAGCGCCACCATTCAGGGCTTTGTGAGCCACCACTCCCAGAACCAAAGAATTCCAATCCTTGTGTGCAACTCCTCACTGCACCTCTGCAAGGACATCCATACCGGCAAAAGGGAATGGAGGCATCCTCAGCACTCCACAGTCTGTTAGGGAATCAGCTGGAGCCAGGAACACAGGACATCTCTACTCCAGACTCCAGCTTCCAAGATAGAGACCCTCTCTGTTCTATATGCAAGACTGCTAGGGGAGAAGGAGAACTGAATGGCTGTCTGACTACAGAGAGCCTCAGCCAGCTGTTCCTCCTGCAATAAATGGGCAGAGCAGGGCAGATATACAGATTTCCTTCTTGGTAAGTGTCGGCTGACCCGCCCAGCACAGCTCAGTCTCCCAGCTTCCCTTCACTTCAAACACTGCACCAGCAAAGGCCCGCTCACCTGTGAACTGGTCCCAGATGTGCACTGTACCATCACAGCTCACCACCTGCTGCGAGGCCTCCAGCTGGCTCACGTAGAAGACAGATTTCTTGTGCTGCGCATATGTGAGCCGTGGCTCCGTCTCACAAGTGCCATCCCCACAATTGTAGAGGGGCCAGAGGCGGACCGTTTTATCTTTGCTGCCACTCAGGAAGAAGTCCTCGCAGCTGAATGGTGCCACACACTTGATGGCACCTGTGTGCCCCAAGAAGCTCTGCAGCTTGATCTGGTGGAAGTGGAATCGGGGGTCGTGCTGGCTCACCCCAATCTCATACTGCCAGTAGGCCAGCCAGTTCCCACACAGCACATGGACACTGCGGGGCAGATCCTGCTTCAGAACATTTTCCTTGCTGGCAGAACTGGAGCAAAAGTCATCAGCTCCAGGGCTGAAGCAGAGTGAGGCAGAACTCTCCTGCTGTACATCCACAGGGACTTGAATGCGGTTTCCCACCATCACAGTTCCAAAGGTGCCCGAATGACTGTCCTCACAGTGAACGGAAAAGGGGTCGGTGCCTTGAGAATCCTGGTCCAAGTAGTCTAGCTCCTGACTGACTGGGGGCAGACCCTTTGGGTTCACATTCTCCTGGTACAAGCTGGCCAGTCTCCCGACCAGCGAGTAGTTAGGGACAATCATCCGGATGACATCACCTGGAAGTACAGAGCACAGTTTGGAGAGAAGGAATCACTTCCAACATCTCTTCTCCCCCAGCAATAGCACAAGGCTTGCCACGCATCCAGCCTTCTCATGACCCGGGACCCCTCCAGATGCCATCACTCACAAGCCCTTCTTGGTCAGATGGGCAGGGAGAACCACCATGTGATGGCCTGAGGGTTTATTCCTGGCTGCTGATGCTGCAGGCTGGTTCTGGGACCATGTGCAAAGCAGCTGCTGCTCTTCAAGCCCAGGCCAGGCACATGCACAGCATACAGGATAGAGACTGTTAGCACAAGGCCCCAGCCATGGAAACAGAGCTGAAGCATACCTAGCAGGCAGGAGAAGGAAACATAGGTGTTGTAGGCCATTTCTGGGCTAAAGACCTTCTGTAACTCTTCCAACACAGCTGGGTCAAGGGTCAGCATGCTCCCATCTGAGGGGGGCCCCCCCAGCTCAGACACCTCACCATGGCTCAGCGACTCGGACATCAAACCCTGAACAAGAGAAGATGGAGGATTCCAGCATGACGAGCTCCTCGCCTGTACCTGGGGCTGCCACCGAGTGGTGCAGTGTCCATGTGCCTGCAGCCCAGTGAAGCCACTGAACGTGACTAACCTGCTCTTGCAGTTCCTGCAGCAGCGAGAAAGCCCCAAAGAAGGTTCTTACGGCGTCACTCAAGTGCTGCTGCACCATCTCCTGCCCAATCCGCAGGCAGATCAGGGCAATTAAACTGATGGTCTTAACACACAGGACAATGCGGGCCTGGGCACCACTGGGGAAACTGAAGAGAACAGTCAGTCACCATCTTGCCCTGCAGGACAGGGCAGAGAGCACGTCAGGAGCTTTGGATATGGGAACTCTGTATACATGCAAGGTACTGGCATACACAGAAACCCCCAAAGTAGGATGGTGGGGTGGAATGGCAGTATGAAGCCCCCTAGTCCTGAGCTCACACCCACCCAAGAGAGCCCTACCCTCTAGACTGCACACAGCTTTTATTCAAAGCAAGAGGAGAAAGGTCAGGCTTAGCGAGGGAAATTGGCCCCAATGGAGTTGGCTCTCTATACGCACCCAATGGAAGGAGAGGTGAGGAAGCCCAATACTGGGAGAAGGACCTCCTGGCTGATCTTGGGGAGAATGTCCATCAAGGTGGTATCTGAAAGGCATACTATTATCTTCTGGGTCAGAGTCACAGCCGCCAAGAGCCCAGCCTCCTTCCGGCTGTTTAACCGGCCAGTGCTGACCCCACCAGTAGCAGCAACCTGGAAGGCAGAAAGAAGAGCTGAGCAGCTTTAAGCTCTCTCCACCACCACCTCCTATCTCAGGGTTACCAGCTTCCCTGCACATGTTAGATAAACTGCAATCTGGAGCAGTTCCCAAGGAGTTCACGCTGGTGCCTCCCAGAGCTCTTCTCACAGCCTACAGAAGGAGGTTCCCACCCCTCCTCAAACACCAAGCCCCACCAGGTGACAGCCTGAGTCCAAAGCCCTCATCTGCCAGAAAGACACTGAGGCCAGCAGAGGGGAGCATGGGCAGAATGAGGCATTTCAATTCCACAGTGACGAGCATGATTCAGACAGTGTCTGACTGCAGGCCTGGAGTCTCAGTGGGGAAATCAGGGAGATCAGGATGCCCAGACCTGACCCAGCCTTTATCTTGCCCACAATTCAGGACTCAGCACCACCAAACCATGCTAACAGAAGCATCCAGTGAGAACCAAACTCCTGGTCCAGTGTCATTCAAGTAAGTTCCAGAGGAGTCAATGCCAGCTCCTGGCCCCATTCCAAGAAACCTGCCAACACCCAGAACCTCACAAGTCAGGCTTGGTAAGTAAGTGACCATTTTACCTGGAAAGCACTGATTGCAGCAGAGCTCTGGCCATGATTATACTGAAAAGCTTTGCAATAACACTAATACGAAAGGCACCCACGAGAGCATCCTCCCTGCTAAGCCATGCTCTTTTCCAAAAGGCAGGGTAGAGAGCCAAAGTTGCTGAATGATTTTCTGAGGCAACTTCTGATCACAAGAGCTGTTTCTGTGCTCTTGGTCCATCTTTCAACCCAGCAGAGGACTTAAATTCCCCCTCAAACTAACCCCTGCTCTCTCAAGCCTCTTTCAAAGCAGTTGGTGAGAATGCCCTAGAGTTTCATCCTTCTGATATTTAGTTGCCAAACAGTGTTCTGCAACAATAAGGTGGCAAATGGTCCTCCCAGCCCCCAACCCCACCCCACACTTTGTCTATTTGGAGTAAAACAATAAGTCAAAGCCCATCAGTTGTTAGCAGCTAGTATTTTGAGGGCAACCGAGTGGAAAAATTCAGAATCCCCACCAGGGCAGATGGGACGCAGAGATCTGGCTGGGGAAGAGAATTAAACTCAGATTCCCAAGCTGCTGTGCTGGCCACCTGCATTCTAAAGTTGCTTGAAAGTTTCCACCAAGATTTTATTGAAAAATGGCCTTTTTTCAGAAACAAAGTTTTTCCACAGAACTACCATCAAAGCTTTTCAGGGACTGCTGGGGCTTCCTCCCCGACAGTGTTTATGGAAAATGTTAGGAAAATGGTTACTAAAGAATCTGTACTCAGTAAAGTAACAGCAACAACAACAACAAAAACTTGGTTTGTTTCAAACACTTCAACAAACCCAGTCTGGATGGTTTTTAAGCAGGTTTCAATTTTTGATCAGCTTTATTGCACACGTTACCAAATAAGCAACAGAGGCAACTTTACTAAAGACATCAAACAAAAAAGCCCATAAATCTTGCCAATATTTCGGTATGCAACTGAAAGGCAGCCTCCATCAGCCCCTCCCGGATCTGTCCCACATGGACATGGTGTAGAACTGTTAAATGAGAGTTCTCTAACAGCAAAACTGTTCAGTGCCCCCCCAGGCATAATTGAGAGAAAGCTAAAACTCACTCCTAGAAGAGGAAGTTCATGCTGTGGTTGCATCAGCAACATGGTCCACCTCCTGCCACCCAACCAAGCAGCAGTTGAGGATCAAACACAGTGGATGGATGTCTCTGGAGATGAGCCTCCTCTCAGCAGCACATAGTGAGTCCAAAGAGCTACAGGTAAAGGTGCAAGGAGCATACTCACCAGGTAGTTAATGTAGGGCAGGTACTGGTAAGTGAGGACAGGCTCTCCATACAGGTGTGCCATGTACATGAGACAGGCCAGGACTGGTTTGGACACCTGATCTCCAAGCACTGGTCGCTTCTTGTAGATGTTTCCGGCATTCAGGGGACTGTTCTCCTCATTGCTTGGTACAAAGTGCTGTCTGGTAGGACCTGTCAGAGAGAGGGCTCAACGTGAGCACACACATACTGCACTGCATACCCAACACTCCGACGTGGGGCCTATCCATGCCCGCCTCCTCCCACCAGGCAGATAAAGCTGCATCCTTGTTGGCAGCAGGCAGCATTTGCAGCAGATTGCTTGGGACGCAGCCATCAAAGAGCCTTTAAAGAAGGTGAACAGCAATTACCCACATAGCATGATGTAAGGAGACGGAGCAGGTTCCTGGCAACATAACGTGATGTCACAGTAGGGCCCAGCTTGGCTGACAGCCACCTCACCATCTTACAGGCTGTGTCTGCAAAAGAACCATAGAGAACGAGATGCAGCAATAATTGACCACAGTTGTAAGCTTCTCAGACCCTGCTCATGAACCAGGGAAAGCCTCAATCCTGCCAGAAGCCTGATCCCCCACCCCCTACCTCCAGAGCTCCCCACACAGCTGGCTCCTGACCTGCAGCATGTCCTGGGCTTCTGTCAAGCCCCCCGCAAATTGCATCAGCCAAGTAGCAACATTGGTACTCTGTCTACTGCCCTTTTAAAGTATACTTTTGAGAAACTCAGATTTGCTGTGCTCTGCTTTCCTAGCAATTCAGGGGCAACTGGTTCCAGTTCCTCCTAAATGGTGCTGGCTTCCCCCCTCCCTTTCCTTTGCTGCCCTGGACACTCCCCACGTCTGACAGCCAGACAGCATGGAAGGGCAACCTTTACCCAGGAGAATCGTCTGCTCTTTATCTTCAAAATGGTCCTGCAGGTCCTGCTCATCCCCCTCCTCTGGCTCACTCTGCTCATCAGCCAGGGCAGCGTCCATAGACGCACCAGTGCCCACTGATAGGGTGAGCTCTGTAACAACAGTGGCCTCATCATGCTCCTCCTCCTCCTCTTCCTCCTCAGAGTCTTCGCTCTGCTTCAGGTCCTGGTTGCTGTCTACAGACTTCAGGCTACTCTTATCCTTCTGGGAATCCCCATCTGTAGGCCTGTCCTCTCCCAGTGACACTTCACTCGCACTGCTTTTGTCACTCAGCCGGCCAAGGCTGAGCAACTCCTGCTCCTGTGGTTGCAGGGACTCAGTGACATAAAGGCTGCTTTGGAAGTCCTCATTCTCTGGCAGATAGGCCTGTTCATGGAAGCTGACTCCAGATGTGTAATCCAAAAGGTCCAGTGCCGTGGAGCTGTGATCCCCATCCATTTTGATCTCTTCCCCAAATGCACAGGAAACTGGGCTGCCTCCTCCACTCTCATCATCTTCTGCCATCCCCAGAAGGGACTTGCTCTCTTCCCCAGAGCTCTCGATGCCAACAAGGATCTGGAGGATGTGAGCCAGCAGATTAGAGAGGAAGGACTGTAGCCCCAGACGCACCATTAACTGGGCCACAAAGCAGTCAGTGTACAAGTAAAACCGGCCATGAAGGCAGCAGGGGTTCTCATACGCACCAATCAAGGGCTTGAGCAGGTACTTGTTTGCATTCTTGGGGCCCAAGGCTTTTGCTATGGGTTCAAACAAGTACCATGCAGCATACACTGCAGTGTTCTCCTCTGACATCAAAGATAAAACGAATGGCAGAAGGATCTCCAAGCCTTCAGGAGTGATTTCACATAGGACCCCCTCCAGCTGCTGCCATAGCTGGAAAACGAGCTCTCGGCCCTGACTCTCATCCTCCACTTTCTTTGACTGGTAGGTGAAAATGAACTTGTGCAGAGAGGGGAAATATGAAGGGAAAGGAACAATTGAGCTGAAAGGGCTAAGGAACTGCAAAGGGCTGGGTGGCGGGAGACCATGGGAAACAGGTTCGTACTCAAAAAGTTGGACTCTGTTCTTGGCCACCTTATTCTTTAAACATCTCCAATCAGGCACATTCAGCTGCAGCAAAGTGTCTAACATGTGCTGAAGTGAGGCTGGGATCTCCTTCGGGTAATAGCAGCAAAGACTACGAACAGCCAGAAACCGCTCCAACAGGGATGCATCAGGCTTCAGAGTGCGAAGTCTTGGTGCAAACACAATCTCAGCTATCAGAACTCCCAGTGCCTGCATGTCTCTCTGGAAAAGATCTGAGAGGGCTAGTGGTGGTTCCTCCCAGGGCTGCTCCATCAGCTCCATCTCACTGTTTAAGCCTTTAACCATGAAATTGTCCAGTTTCTCCAGCTCCTCCAGGGCCTGGACAGGATTAAAACCCTCAGGAAGTGTGATCTTCATCTTGTCCCTCTCAGCTTGATCCATGACACCAGGCTTACTCCTTCGACTAGGCCGGACATTTGAGGTTTTGCCTTCTGTAGGATAGACGGGGAGGTTGGAGGGCTGAGCAGAAGGTGGACAGGGACATGGCTGGTCAGAGGCTCCACCAGCTGCAGGAATGGAATCCAGAGCTTCAGTACCTTGCTCCAAATCCTCCTCCCCACTGGTGGTTTTGTCACCAGACCAGCTAGTTTCACAGGGAGAGGCCTCTATGACCAGCCCATTGACCCCATCACCCATCTGACCCTGAACATCCTCTAAGACCACTGTCTCTTTGGCATTCTGGATAAGACGCCTAGCAATAACTGGAGCTTCAGCAGGAATGTATGCAAGTCCCACCATACGTCTGGGATGTGGCTGGTCAAAGAGCTGCACCACTCCATAGCTGGTCAGATGGGTGTGGTTGTCCACCAGATGGAGGCATACATTTTTCTCCTTGACAGCATCCTTCCCCACCAGCTTGTAACCGAAAGTGAGGTCAATCCAGTAGTGGAGATCCTGAGACACTTCCCTGCTCTCCAGCAACCTGCGATGGATTTCAATGAACTCCTCATAGGAGCGGCACCAGGATGGCACATCTAGGTCAGGCATGTCAGAATGAATGGATTTAAAAATGGTGGGATCTGTGTAGAATTCTGGGATACACTCATCTGGAGTCCAGCTCTGCATGCGTTCCATGCTGGCTGGATATTCATTTGGCTCCCACTGTGATCTCACATGGCAGCAGAGCACAGCCTTAGGTGTTCTGCGGGCAGTGTAGACGTAGTAGGTGATGTCTGAGAGGACGTCAGAGATGTGATGGGGCACATGGAGCTGTTCTCCACTGGATCCTCCAGCTACAAATGCCTGCTTGGTCATCTCATATGTGAAATCCAGCTGCTTGTCTCCTTTATTGAGACGGAACTTGGATTTTCTGAGGTCTCTGAACTTGCCATTTTTGGTGGTGAAATCCACCACCCAGGGGAGAACAGGGTGGTAGTTGGGGTCTCCCATTCTCCGTCCAACCAGGCGGTTCAGCTCCATCAGATAGTTAAAGTTGCTGACTCGCCCTTGCACCCAATCCAACACAAGGCCTCTCAAATCCTGCCGGTAAGCTGTGCACCTGGCCTCCTTCCAAGCCCACTCAACAGCCCTGCTTTTCTCAGCCACTTGTTCTTCTTCAGCTCTCAGATCCCTCTCATCCTCTCTCTCATACTCACTGAAGTTAATTCTGAGCCGACTGCACAGCTTCTCATCAACAGCCACATCACGAAGGGAGAAAGGGCCACATGCCAGCCCTGTTTGATGACAGGCCCTCATGGCCTGCAGAACATGGAAGAGGATGAAGAGGACCTTGGCGTGGCTGTTGGTGAGCTTTGCAGGGCTAAAGGTCACAACATCATGCAAGCAATACTGCACATATGGGTAGATGATGTACAACAGGTCAGCTGACTCCAGAAGTGCCTCTGCTTGGAGAATGTTTGGGCAAGAGGACACCCCCTTTGTGGCTGCAGCATCTTCTTTGGCAAGAGAAGCACACTGGACACTTCTGCCCACCTGCAGAATAGGGCAGCCATAGAGTCTCTGAAGAGACCCTCTGAGCACATCCAGGGCCTGCACCATGGGCGGTGTGTGGGCATGACAGTACTGCTGCACATGTAAGCGGTAAGCTCTATGCCATGAGTGTCTATAATTCTGTGAAGCAACACCCTGCATGAACCCATGGAGGGTATCTGACCCCCAGGTCCCATCATCCTGCACACTGTGGGGCAGAGACAACGGATAAGTCAGCCTCTCTTTCCTCAGACCATGAATTTCCACTCTTGTCCAGCCAGCAGGCAGTTTCTGCACGGAGTGCTGGAGGAAAGTCCTCACCTCCACTTCACTCAGTCCCTCCGGCCAGGGGCACAGGCTAGGCAGCACTCGGCGCTCCTTGAGGCTCACAAGCCACTTCACAGGTACAAAGGCAATGAGATGGGTCCCTTCCGTGGCAACAGCCAGTTGCCTGTGGTCAATATTCATGTCTTTTTCCACGCTCCTCAGGAAGCAGTCCAGGGCGGTGGGGCCCCCGACCCCATGGCACCCCATTGCACAGTGCAGGGCCTATGGGAAAGAAACACACTGGGAATGAGATGGACAGCTCTGGGGCTGCCAATCCCCCCAACCTGCCTTTCTGGACCCCTAGCTCCTGGCTGGCAGGCTCAGAGTCCGCTGGGACTAACCCGGGGCTTCAGTCTGTACGGGCGGGAGCTGCACCCGGACCCGCCCCAGGTTCACTGCGGGCGGGCGCCGCTCGCACTCTGGGCCACGGCACAGCCCGCCCGGGGCTCCGCGCTCGGCTGGAACGGCTCAAGCTCAGGCTGGGGCCCGGCGCCGCCTACACCTAAAGCTTCAGGCGAGTCGCTGCGACCAAATCCCCACGCTGGGTCAGAGCTCGCGCCGGCCGTTAGCCCCAGCAGCTGGCCCCGGCCATGTTGGGTCAGCTGACGCCGGTCACATGGGGAGACTTCCCCGGGAAACAAAGGCCACGTGGCTGCAGCGGGCGCTTCTTTTACGGGCGGCCCCGGTCTCCTCCAGGGCTCAGCCTTTCTCTAGCCTTCTGTCGCGGCCTCAGGGCTCTCCTACCCACGTCTCCCGCCCGGCCCTGCTCCGGGGAGCAGCCGCGCCGCCGGTCGAACAGAGCCACCGAACGGGAGCCGGCCTCTGCCTGTAACCTGACCCGAGCGACCCCGCACCACTCTGCCCTGTCCCGCAGGGCCCCTAGGGTGGGGAGGCGAAGCACCTTGGGGTAGGGCTGGTTGCGGGTAGTAGGGTTACTAGATAACAAAGCATGGAAAGGAGGACAGGGAAGTACAAAAAGGAGGACATCGGAGGACACGTGGAGAAAATGTAGTATTAATAGAATATTCTTCTGTTTTTAGGGGGCCCTGGAATGCTTTCCCCTAAAAATAGGGTGTTCCAGGGCATTCCAGCATACTTTAACCCACCACAAGTAAAAAGCCAGACAAAATTTGTATTTTTAAAATGCCTGCTGGACAGGATGAACAGGTAAAAAGGAGGACATGTCATCTGCTAACCAAAGGGGAGAGCAGCTGCCTTTCTCATATCTCAGTGGGGAAGGCTGCAGGAACAGTACACTGGTAGCTCGGAGTGGGGCTGGGGAGGCTCAGGAGTGGGACCACCCTTAGCAATGGGGTGAAGCTGCTGCTTTGGGGGAACCTGCCCTCCCACACAAGGCACATGATAGAGAGAGGAGCTGGGTTTGGGGCATCCCAGCCAGGAGTGTTGGAGGAAAACACCCAGGGCCTGGGCTGGGTCCTGATCCAGAATCAGGGCTATGGGCTCCTGCTGCTGCTAGCCCAGCCCCCCAATCCCCAGGCAGAGCCAGGAGAGGCAGGTGCTGTTGCAAGCAGCCCAGCCCAGCCCAGATACCTGGGCAGGGATAGGGCCAGGAGAAGCAGGTACTGTGCCAGTCATGCAGGGCACTGGCACCCTGTGTGCCAGCAATCCCCCTGATCCCAGCCCTTAGGTTGCAGACAGTGTAAACTAGCACAGAGCCTTCCCGGCAGCCTTGAACTCTTTACCCCTGGGCCCAGCTCTCCCCTGTGCCCATTGGGGTGGGAATTGATGGAGGAATACAGACATTCTAGTACTTCCCAACCCGCTAGTCCCTCAGCCTGCCCTGGGCTGCAAGCAAGGCCCCACTGGTGGGGGCAAAGCAGCATGCTGTGCAAAATGGTTCCTCCACTGATATCAGACCAATTCACTGAGGTGCTGGACAGGAACTCCTCCCAGAAATGGCTGCCCAGCTTAACTCCAAGTGAATGGCCTCCTTAGATCCCATTCTCCCTGCATGGCATCCTCCTTTTGTCCAACATCTGTGGCCATGATCTAGGGCTGCTAGAGAGATCTCCCAGATGTGGGATTCATTGCATATCTGGCCTTCATCAGCTGGGACAAAATCTCTTTACTCCCCAGCCTGCTCTGGGGAAGAGAGAGGAGCTGCACCTATTGAAGTTACCTGGATGGCTGTTAGCATGGTGCTGTGCAGAGGTGCTCTTCTATGCAAATCATTGCACCAGTCAAGGGCGCTCCAGGCTACACAGCTGTGAGCCAAAGAGGGCTGGAAGCGGTCATGTCACTACAGAAAAAAAAACAACATGGAACAATGTGGCCTACTCTTCCATCCACAGTGAGGAAGTGGGGAGGTGAGATCAGAGTAAACAGCCAGGCAGTGCCCACACAGATCTGCAGTGCACCTGGGGTGACTTGCAACCAGGCTCTGTGATTTCATCGCTGAGCTCAACCCCACAGCATCACCCATGTCCTCCACATTCTCTCCCTTCCCTAGGTTCTCCCCAACCCTGGGCTTTCGTAGACTTTCATTTAGGGCAAATGGACACAAAGCAGGGAAGGTCTGTCTTAGTGCTCAGAGACTGAAGGAAAAGGGGTTGTCTTTAGTTTCCCCTTTGGGAAGCTTTGAGGTAGGCCAGACAGTCTGTCATTTGCAGAAGCAGCTCAGGGCTGTGACACAAACACCCCTACAGCTGCAGTGCTGTGCTGCTGGCTAGGTGCTGTGTAGGGCCCCGTCATTGCTGTGCTGGGAGCACAGAGGTCTTTCACAAAGTCATTTCCACAGAGGAGCCCTGGCTCATTTTCTCTCACCTTTGCTAGGGATGTTGGGTGCTGGGAGCTGAGCTGCAGCACCTGAGACAGAGGCAAGGCTAGTGGAGTGGCAGCTGGGACACAGAGAAGGAAGTAGGGGAAGAGAAAAAGCAGAAGCTGTTCTGACATATCCTGCGTGCTGCTCCCTGCTCAGTGTCCTGCAACCATCACAGCTTCCATTCACTGGCTTACGTCAGCTTTAATGGGTGAGTGTTGTTGGGGCTTAGTGCAAGAAAGGATTCCAGGGTAAACGGGTGGCATCCATTAGCCCAGATGGCTCCCAGTGCAGGCAGTCTGCAGAGTCCCTCTGTGGGGAAGGGTCCAACACTGCATGAATGTGGGTTACTTTTAATAAGGGGACTTTTCATTTGTGAGGACTGAGTTCCTAGTGCTGATGCTGCAGCTCTCTGTGCCCTCGATCCCAGTCAGACTCCCTTTCCCAGGCTGCTGTGGGTTTGGGGTGCGATTTTCCTTTTTTTGCACCTTAACTGTCCAGAGTAAGTGGCACCTGTCCAACTGTCTCTGTTTCAGACCCCACCTCTACCACCAAGCTCTTGCTATGACTGCATCTGTTCTCATTGATACTGATGAGGGGACGAGGAGACTCTGGGTTCCTGAATATATCAAGGCCAGCCCGTCTATGAGGCAAGAGACGGGAGTGGCTCCCCTGCGACAGTTGCTAGGGGCAGGTCTGAGAAGCAGGCGCTGCACTCCTGCTCTGCTCCTCCCCAGAGCTAAGAACTGCAGACTGGTATAGGTGCTGGGCTCCACTCTCTCGCCCTGCCTCTGGGTTGGCCCATTCCACCCCTAGGGAGGAAGAGCCGGGGCAGGAGAGGGGAGCCCCACCTTTGGGCTGGCCCTCCCTGCCTCTCAGCCAGCTGTTCCCCAGTCTTAGGGTGGGTTTTTTGTGTTAGGGTTATTTGCAGTCCCAGCCAGCCCCTAGGCTATGGCAGGGAACTGTGCTAAGGCTGGGGGGATTTTTAGATCTCCACCCCCCTTGACCATGCCACTCAGGTGCATGCTTAGGGCAGTAGCCATGTGGTCACACCCACAGGAAGCAAGGTGGTAGCTCCAGGGACTGGCAGCTCTCAGCCAGGTAAGGGGGAAAACCGACCCTGTGGGGTGGGAAGGATCAGGGGTTGGGGAGTCAGTTCGCAGCAGGGAAACAGTGCAGTGGGTAGGTCAGAGGGGAAGACCCAGTGGGATGTTGGGAGGAGCCAGCAGGTAGGGAAGAACTGTTTGGGGCCCACCGCCCCCAGGGGAGATGATGCTAGCTGGGCTAGCGAAGGAAGAGGTTGGGGGGCAGCAGCTTCCCCATGACATGAAATTAGGGTAGTGCTGGGGTGCTCTCCAAGTTGGTTTAACACTTTTACTTGCTGACAATTCAGGCGGGTGTTGGGTGTTCTCTAAATTGATATAATACTGTTACTTGCTGTTAGCTCAAGAGGTGTGGGGGTTGTTGGGGTGTTCACCAAATTGGTATAACATTGTTACTAGCTGACAACTGGGGAGGGTTGAGAAATTCAGGGGGGTGTAGGGGTATGTCAGGGAAATCCCTGGTTGGGAGGAGATGGTGCCTGACTGGTGAGCAGGTTTGGAGGAGGGTTGGTGACTCATCCAGGAGCCAGTGGGTGGATTAGCTTAGGGAGGGGATAGGGGTCCCTGGGGAGCTGGCGGCCAGGCCATGGGCAGATCAGGTTTCTGTTTGGTGTCCCACTGTGTCTGTGCCCCTTCATTTGTAGGTTGGAATAGAACCTAAGTCCCCTGCATCCCAGGGCAGTGATCTAGCCACTAGATCATGCTACCTTATAAAATTGATGGGGACCTTAGAGGTGGGGAAAAAAAATCACCACATCCCATTCTGGCCACCCGCTTGAAGCACAGGGCAAGACAGTCTATTTCCAGGGTTTTAGCAAACCAATTTTAAATTTTAATCACTTTTTAAACTCCTACACCCATGTCTCATGGTGCATCTCTCAGTCACCTCTCCTGAATTTAATTCTTCCCAAGGAAGAGCTAGTACAGAGGGCAGAAAGAATCACATAGTACTTGTTACATGTCATCAGCCCTAGTGGCCCAGAATTTGTTTCTCCCTTTCATGGAATGCAGCCACCTCTGGGAAGGTGAAAGCTATTTCACAACAATGTTTAGCATGGCTTGGTTATCTCCCAACAACAAGGGAATGCCCGAGGGATGCAGCAAAGAAGTGTTAACTCAGGTGTATCACAAGAGACAATGGGATTGCCTCTGCCCAGAAAGGGGGGAGGGGAAATGTTTTACGTTTTATTTACTTGTGATCACTTGTGACTCATTTATATTGTGTTTCATGAATGCCACTGTGACAGGTTGCTCCCCGGATCTGGTCCGGTACGCCACTGTGACCCCACACCCCTGATTCCCACTCCTGAATCCTGATTTGCCCCCCTTTGCCAAGTGACCACTCACTCCAGAGTCAGTCCACTCCAGGTTCTTGCATGTAATCGGTCCCAAGCAATGGGGATGCTAGGGGATGGTCCCCCAGCAAGCACTCCCAGCCCCAGTTACACACCAGGAGCCACTGTCTACAGAGATTGGGAACCACTCCCAACCACCACACACCCAAGATGGTCCATTTAACAAAGAAATAAATTGTGCCCAGCCTTCTTCACCCACACTTTCTAAAGATGACACAGCTTTAGATAAAACAAGTACTAATATATTGATCAGATTATAATTCTAATTGGGAACATGGCCAATTATGGCAGAATAAATGCAGGGAAGTGTAAATCTTGGGTAAGTGCATGACAGTGTGATCTGTTTCCATGACTTACACTTCCCTGCATTTATTGCCTCCCATTCTGTAAGTTTCCCCATCTTCAAAGTGTCTGGCAAAGTGGGATTTTCTTCCACAAAATCAGTGGTTCCCAACCTTTTTAAGGCTGGGGGCCCCTTTTCAGTCCAAAAAACATTGAGGCGCCACTGGCTGCATGGAAATGGCACAGCGGCAGTGCTGCAGACCAAATGTGGCTCATATGGGCATAATCTGGCCCACCCTGCCAGGGAGTCAAGCTGCTGCAGCCATGGTCCCCTCCCCCCACCTCTGCCAGGGAGCAGAGTGGCCCCATGCCCCTGCCTCTGCCAGCAGAGCTGTAAATACAAATTTTGGCCCCCCCGGGGCAAGCAGCCCAAAATGCGTCCTCCCCTCAACCCCTTCCCAAAGTTTCCCCTGCCCTGCTTCTGGCTCCCTCAGCCTCCAGTGCCCACCACCATCCACTCAGAGACAACTACCACAGCCTCTTCTGCCCACTCCAAGCCCCTGATTCACCCCCTGCAACCCCCCATCAATTCCATTCCCACAGATACCCACACTAGCCTCTGCCACCCACTCCCATCTGCCTAGAGGTATCCATCCCAGTCTCCCCCACCAAGCCCATTACCTGCATGTACAGCCACACCAACCTCCCATGCCCAGTTCCATCCACCTGAGCCTTCTCAAACCCCCCACTCCAATATCATTAAAAACTCCAACTCCAGACTCTCCCACCCCAACCTCCCCTTTTTACCCCATTACTGCAGAAACACGAACCCCAGCCTCTCCACAAACCCCAATCCCCCAGACACCCATCACAGCTTTCCCCAACCACCCCTATGCCCCTAAAACACCCATTCTAGCCTCCCCATTCATCCACTCCAAGGACTTAGATCAAGATGAAATGATACAACAATTTGCAGTTGTTAAAGCCTGAAAAGTTACCCTTTGAAGCTGAAATTTTACTACGTATGTATATGATAAATGTTACTTGTGAATTAAATTTAAATTCATCAGTATTTTTATTTTTGTATTTAGATTAAAGGAATGAATTGATCTTGCTATTTGAATTTTAGGTTGCAAATACAATTGGGAAAATCTTTTTAAGCTTGCGTGAATGGGGGGGGGGGCAAGGCAAAGTTTGGCTTAGGGTTCCACAACCCTTTGAACTGGCCCTGTACTGAATACATGCAGGGGAGGGGGGGAGGTTGAAACAGCCTTCAGAGCAGCAGAATGGCTGGTTAAGAAACAAGTGACAGAATAGGCTGTAAACCATGGCAACGTCTCATGGCAGCCAAGGTCCCAACATAGACCACCAGGTCCATCTTCATGTACAGGAAGTGGTGTGGGTTGGCCACCTGTTGGACTCTGACTGCCTTGTATGGTGACAAAAGTAGGATGGAGTGGAGAAGACCTTGAGCCTCACAGTGCTGTTCCCTGGCAACACAGCATGGCCTGAGTCCTCTCTGAGCAGGGTGTGGCCTGGAGCAGGTGACCAATGGCTCTTGGTGTGTATTGGAGCTAGCCTCTCTCAGATGCTGTTCTCATTCGTGTTGTGGCTGGCCTGGATCCTGATGCGGGGTGACTGTTACTGTTAGGTGCTCTTGGAGGAAGGTCTTTGCCTTGTGGATGAAGGGTTTTGGAGCCAGGACTTTAATCCCAGGAGCAGTCTGGGTTGGTTTGTTTGTGCATTGGAGGTGTGGCCAGATGGGCTCCCCTTGGGGAATGTGATAGAGATCCTGTGTTTGTGGAAGGCATCCAAATCCCTTGGGGCATGGTGGGGGTGATGCTACTTGCTGTTGTCCAGTGCCTGTGTCCCAGACCATCTTTTCTCAGTGAAGCTCCAGGCAGGCAGGGCTGCTCTGAGACCTGGCTACTGCAATTGGCTTGTTAGCCAGCAGAGAGTTCCACGGAGCTTAGATGGCCGAGATCTGGCTGGGTTTCTCTGGAGGAACAGAGCATTTTTCCTGGCCTCTCATCCTGCCAATCTCTGCAGAAAGAGCTCATGTTGCTGCAAGGGGTGGTAGTGGGGCCTATGCCACCAGTGGGCCAGTCATCTGCTGTTATGGTTCCTGTGCTGGTGTGGGTGGGAGAGGGGCTGAGCTGTGCCAGGTGGGGGGAGGTAGGGACAGTGGCGCTTCACCTCTCTGCATGCTGCTGCTGCTGAGGTGGGATGTCATTCTCTGCAAGGGCATTGAAGGGTAATGTATTTCTGCTGTTCCACTGCGGAAGGTGACAGCTCTGTCAGTTCTCTCTCCTGCTTTCTGCCCAGGTTTGAGCATTTGAAATGCTGCTCCTGTGGGCCAGAGCCTGAGAATAAGGAAAGGGATGATAACTCCTTGTTTTTTTCTACTGGCTCATGAGAGCAGGGGCTGGGCGCCCAGCAACAAGCCTCTGGCCTGCATCACTCTGAGAAACTCTGAGCCTCTGTCGTGGCTTCCATCAGAAAATCAGGTTACTCCCTTCAAGGCACAGATTGTTCTGAGGTACAGAGACCCTTTGACAGCCTCTTTCTCTTCCCCTGTCTCTATCCCACACCTGCCTGCCAGCAATGTCTCCCCCAAACTGTGCCCAGGACTGCCGTTTTTCAGGCTTCCGAAAATGCTGCCAAGACTGTCCTTTGCTTTGGGCGACCCAAGTTGTTTCCCCAGTTCCACTGTGTCAAGGCTGTTTCCCCACACCCAGGGCCATCCCTAGCAGGGTGCGGGACCCTGGGCAAATCGCTCTCTGCAGGGCCCCCACCCACCCCAGCACTGGGAGGTGGGGCTGGCCAGCCCAGGGGAGTGTCTGACAAGGAACATCATTCTCTAACCCCTCCAGGTTCCTGTTGCTGAATATCAGGAGCCAAGAAGCTCTGCAAATAGGGGTAGGAGGGAGGGTGATGGATCATACTGTCCCTTGGACTTTCAGCCCTGCCCCTCCCATGAACTTTGCTGTAATGATTGCCTTCCCTACAATCTTCTGAGTGGCAGCATGAGAGTGGGGAGGAGGGGAGGATAGAGTGGGGTGTCAGGAGAGTAAGAGAAGTGCAGCTGGGTGGCAGGCACCAAGGAAGGCAGCCAGAGACCGTGCTGGGGCAGGGAGGGACCCGGGGCCCAGCCCCCGCACCCAGCCAGAAGGCCCCGCTCCTCGGAGGGATAGAGCCGGGGGGGGGGGGGGGGGGCAGCACCACCATGGGCGGCTAGGCCACAGCGCAGCCTGGCTGCGGTGGCCCCCTCCCCAGCCGGAGATCGGGGCCCTGGCCGGCCGTGGCCGTGGGCATGGGCCCGGCCTCCAGCAGCTGCATCTGGCCAGGCCACACTGCAGCCTAGCCATCCGCGGCGGCGCAGCCTCCCCCTGGCCCTATCCCTGGCCAGGGGCGGGCCCTGCCGGGCAGCCAGCCAGACCCCAGATCTCCAGCCGGGGAGGGGGCCACCGCAGCCATGGCTGGCTGGGGATCGGGCCCCAGATCCCCGGCCCGATTGGGCCAGAGATCCAGGGCACTGGCATTGGGACCTGGGGCACGTGCCCTGGGGTGCCCAATATCAGCGACGCCCCTGAAGGCAGCACAGCATCTGCAATTTCCTATGCTGTTCCTGCCCTAGGCCAAATGCCTGGACATGCTGCAGGGCAGAAAATTTAAAAAGGGTCTGGCCTGGTCCCACCTTACAGGTGCATGCAAACCAGGTGGGGGAAGTTAGGGAACCCATGAGGCAAACAAGTCCATTTCACTCAGGATGGGAAAAGCAAGAAGGCTCCATCCAGAAAGAAAAAGAACAAAATACAAGATGAAAGTCATGTCTGATCACCAGCCATATACAATGATCACACAGGAGATGTGAGGAAGCAAGACACGGGAAGTTCCACAGATTTACTTGAAAGTCAGCAAATATAAAAGATGGGTAAAAAGATGAAAACTTACCCAGTATCTGTGATAGAAAGAGCAGGCAACACTAACTGTCACCTACTCACCCTGGGATGGGTAGGGGGAATTCAAACATCTTTAGATTAGTTTAAAAGCACAGTATAAGCTTGCCCCCCAACTTATTTTTGCCATTCTTGTGATTTTTGATCTCTTGAAACTGGCAATACTGTATAAATTAATACCATATACTTCGCTCAAGGAATTCCTTTCCCTAACTGTATTCTTCATGCTACTGTAGCAGGCTTCTGTAGCCACAATGTAGGGACTCAGAGGGTATGTCCACACAGGCTTCTTATTTCGAAACAACAGAAGTTGTTTTGAAATAAGAAGTGGCATGTCCACATGACACACCGTTATTTTGAAACAATGGGACGCATTGTTTCAAAATAATGGCCGTTATTTCAAAACCGTTAAACCTCGCATCTAATCAAAATAGCTGTTGTTTCAAAACGGTTGTTTTGAAACAACGGCTTTTGGACACTTTGTTTCGAAACACCACCATTGTTTCGAAACAACTGTTTCAAAACAACATGTCCGAATGGCCTTGTTTTGAAATAACCATTTCGAAACAACGGCTATTTCGAAAGCAGGCTTTCCCTTAATTCAAATGAACAAACTGTTAATTTGAATTAACTTATTTCGAAATAAGGACTTTATTTTGAAATAACTGATTTCTAAATGGGTTATTTCAAAATGATGTATGTGTGGACATAGCAAGAGAGAGAAAATTAATTGAATGTACCTTTTAAAGTATCTGTTAGGCAACACTGTATCTGTTCTTTAATACCATAACTGAAATAACTAACTCAGTTTAATAGACATTGTAACCAATGTCCAACAAAGCTTGATGTTGTAAATTTAGAAATCTATTTTGTATTCTTGATAAAAGTTCTTTTAGGTGTATACTCTGGAATTTCATTTAAATGTGTGAAAAAGATGTGTGAATGAAGGGTGTGTGTGATGGAATCAGTCAATACCAGCCTGTCCTGATGAAATGCAAGTACTACCTTATTGGCTAAGTGATGCAAACAACTCCCACAAAAGTGAGGGTCCACCCCAGAAGGAAAAGAAGAAAACACAAAGCAAAAATCATGTCTGTAAATGGCTGGTGATCAATGATCACACAGGATCCCTGGCCCAGCCTGCCCTCCAGCTTCACCACTTGGCCTGTGGGGGGGCAGTCCTTGGCCTGGCCTGCCTACCATCCTCTTGCCTGGCCACCAACCCAGCATGACCCGGGGCCCAGAGGGGTATGTGTTATGGTGTGCACCCTGGGTTGTGATTTTCCTGTTCACTTGTACACTGGAATTGTTTGATTTGCTGCCAATTGCACCATGCAGTGTTTCTGTGTGGATGCTGATAACTTATTCTACATGATTTCTACGATGATATGTTTCCTACAACTTCATATGTGTGAACAAACATGTAACATGCCTTCTATGGCTCAGGGATAAGGAAAGAGACAGAGGTCTCTCCCAGCAGCAGTGAACCTGAAAGAGGCAAAGGTATGCTAATGGAGGTATCTGTGAAGAGACAAAAGAATCACCTTAGCCCTGAAAGGGAGGGGCTGAGGGGTTTGGAAACAAAAACTGAGATAAGCATCTGATGAAGTGGGATTTTCTCTCATGAAAGTTCATGCAAAAAATAACTCTTAGTTTTTAATTGCCTTGGGTTTTTTGCTGGACTAGACTAACATGGCTATCCCTTTGGAAATTGAGACCTGGAAGTTTTAAAAGGTTTTTTGAGCTGCGACTCTCCATCTTGAAACAACTCCAAGCAAGATATGGGCCCTGTCTGGCCTCAGGCAGAGACTGACTGTGGAAACATCTAACAGCCAAACACCTTGAGCTAAACTTGTTTGGTCTATAAGGTTAGTTTAAGTAGAAGTATTAGGTTAGCATGTGTGTTTTCTCCTGACTTACTTATCCTGTGATTCTGCCATGCTTGGGTATATTCTCACTTAGAATTATAATCTGATCAATAAACTAATAGTTGTTTTACCTAAAGCTGTGTGATCTTTAGAGGGTGTGAGTGAAGGAGGCTGGGCACAATCCTTTTCTTTGTTAAATGGAGGGGCTTGAGCGTGTGGTGCTTGGGAGTGGTTCCTAATGTCTGTAGACAGGGGCTCCTGGTGTAGTAACAGGGGCCGGGGGTGCTTGCTGGGGGACCCTCCCTCGAGTAGCCAGGGGGCATACACCCCCTGCCTGGGACTGACTGCATGCAAGAGGCTGGAGTAGACTGACTCAGGAGTGAGTGGTCACTTGGCAAAGTGAGATGAATCAGGGTTCAGGACTGGGAATTGGGAGATCACACTGAACAGGATCTGGGGAGTGGTCTGTCACAGCATGATCCCTGATCTACCTGCCTCCCACTAGCCCAAAGTGAATCAGGGCCCAGGGAGAATCTTGGATCCCCAGCACCCTTGTCTCCCTCCAGGCTCAGCTCAGGGTCCCACCAGACTCCCCCTAGTACTTACCTGGCTGTGTGTTCCCTGGGCTGGTGCTGGCAGTGTCTGCTGGAGGAGGAAAGGGTTAAACCTCCTTCTACCCTCCAGCTAACTGCTCAGCTGGAGGCTCCAGAGGGAGTGGGGGCAGGCAGCCCAGCTATTCACCTGCGGAGCAGCCTCTCAGTGAGTCTGTGTCTGCCACCCAAAAACATTTGGGGCTCACTGCGGGAGATGTGGGATTCCTGCCAAGGGGGGGTGCGGGCGCCGCGGGGCCCACTTCAAATGTCCCATTTGACCTACTCTAAGGACAGCTCTGCCCACACCAGCACTCTGAGTGCAGAAGGTGGGGGCCTGCAACAGGCCTTAAAGCCTACTGGCCTTGAAGCCTGGCCTTAAAACTCTCTAAGGCCACCAGTTCCTGACCTTGGATTGGTATCGCTGCCATCACCCAAATGTAAAAACCTCTTGAAACGCAAGAAGGTGCACTTGGGAATTCCTTCCTCTGAGGTATCCTCAATCACTTTGATTCCTCTCTCAGGACAGTGACTGAACCCCAGCTGGCATATCAGCTGGAAATGGAACAGAATCCCCTTTAGTAGCTGGCTGTGCAGTCGGAGGCACATGGACACAAACTCCTTGCCTTTCAGGACACACAATCTGAGCTTACTTAAAAGGTAAAATCTTTAATTAAAAAGAACAGATAAGAAACATGGAGAGTTGCTTCTCTAGGACTTAACTTAGGTAGTTACAGGGTAGTGCGAGGGGCTACATGTGCTCAGCACAGAGAAATCCAAAAACAAACCAAAACCAAATGCCCTCACCGCATCTAAGTAAACATTCCCTGTTCTACTCATGCCTGGTCAGTAACAAACTTGAGCTTATCTGTGGTAAGGATGTCGCTGGATCCTTCCTCAGGCCTCTCTCTGGCCTTCTCCTGATCCTTCCAAGAGCTCTGCTGCATCCAAGCAGGAACAGGCAAGGCTGCTGCTCCAATT
The DNA here is from genome assembly GCA_007922195.1 of Podocnemis expansa. Taxonomy (NCBI): domain Eukaryota; kingdom Metazoa; phylum Chordata; order Testudines; family Podocnemididae; genus Podocnemis; species Podocnemis expansa. The sequence continues at coordinate 32,519,491 of ML681971.1, forward strand.
CAAAAACCTGAGCTTTGTTCCTGTTAGCTGTCCTGGTACTCACAGACCACAGTGTTAACTCCTTCCTCCCCAAGGGTTACTGCATACTATTCCTCTAAGCTGTGTGCGTGCACACAACAAAATAAAGCTCACACAGAAAAAATTCAATAATGATAAAATTAGCGCACACAAAGAAATTTTTTGTGCGAACAAAGAAAATTTTTGTACACATAGCCTACAAAAAATTAGAGTGAACGTTGCCCAGTTCCCTTTGCTTTGCCCAATGTCAGAGGCCTGGGGGTTGTTCTCATTGCTGGCATTGGGGTAGGTGCAAGGCAGTGGGCAGCTGCCTGCCTCAAAGACTGAGCAAAGCATTTCTCCATGCAGCAACCCCACCCTGCAACCATAGGTTTAGAAGTCCTTTATGTACCATCTCTGGGCTCTATGAGCTCTCTGCTTCTGGGCCTGACATGGAAACTGCTGCAGCTGCTCCTTCCACTCTGCTTTTTCACATGCCCAGCCACCACCTCCTTCCCTACCAAAGCAGAAGGTTGAAGTTTGCCATGCTAGAATCCTGCCCTCCCGGGAAGGAACTTTAGACAGCAGGAACCTGGAGCCCAGCTTCTTCCCCCCCCCCCCCCACTTGCAGCTGCCTGGGGACCCACAGGGACCCATGACCCCTGAAAGGCTCTGTCCTGGCCATTCTGCTGTGCACAAAGGCACTGGGCTTCCTCCTCTTGCTCATCCTGCTCTATGTTGGGGTTTGGGGTTGGAAAGCAGAAGTGCCAAGCAGCTCTGGGTCCTAGCTGATCTGCAAGCCCTCTGCACTGGCTGCCTACCTGGAGATCCAATGCCAGAGCCTGAAAGGCTTCTGTGAAGCCAGCTGGCCGTGGAGGGCTCTCCCCTCCATGCAGACACTTCCTGGTGTGATGTGGCCACAGGATAATGGGGTGCATTTCGCTAGGACCTATCTTCAGTTGAGTGATGAGAGGATGGGTGGCACTGGACTGGGCAGTGGGGCCAGCACCTCAGAAGAGGAGGCAAACATCCCGCTCTGGTAGTGTGCTGCTCCTGCTGATTGTCTCCAGCTTCTTCAGGAAGGTCACCCAGAACATCAGCAGCTCAGAGAAATTCCCAGCTAACGTGTGTGGGGGTCAGCAAATGGGAAGCCAGGTGCTCCCTTCACAGTCCTGGTCCTGCTACTGATGTGCTAGTGGCCTTGGGCCACATCCCCTCCCTGCACCTCAGTTCCCCTTCGCAGAGCCAGGGACTATGGCCCTGGTTCCCAGGACTAGGGTGAGGGTTCAGAGGCTACTGCCCAGAAAATTTCCTTTGACTGACGCCATGATGGACTCAGTCCCTGCCCAAGGGGAAGGGAGAGTCAGAGCAGAAATGGCTTTTCAGAGGGTCTGTGAGACATGTCCTGTTTAGGGGGCTGAGGGGCAGAGTGCTGGGCCTGGCTGGAGAACAGAGGGGCTACACCGGGGTTTGGAAAGGTGAATGTGGCTCAGAAGCTGCATAGGAAATCTGCACACACAAGTGAGGACAGGCTGTTCAGCAGCAGCTACATGACGCTCAGCCTGTCTCCTAGCTGCCCTGATGCCTATGGCTGGGGCTCCCTGGCGGGAGTGGTGTATAAACTCTAAAATGCCCCTTCTACTCCAGCCATGTCCCTTACACTCTCCAAAGCAGGCCCTGGGGGTCACTGTGAACAGCTGCTTTAGTGCTGAGGAAATGTTTTCCCTTCAGTTTATGCCCTATCCACTCACAAGCCAACTGGCTACACTCTCCCTTCTTTCTGATCTGCTGAAGCAACTGACACACAGTCTGCATGAATGACAGTGCTTGAGAGAGACATGAGTCTTTCTGGGCTTCCTCAAACCTCTCAACCTAACCAGAACTGAGTCCTGCCACCAGGTTGCTGGTGCCAGTCTCAGCCCCCAGCCTTGGGGTGTAGTTAAAGCAGCGCAGCCCAGAGAAACTCCCAGCTAACTTGTGGGGGGGGTCAGCAAATGGGAAGCCAGGTGCTCCCTTCACTGTCCAGTGCACCTGAAGGCAGGCTGCCCCCCTTAGCAGCACCAGGAGCCATCAGCTTCACCTCGTTAACTTCCAAAGGGGCAGTTGTGTTAGTCTAGGTCAGCAAAAGAAGCAAGGAGTCCTGTGGCATATAAAGATGACTAAATTCATATATTGTATGGGATTTTCTCCCACAAAAGCTCATGTGATAGATAAATCTATTAGTCTTTAAGTGCCAAAGGATGCCTTGCTTCTTTAACCTTGTTAACTGTAGATCTGTCCCTGTAAGAGGGGATTACAAATGGGCGGTTTGACTGGGAGGAGATCAGAAGCAAGGACAGAGTCCCAAGTGCTCACTCAGGATCAGAACATCCCACCTGCGAGACCCTGCAGCTCCAGCTTAGTTCAGTAAGCATGGTGTGTCCTTGGCACTCTGGGAAGGGCAGATGGACGCGGAAAAGCTGGAACCAAGCTAGTGAGCACACCCACAGTACTAGAGTTGAGTGTGGCACACTGAGCCAGGAGACGGGGATCAAAGCAACATGGGCAAGGATAAGGACACTGAGGAGGGAGGACCAGAACACTCCAGGCATTTCCAGAGGGGAGCCATATTAGTCCATGTACATCAAAAGCAACGCGGGTCCTGTGGCAGCTTAAAGACTAACAGATTTCTTTGGGCATAAGCTTTTATGGGCTCCATCCAACTCAATTGCCACTTGCATCTGACAAAGTGGGTTAGAGCCCATGAAAGCTGAGGTCTGAAGAAATCTGTTAGTTTTTAAGGTGCCACAGGACTCTCGTTTTTGCTCCAGGCATTGGTATCCCAGCCCTGAGCTGAGGAATTGTCTCCTTGGGGAGGTGGGGAGAACCATGGCCTGGGAACCTTTCAGGTGGCATTAGATACTAGATACAAAGAAGAATCCTGGTCACGAGGACTGGTCCTGGTCTGATCTTGGGTTTTCTGTGTGCAGAGCTCTGACCCACCATCTCTTAGAGCAATTCTTGGAAAGGCCTGCAAGATGGACACCTTTTCCTTCACTGCTGTGACCTGGGTGTTCTCAGTGAGACTTGTCTGGTTCTAGCTATGTCTCTTGGTGCTCCTTCATGGCTACCATCCTGTTGTCTTTAACCGCTGTGGACAGGACAGCTGCCCGCTGAGCATCACCACGCTTCAGCTGTATGGGAATCCTGGTGACCTGCGAGAAGCTGTCCAATACATCTGCTCCCGGTGCCCAGGAGCCCTGCTCTTTGCTGTTAGTGAGAGCACTAGGGCAGGCCTCCTGCTCTCGTATCTGGGAGAATGTGGTTCATCTAGCCACATGACAGCTACATCTCCCCCATCTTTGGCTATTGGGAGTGGTTTGATGCTGGGTGTCCCTGGCTGTGGCGGCAGCACTTGCTCTTTTACCAGAAGATATGGCTCAGCTGGTGAGTCACTCTTCTGGGGTGGAGATGGGGAGCATTTAATGATGAAGTGGAGCAGTGTCTGAAGCAGTGATTGCAGGCTTTCAGCTCTAACTATCACCATCTTTGCCCCCCTCTCCCATGCTGCTTGCTATCAGGAGTGCAGCCTGGCAGTGCAGTGAGGGATCTCAGTGGCTTTGCCCTTGTCTCATGGACCCACATGAGATCCTGTGGGATCAGCAGGTAGGGGACAGAGCTAGGCCATGGGACAGGTGGTTAGTGTGACTGTACCCCAGGCGTGGTGGATGAAGGGAGATCTTTTCTGTCCCAGACAGCTTTGGTGAAAGGGATCATCCATTTCTGCGTGCCTCCAGCCCTCTTCCAGTGCAGAGAGCTGCCCCCTCCCTGTGCTCTGCTAGGGCTCTTACCAAACTCTGTCTCCCCCAGGTTTGCCACAGTGCTAGGGGAGGTTCTGCCACTGGATGAACTTTTTGGGGGCCAGTCTCTGAGAGTGCTGGAGGAGGTTTTGTTCTGCCAGGCCCAGAGCTGAGACTTGTACTGGGAGAGAAACGACTCCAGCCAGGATGTGGATGAGGTGGCGGTACCGGTGCTGTGCATCTGCAGCCAAGATGACCCAGTGAGTGGAGACCCCAGGGACACGTCGCCCTTTGAGCTGTTTGATACAAACCCCTACTTCTTCCTGGTGCTCACCCAGGGAATGAATGCTGTGGCTTTTTCACGGATGGCCTGTGTGGTGCCTTCTGGAGCCATGAGGTGCTGCTCGAATTCTTTCACACCACTGTGGATTTCCTCCTGACAGAGGAAAAATTGCAGGGCCAGGACAAAAGCGAGAGGCCAGGCCAGAACTGAAGGTCACCCAGGGCATAAGTGGCAGCAGCCAGTAGTACCTGAGCCCCCACAACATCCCTGACATTTACAACTGGCAGCACTCCTATACCCACTGACAGCTGCTCAGCTCCCTGAGTCTGGGCTGTTCTGACCTTCCCAGTGAGTTTCAGCACACCAGCTGCACCTGCGTGGGGCTTGAGTAGCAGTGACAGCTGAGCTGCACTGGCTGTTCATGGACTTCAGTGTTTGCACACGTACAGCTGGGGCACTTTGTGGCAAGAAGATATGGTTCGGCGAGCTGACCCTATTAGCTAATAACTGCAGCATGGCCATGTTAGCTAATAACTGCAGCATAGGTGTCTGGGGCCAGGGGCTGCTGTGTCAGAAGTAGTGGTTCTAATGTGCGAGGTGAGGTGCCAGTGATTTGGCAGGCTGTGCTGTGGTGGAGCAGCAAGGAATGAATGATTATTACTTATTTTCTAGCCCCCACCTTATGCTGGGGGCTTACTAGAATACCTGCAAAGACACAAAACAAACAAGGAGTCCTGGGGCACTTAAAGACTAACAAATTGATTTATCACATGAGCTTTCATGGGAGAAAATCCCACTTTATCACATGCTTCAGAGCTCATGTGATAAATCAGTTTGTCAGTCTTTAAGTGCCATAGGACACCTGGCTTGTTTTGGTGAACTAGACTTAAGACAGCTGTCCCTTTGGAACTTTGCAAAGACACAGTCCGTGCTGTGTGTTTCCCAGCAAACAGGGGAGCTGAGAGAGAAGGGAGGAAGGCAGGGGCATTGCTGGATAGCAAAAAGACCCAGAGCACAGGCCCACAGGCTCCACCTGTGCTAAACCCTACCCCTGTCATGGGTCTGCCCCCAATAGGCTATACCCACAACATCCCCACCCCTCACCCCAACAGGCCCTACCCCTATCCTGGGCCCCACTTGAAATTGGAATTCACATGAAATATTTTGAAATGGGGAAGTTTCACATGAAATGGAAATTTTGGAAACATGGAGATGTGATGTTTCTGAAAGAAAATATGCTCCCTGGGGCTATGCCAGCTGATGACTAAAATTGAAGCTGTTAGTTTCTAGCCAGCAGCTGTCTAGGCACCAATGCAGTCTGACCATGTAGATTACCATGGATTATCCTGGTCCAGAGTGTTTAGCCTCCGTATCACTCTCCAGTCACACAGAGGCCCCGTGCCATGTTGTGATACAACAACTCCTTCATACCCATCTGCATTAAAACTGTAAAATGAGCAGTCATTCACTTCCAGTGTTCCCTACAAATGAATCAAGGTGCTGGCAGTTTCTTCTTAAAAGCTCGCAGACCATGTGAGGAGGACATATAAAAATTCTCCTCCTCTGACAAGGCATATCATTCCCTATCTCCTACAGGTTTCTGTTGCTAAACATCAGGAGTCAGGGAGATCAGAAAATAGGAGTGGGAGGGAGGGTGGTGGATCAGACCATCCCTGGGACTTCCAGTCAACTTGTTTAGGTTCTCCAGGTACTGGAGAAGTGGATGGCATCTGTGTGCCCAGCTGAGAGGTGACATGCGGCTGACCCACACTGAAGACACCTACTGCTGCAGTTCTCAAGCATTTAAAATAGAGCCCATGCCTCCCCTGAACTTTGCTGTAATACTTGCCCTCCACTTTGAGTGGCAGCATGAGATTGTGGAGCAGGGGAGTGGAGGGATACCCAGCACAGCAGCTACAATTTGCCATGCTGGGCTGCTTATGCCACAGGGCAGGAAATTTAAAAAGGCTCTGACCCTCTCCCAGCTTCCAGGTGCATGCAACCCAGGTAGGGGAAGTTGGGGAACTCATGAGGCAAGCAGGCAGGCTGGCTGGGGCTGCCAGTGCAGTGCTGTGATCAGGGTCACACCAAACTGGCAGACCCAGCCAGCCTGCCTGCCTTCTGCCTCCCCTGCAAATAGCCGAAGAGAGGACAACAAAGTGAACTCAAAACAAGGCAGAGAAGCCTTCAGCAGTATTCCTCCCACCCTGCCCTTAGCTCCTGCCAGACTCCCAATCCCCCTCCTGGGGAAACAAAGCAGAGAGGACATAGCAGCAAAAACTGAGTAAGCCTACTCTTACAGGAAAGAGAGAGTCCAATGCAAGTATAACCCTTCTGCCAGGGCAGGCTGGCAGAACAGGGGCTGGGTTCTATATCTAGGGGTTTCTCAATGATGCAGCACCACCAACTGGCTCAATCCCCCACCCAGGTCTCTGGGAATCCTGCACTGTTCTCTGGGCACCCCAAAGGGTAAGGCTTCCCCACTTGCAAGCACGAGTCAGAGTGTAGTAAATGGAGCAGTTAATAGCAGTAAAACAAGAATGCAAAAGGCCAAATAACAGAAATCAGCACTAGGAAACTTAGTATAGAGCAAAGTTCCTAATAACCTACACTGCATAACAGAACATGCAAACTTAATTGTAAAACTGGCACTGATCTGGAGAACCAGTGCTAACTAAGCTCCCAACCAACCCTAAGGTGTGTCTTTTATACCAGCTGTCCACTGACACCATCTATCAGTTACCCACTCCAACCTCTAGAACCAGTTCCTCAGCTCTACCTGCTGTGCAATAGCTCTACCCTCCAGTCCCTATGTCACCCAGCAGACAGAGCCAGCAAATGGCAAAAGTAGCCAATAGCAAGCTGAGCAACACAAAGGACCAGAGGGCAGCACTAGCAGAGTCAACAGACACTGAAAGCAACCAGTTGCCTGGTAGCCCACATGTCACTCAGCTTCCTACTAACTGTTCTTGCTATTCACTAGTTTCACCCCCTTGCTTTTTTCCAGCTTAGAGAGAGAAAAAACAATCTTTCTATCTCACTGACTTTTAATCTATAACAACTAGTTAATTCAACCACTTCCATAACAAAGAACAGAAAACACTAGACAAAACAACAATAAATCCCAGACAGTGCTTCAACAAAAACAATCACATCCCATCCTTCAGGGGAAAACATGCAGGACTCCCTTCTTACCAATCTTTTTCTAAGTAAGGGTGGCTTTTACCCTTTAACTAACCCAGACATATTTGAAACAAACAGAGAGTAGCAGTTTACACAATGACAGTATTTCATATTTCCCTTTAGTAGAATTACAGATATTAATAAATTTGTGAGAAAAATAACCCCAAATACTATTACCCACTATGCTTTGCCCTAGTATGCTAATCAGCTAATTGTGCTCTTTGTATCCATGCTAATACAGGACCCATGCAGATTAGTTGCTCCCCCCTTTCAGTTCAGAAGCTGTTAGGCACAGCTTCTAAGCCTGCCTTACACAAGGGAGACAGCATTACAGGAATTCACAATAGAGTACGGCAAGAAGATAATGTAAAACAAGCAAGGCATCTAGTGGCACTTTCAAACAGTAACAAATGAGCTTAAACATAAAAAGGAAGCTTACAAGAAGTGAAAGCTTGGTCAGATGACTAAGGAGGCATATAAAGATGTTGCTAGACACTGCAGGGATAAAATCAGAAAGGCCAAAGGACAAATGGAGTTGTGGCTAGTGAGAGATGTAAAGGATAACAAGAAGAGGTTCTACAAGTATGTTAATAACAAGAAGAGGATCGAGGATGGTGTAGGTCCCTTACTGAATGGGGCAGGCATCCTCGTGACAGAGGATGAGGAAAAAGCTGAAGTGCTCAATGCTTTCTTTGCTTCAGTTTTCACAGGCAGGGTCAGCTCCCAGCCCACTACCATGGGTATGACAGATTGGAGAGAAGAAGAGAGGCCCTTGGTGACAGAAGGTCAGATTAGGGACTGCTTAAGGAAGCTGGATGGGCCAGATGAACTGCATCCAAGGGTGCTAAGGGAATTGGCCGATGAGATAGCAGCACTGCTGGTCATTATCTTTCAAAACTCATGGAAAACGGGGGAGGTGCCAGAGGATTGGAAAAACACAAATATAGTACCTATTTTCAAGAAAGGGAAAAAGGAGGATCCAGGGAATTACAGACCTGTCAGCCTCACCTCAATCCCTGGAAAAATTATGGAGCAGGTTCTCAAAGAATCCATCCTAAGACACTTAGAGGAAAATAAAGTGATCAGGAACAGTCAGCATGGATTCACCAAGGGTAAATCATGCCTGATCAACCTCATTTCCTTCTATGATCAGATGACTGGTTTTCTGGATGCAGGAAGAACCGTTGATGTGATATACCTTGATTTTAGCAAGGTTTTTGATACAGTTCCCCACAGCATTCTCATTTGCAAATTAAGGAAGTATGGGTTGGATAGGTGGACTATAGGGTGGATAGAAAACTGGCTAGATCAATGGTTTCAGCGTGTAGGAATCAATGGTTCCATGTCTAGCTGGCAACCAGTAATGAGTGATGTGCCCCAGGGGTCGGTCCTGGGGCCAGTTCTGTTCCACATTTTCATCAATGATCTGGATGATGGAATAGACTGCACTCTCAGTAAGTTCATGGATGACACCAAGCTGGGGGGAACAGTAGACACGTTGGAGGGCAAGGACAGGATTCAGGGAGACCTAGATAAATTGGAACAGTGGGCCAATAGAAATCTTATGAGGTTCAATAAGGACAAGTGTAAAATCCTGCACTTGGGATGGAAAAACCCCATGCACTGCTACAGGCTGTGGAACATTCAGTTAAGTAGCAGCAGTGTAGAAAAGGACCTGGGGGTCATGGTGGATGGGAAGCTAGATATGAGTCAGCAGTGTGCTCTTGCTGCCAAAAAGGCTAATGGCCTACTGGGCTGCATCAAAAGAAGTATTACCAGCAGATCAAGGGATGTGATCATTCCCCTCTATTCTGCACTGGTGAGGCCACATCTAGACTACTGTGTTCAGTTTTGGGCTCCCCACTACAAAAAGGACAGGGACATGCTAGAGAGAGTCCAGCGGAGGGCAACCAAAATAATTAAAGGCTGGAGCACAAGCCCGATGAGGAAAGACTGAAAGCATTAGGCTTATTGAGTCTGCAGAAGAGAAGATTGAGGGGGGATTTGATAGCAACCTTCAACTACTTGAAGGGATGCTCCAAGGAAGATGGAGCTCAACTATTCTCGGTAGTAACGGAGGACAGAACGAGCAGCAAAGGTCTCAAGTTACAGTTAGGAAGGTTGAGGCTGGACATTAGGAAAAACTTTTGTACTAGGCGAGTGGTGAAGCATTGGAATGAGCTGCCTAGGTAGGTGGTGGAATCTGCATCTTTGGAGGTGTTTAAACCATGATTGGGACGGTTTAGTGGGAGAGGTCCTGCCTCTGGCAGGGGGTTGAACTAGATGACCTCATGAGGTCCCTTCCAACTCTATGATTCTATTTATTACTAGAGCTTTTGTGGGTGAAATCCCACTTTGTCAGACACTTGAAGATGGTTTCCAAAATGGGATTTTGCTCATGTGATAAATAAATGTGTTACTCTTTAAAAGTACCCCAGGACTCTTTTCTATTTTTACTGGATTAGACTAAAATGGCTACCCCCCCAGAACTTTTCAGTAAAAGGATGGTTAACTTTGTGGCATTGTGCCTGGTAGGTGTACTTATGCTGTGCACAATTCATAGGAGAGCAAAACTGAAGAGCAGAATAAATAGTACTTCCAATCTGAAGAGTGGCTATCTGACAATGGCACTCACTTACTCAAAGTAGTCTGCTTTTCAGAGTATTCATCTTCTTTAGTGGCAAAGTTTTATTGTTTGTATTCCTGTTTGCCCTGCAGAGGAAACTCCATTTAGATAGAAGGTGTTGGATTCTTTTCTCTCTTGATCATCATTGACAAAATATTCCTACATGCATCCTCTATGCAACTGAATGCAATGGTACTGTTTACTTGTTTAAAGCCCCCTACTTACCCTCCCCCCAAACTCCCAAGCCCCTTCTGATCCCATTATTTCTCCTTCCCAGCTTGACAGGCTCTCTACAGTGTGCCTAGACCTTACTTGGTTTCCAGTACAAACCTTTGCCCCTGGACTATTCCCCCTTCTTGCTCACTGCTCACTTGGCTCCCTATGGCTGCAACTCACCCCCGCCCTGCCTGAGTCTAAGTTGGATCCTCCACTTTTTTAATTTTCAGATTTTTTTTTTGCATCTTTAGAATTATTTGCTAAATTAAAGCACAGGTGCAATTGCATTTACCCACCTACTGAATGTTACAGGGTAGCACTAGCACATGTGCCATTAGCCACTGAATTTGAAGGCCATGGGCCTACTCAATCTAAGTGTGACTCAAAGCAGAATTTGGCCTGTGCTGCATGAGAAGGAGGGAAAGAAGAACAGAACCCAGCTACTTTCAGATCTGAGGAGGAGTGGCAGTGGGGTTACAATGGGAAAAAGAACGGTGGGTTACTCACCAGTAACCGTCCTTCTTCGAGATGGGCTGCTTGGATCCATTCAGTAATAGGTGTCTCTGTGCCAGAGTACTGGATTGGTCGGAAAAAACTTGTAATCTGTCAGAAGAGGGGAGGCGGCCACTGCCCCTCACGCCACCCATGGCTATATATATGGCCACCTTCTGACCCCTCCTCAGTTCCTTAGAGTCGTCAACTCCAGATGTGGGGGCAGAGAGGAGGGACTGAATGGATCTGAGCAGCCCATCTTGAAGAATGGTGGGTTACCTACAGTAACCATCCTTCTTCGAGATGGGCTGCTTGGATGCATTCAGTAATAGGTGACTCCATGCTGGAGCGCCGGATTGGTCAGAAAAAACTTGTCCTAGCCTGTCAGAAGGGGGAAGGCGGCCACTGCCCCTCGCGCCACCTGAGGCTACATATATGGCCGCCTCCCCACCCCCCCCAGTTCCTCAGAGTTGCCAACTCCAGAAGCATTGATGTAGGGGAGGGACCTGAATGGATCCAAGCAGCCCATCTCGAAGAAGGACGGTTACTGTAGGTAACCCACCGTTCTTCTTTGAGCGCTGCTCGGATGCATTCAGTAATAGGTGACTACTAGCCATGCTGACAGATGGCGGGTGGAGTTGGTACTTCCGCCTTCAGCACAGCAACAAGCCCAGTGAGGCAGATACCCTCCAGCAAGGCACTCGCTGAAGTAAAGCAGCGAGTGGGCCTTGATGGTCCCGGAAGGAGCAAGAACTGAGGGTCTGCCAGGACAGGCAGGCCCAAACCCACCGAGGCAGATAGTATATATAGGGTGGGCCAGGTCACCCGGATTGGAGAAGAGGTGCAATCTAAGAAACGGATTGCGCCTGCCTAGGAGGGAAAATGGGAATGTGACTGGCCGACCACAAGTCTGGCCTAGGTCGTGCGACGTGGACACACAGGAGAAACGTTAAAGGCTAGCAAATGAGACTAGCCACATGGGCGCATCTTGGGTGAGGGTAGGAAGGGAAAGGTAAGAGCACTGAAGGCTTTCCAGAGCCAAGTAGTCATGGACTAGTTTGGCGAGTACTAAGTGTACATGAAAAAAAGGAGGGAATAGGCAATGCCCCCTATAGAGGATGTGGCCATGCAGGTCGTCTGGATAGAAGAGAGGGATAAGGGTACAACCCCGCGAGATGGCTCGAGGGCGACTGATAAGACCATGAGACCCGAGTCATGGCATATGGAGCCGGGCCAAGCAGGACAGTGCCTGCGGCATGTGAATTAATGACCTGGAAGCACAGAAGCTCACGATTTCAGCCAAGTTAGCACTATGACTGGGCTCTCTTGGGAGAGAGGTTCTGGAAAAATACTGACCGCAATGTGACCTGAGGCAGTGCTGACAGGTGGCCAACTAGGGCCCGCAGGGTGCTATAATGTAGGGAAGGGTCCCTCTAGTCTAGGCTTGTAGGGTGTGCCTCTCGAAGATCTCACTAGCGCGTGAGGGGAAAGGAGAGGAACAGAAGAGAGCTCTTACTGCCATCCAGTCAGCCCCTAGGTGACCAAAGGAGTTGGAGGAGAGAGCTGGAGAAAACCCGCAGGCTTAGTACCTATGGTGCTTGCCGGGGGGATAACAATACCACTTTGCCAGCCAGGGCTGCCAAGGAGGACATTCTTCAATACATGGATATTGAAGAAACTCGCTGCCAAGGAAGGTCCTTCCTAAGCTTGAGGAAGGATCTTTAACAGAGTGGCCACTGCCACATCTGAAGGACACTTGGTATCAGAGAACCAAATGAAGTCCCCTCCCCAATGAAAAACTAGTGGCGAATAGAGGGGGTACCACCCCAAATCCCTATATGTTGTATAGAAAATGGTTCTCTGCGTATCACGCCATGAGAATGGCAGTGGTGTAAACAGGGTCATTGAGAAAAGCAAGAGGGGACCGCAGATGTGCCAGGCACCACCAATGCGCATGGGGAAAAAGGTGGGAGCCCTTAGGGGCTACGTGTGATGAAGTGGGATGGTCCCACAGGGAGGCAGTGCGGACAGGGGGGAAGTGGGAGTCGTGTCCTGCCAGGGGACAAGAGCGTATGGCGAGGGTTATGCAAGTGCGCTGGAAATAGGGGACCTTCTGTCTGACGTAGACGGCCATCACGGAGGCAGTAGATACTGAGGCGGGTACTATATGTGGGAGGAAACAAAGAGATAGGCCCCTCGCAGTTTCCCAACATATGGAACACAACAAGCTGTACCCCCACCAGGGTTCTTTTTTTTTTTTTTTTTGGTGTCCCCAGCCATACTTGGTGAGATCGAGGAATCGTGATCTACCTTGAAGGTGGTAGACCAAGGTGAGGGTTAGAGACGAGGAACCATGCAAGGGTGAAAAAGAAGAGGAATGGGCTGTACCTAAGGCCCACGCAGGGGTAAGACCCACTCTATATACCCCTCCGCAATAAGTGGCTTCCCAGGCAGCTGTATTTCATACAGATGTATCCCCTTCATTGTGCAGGAGGGTTCCTGACTAAAGGGGTTGGGGTCACAGTGCAGAAGATGGTGATGCAAGCAGGGATGTTCCCCCCTTCCCCTGACCCGGATACACAGGGGTCCTACCTGGGACACGTCATGGCCGTAGGCACAGTCCTGTTACGGGAAGTCTAAGGATGTGCGTGTCTTGGAGCACCGCTGAAGCTAGGCTACGACGAGCCACATCTCCATCCCTTAGTGGGGGGTTAGGGTGCGGAACACGGCAGGGAGCATTCAGGAAGGGAATCTGTAACAATGGGAGAGGGGCGGTTTCCGTCAGGGAAGTCGCTGCATAAGGGGTGAGGGTGGTAGCTACGGTGTTGGGTACGTGCACCGTAGACAGGTGTCTTGTATTGTCAACCCCCGATGCTGCAGGAACCAGGCCAGAGGAGTGAGAAGGAGCTGCTAGGCTGTGGGCCAGCTGGGCCCTTGCCCTCAACCCAACCACCCAGCACCTCTGGAGGGAGAAGGGGGTCCCTAGTCCCCAACTCCTTACTCCTGATCTATTTCTTCCCCTGCTGGTGGGGGAGGGAAGGCGAGGCAGGGCCTGGAAGGTTCCTAGCAGACCTGTCTTCTCTATGGGGGGGGGGGGACAGTGACGCCCTAAGACCCCTGCACCCACTTTGGGAGGGGTGAGTGAAAGCCCTCTTCTCCCCACGAGTGCAGCAGAAAGGAAGGGTTGTCCCGCCTGGTGAGTTGGGAGCTAAATCGGTGGGGCAGGCCCGGGAGGGAGAAGGCTGAAATATTTTGCCTCTCCCCATGGGTCCCAGGCTGTACCTACCACTCAAAGAGTTTCAGGGGGAAACAGGACATTTCCTTCGAAAGGCAGGTCCAAGACCACCTGCTGTGCGTTAGGGGGCACACTAGCCTGCCTAACCCAAGCTACCCTGCGGAAAGTAACTGCTGAGGCCATGGTGTGGGCAGCGGTGTCCACCGCATCACGGGCTGAGAGGAGGAGGTCCTGTGAGACTGTGCTACCTTCCTCCAGGAAGGCATCATAGTCGTCCCTGGCCTCAGGCAGGAGCATGTTCCTAAATCTCCCAAGTGACTCTCAGACATCCAGCAGGTATCTGCTGGTTATAGCCTGGTTGTTTGCCCCTCGCAATTGAAAGGCCGATGAGGAATACACCTTGCGGCCTAACAAATGTAGTTCTCTGGTCTCCCTAGAGGAGGGGGAGGGGTCCCTAGGGGGATCTCCAGCCCCCGTTGCCATCTGGACCACGTCCCAAGGAGGAACTGGGTGGCCAGCAAACGAGGAGTAGTCTGATTCTGGTACCCAATACTTCATGCTCGCCACATCCAAAACTGGAAGGACAGAGCATGGGCTTTGCCACCAGGAGTGTGCAAGGTCCCATACACTCTGGTGGGACAGGATTGCTAAGGGCGCCGTGGAGGTGAACGCTTGCCCGAACAGGGTATCAGGGGGAAGGCTCAGGGGCTCCACTTCCATACCTAAATGGGCCGTAGCTCAGTGCAGCAGGTCAAAGTGCACCCTGAGGTTTCCCATAAAGGCCTCTGGTGCCGGGGACAGCGCAGCACCGGGGATTTGCTGGGAAGGGGTGGGAGTTCCCTCAGGGGACCATTCTTGCGCCCAAAACCAAAAGGGGGATGATGTTTGGCGCCGGGGCTGTTAGAGCCCCTAGAAGGTCCCTCTTCCAGGCTGGAACTGGGGGAAGGGGATCGGGTTTCCCAGCTCTGTGCCAGCGGCAGAGTGGTGCCAGCCTCCATTATGGGGGGAGAAGGGGAGCACACCTTTTGAACCCAGGCCTTCGATAAGAAGGCTGGTTTACCCCTCCTGATTAGAGGTGGGGCAGCAGGGCTCGTGCTGCTTCCACCGCCTCCATTGTGGTTGGGACGAGGATCGCCACTGCATGGATCGTGGGCAAGTCCTTGCTAGGGAAGGGAGGACTGCTTGGGCAGGAAGGCTCCCGCTTCTTCGGCACTGGACTCTGCGGTGCCGAAGGTGGGGTCAGCCGGTGCTGAGGTGAGGTTGGCACCGGTGAGGCCAGGCTGTACCAGGCCATTGGCACCAGAGGTGATACAACGCAGTGCCAAGGTGAGCCCAGTGCTGATGGTGCTGGCCTAACTGAGGGTGACCTCAATTGGTGCCGAGGTGAGCCTGGTGCTGATGGTGCTGGGCTGACTGAGGGCGACCTCGATCGGTGCCAGAGTCACCACCGAGATGGTGCGGCGGCGGCGGTGACCGGAGACACAGTGCCGTGAGGGCGCTGGCGCCAAGCTGGGTCTCGGTGCTGGGCTCAAACCCGAAGCCTCAGGTGAAAGGTGCTGAGCCTCCTCCAAGGCTAGGGCGCAGCGTCGCCGTTCCCTCTCTTTGATGGTCTGAGGTTTAAAGAAGAGACAAATTGAACACGCCGAGACCATGTGGTCTTTGCCCAGGCACCTGAGGCACTTCCTGTGGGGATCGTCCCTAGGGAAGGCCTTGGCTCACTCGGCACAGGGTTTGAACCCTGGCATGATCGTAGGCTGTTTCGGCCTAATGGCGGAAGGCTCTTGTGGTGGAATTAAATCCACGAAGAGATTCTCCCAGTCAGGCGAAAAGCTGATTCACAACGGACAGGCTGCTTGCAATGGCAAGGAGTGGACATTCCAGATCCGATGCACAAAGTGGAAGAAATGAAACTGAGGAGGTGGCGGGGAGGTGGCCATATATGTAGCCTCGGGTGGCACGAGGTGCGGTGGCCGCCTCCCCTCTTCTGACAGGCTAGGACAAAGTTTTTTCCGACCAATCTGGCACTCTGGCATGGAGACACCTATTACTGAATGCATCCGAGCAGCGCTCGAAGAAGAAGGACAATTACTGGTGAGTAACCCACCGTTCTTCTTTGAGTGCTTCTCAGATGCATTCAGTAATAGGTGACTTCTAGCCATGCTGGTGGGTGGCAGGTGGAGTTGGTTCTTCCGCCTTCAGCACAGCAACAAGCCCCATAAGGTAGAGGCCCAACAACAAGATGCTCGCCTGAGTCAAGAGGCGAGCAGGCCTTGATGGGCCCAGAACAATCAAGAGCTGAGGGCCAACCCAGGACAGGGTCAGGACCAAACCCACCAAGGCATAACGCATAAGCAGGTCAGAACAAGCTCAGCATAACTGGAGTAAAGGATGCAACCTAAACATAAAGGGTTGCGTTAGGTGTTCCGCATAGGTGGAAATTCGGAGTATGACCGACAGACTATAGTGTCTGGTCGTAGATCTTGCCATGTGGACTCAAAGGAGAACGCTGAATGCTAACAAGTGTGAGTCTAGCCGTATTGGCAGTGTCTCGCACGAGAACAAATAAAGGATAGAAATTGATCACCTGAAGGCTTAGCTGGAGCCAAGCAGTTATAGACTGATCTGGCGACTACTGGTTATGCAGGAAGTAGTAAGGAGGTGACCATACCCCTTATCTAGGTCATGACCAAGCATAGCCATCTGGTTAAAACGAATGAGGATGAGGATACAAAGTTGTAAGATGGGCTCGAGAACAACTGAAAAGACCACAGGACACTAAACAGCAGCATACGCGGCCAAGCCAAGCAGTTTGGAGCCTACGGTATGCTAGCTGTAAACCGGGTAGTACAGGAACGCGCATTTTCAGCTGAACAGGCACCAGGACCAGGTTCTCGCAGGAGAGAGGTTCCGGTGAGGTCACCAACAGCAAGGTGGCCTGAGGCAGTGTTAGTCCTTCTAGGACCCGCGGGAGCAGGAGAATGCACAGGAAACCCCTCTGGGCCTATAAGCTTGCAGGGTTTTGCATTGTGGGAGCTCTCACTAGAGCATGAGGGAGGAAGAAAAGGAGCGGGGAAAGAAATGCCTGCTACCATTTGATCACCCCATTGAGGACTGAAAGATTTGAAGGAGTGCCGTGTAAGGTAGCGGTCTCAGTACCTACAGTACTTCCTGGAGGGATAACGCTACAACTCTGCCATGCCAGGGTTGCCAAGGAGAAACTCCTCAATACCTGGATATCTGAAGAACCCTGATGCCAAGGGAGGTTCCTTCCTATAAGTTAGGAAGTGAAACCATTACAGGGTGGCAGCTGCTGCATTGCAAGGACACTCCGGAGTCAGAGAACCAAATGAAGTTTTCTTCCCAGTGGGAAGCCAGAGGGTGAATAAAGAGAGTACAACCCCAAATTGTTGGATGTTGTAAGGAAATAGGCTCTCTGTCTATCACACCAGTGGGTGGGCAGTGGGTGTGAACGGGTCCTCAAAAATTGAAGAGGAACTGCAATACTACTGAGCGCCACCAAAGCATATGGGAATAACCCGTGGTAGCACTAAAGGTCTATGATCGACATAGTGAGACGGTCCCAAGAAAAAACATGGTGGGGGGTGGGGTACGTGTCCCATCAGGGTACAGGACCGAGAAGCAAGAGAGGTAGTTACAAGTGCTCTGGGAAGAAAAGGACCCCTCTGTCTGACAAGGACAGCTGCCCAGAAAGGCAGCTGGTAACAAGAGGAGGAGTGTGCGTGGGTGAACGCTCGAAGGGGTGGACCCTTCGCAGTTTCCCAATGTAGGGTTGTGACTAGGTGTTCTCTCTTGGGTTCCCTGTCTGGGGTTTGAAGGAGGTGTACCCGGCCCATGCTTCTGGGCGAGGGTGAAAGAAATTTGGCCACCTTGATGGGGCGGCACACAGAGGGCGAGGGATCCTAAGGTGGGGCCCTGGTTCTCACTAGATCACCAGAAGGTGAGGGTGTGGAACTGTAGTTCCCATAAGGAAGGGAAATGGAGGGGTGGGCTGTCAAGGCTTTTTCCCCACTCTGGCACTCTGAGTGCAGAAGGTGGG